>OZ032116.1:3272500-3545000 GCA_964026355.1 Pseudorhiza aurosa
CTTGGTCAACTTAAATTGCAAATAAGATAGCTATGACATAATCATTGCTTTGCAGTTAATGCCTCTTCCATTTTGATAACTTTCGTTTCACTTCACCGCCTCAGCAAAGCAGGAATTTTGTGTGGTAAATCCTATTAAGACGGGACGGATTTTATGCATCTTTTTATTAGTGAAATTAACTCATTTTATGCAGTGAGAGTTTTTTAATGTGAAGCCAAAACTGGCCATGAAGCCTTTTCTGTAGCAGTTCTAGAATTCCTGGACAAGACGAAAACACATTTTAACTAGGTTATATTCCTTGAAACGGAAGAAATTGAAGTGGTTTAGGTTCTGCAAACATTCAATTCTTGTGAATCTATTCTAAGCAACATATGCGTCCCATCAGCCTTCTTGGAATGGACAATTGAATTGCCAATTGGTCGGATTAGCAGCTAACAACGAGTAAGTCTTTCAAATGAGGATAATTCTATTGCAAAAAATTGGCACGTTGGTGCTGAAGACGAAATGCAACGTTAATTGCATAGAGTTCATTTGTTAAAATTGGTCTGAAATGCTAATGAGTTTAAACTTTTTATTTCTAAGCAATATCTATAAGACGACTTCATTTGACACGATCGAACTAGATAGTGATTCTCAATCTATTATATTTCTAACAGACGTAAGGAGAGCTGTCTGAGCCGTTGCTAGCTTTGTCTAATCCAGAATGAAGGAATCAGAAGAGGCAGTCGAGTCGAGAGACAGGACCAGGGCATTGCTTGATAAGAGTGTGGCTTGTTAGTGTCTTGAAATTTACCTTTAAATTCTAGGTAGAGTGTTAAAGGAGATGATTATAAATAAGGAGCCAGCAGTAGGTATTCTCGTGTGTCACACTGGTTTTTATGAAAGCAGACTGCAATATTCGAAAAAAGATCCTTTTCTGTCACAAATTTGGAAGAGAGTACCACCGTTGTTCGACACTTGTCAGAGCAATAAAAATTTTGACAATTGTCCGGCTTAACATAATTGGTCAAACTAGGTTGTCACATCTTTATAAATACGAAGGAGTCCTCTTATCTTGATCAATGGAAATCATTCTTTTCCTGATCAACCATTTTGTGTATGTGCTCATTTGAAGTCACAGAATATGTGATATACAAAAATTTACGAGATGACGCCACAGAGAGCATAGAAGCACATAGCAACCCTATGAAAGTTTACAATAAGCAACGTCACTTAGCTTTTTCAACATGCGTGCAACATTCTAATCAAAGAGGGAAGAGATGGTTGGAGATGAGAAAGAAAGCATAGCATATGAATATGAATGTGGGAGAATTGCTTTGCAGTGTTCCGAAATCTGCCTTAGAATACAAGATAGAAAACCTTTCTGTATCGTTCCATGATTGCTTATGACTGTGCAACAAAGGCCGAGCTCTTAATATAAAATTTGCAAAGGTTCTCGGCTTGCATAAAACTCTCTAAAAGTTTGCAATACTGCAACACCCAATGCAAAAGGATTGCTGGTGGCGCAATTAAGTATACTTTTTCATTTTCATATGGTTTTATTATAGATGCCAGGATAGCTTTCAGTGGTAAGGTTCTTGCGTATAGATCCTATTGCTCATTTGATACGGGTAAAGGAACGCATTCAGTTTTAAAAGTTTCGCTTTTCTTAAATGTGGTTCTGCATTTGCGAATGCAAGGCGTGCCCGAATTCGAACGACTTGACTCATTTGAAAGTCAAATCGTTGCTACACTCGTGACTAGAATTTTAGGCAAAACTCAATGCAGTCACCATTCGACACCGCCCATACCCATCTAACAGCTTGCCATGCTAAAATATATTGTTCTTAAACAATCGCCACTACGATATACCAGTTAGATAGTGATCAAACTGCGCTGGTGTCCCTTTTTTAGTTGCTGGTGAGAGGTCACGGTAACTTTCTTAGCAGTAGCACTAACTCTGGTATGTCTGCTTGGATCGACCATGCCTTGCTTCTGCTTTAGATCTCTCAGGCTGCTTATTTAGTCTACTGGACACGGCTAGACACCACCCTTATCTATCGAACAGCTTGCCTTGCTAGAAGCATTGCTTTATAACAGTGCTCAGAACAATGTCACGCCTTCCTTTCTACAGCAGTTTAACAAGGTCATCTGAATTAGAAGCAAAAAGAATTGGAGTGAAAGCCTTCAGCTGGATGCATAATTTTATGTTGCTTCGAGCAAACAGCCCGAATGGTGATATCCATGACAGCACTCACCTGTTTTTCGAGACTCATTTTCGAACTGAATTTTTTATCAGTTTGAAAATACGTGACACTTGAATGAGACATTTTGCAGTCGTAAACTTTTTCTAATAGATAGAAGATTTAGCGGTTGCTTATAACTCGTAAGATCAACATATGAATCCATTCAACAAATGCACATTGCAGTTCCGTAAGTTTTTTGTTTCACACCATGGACCAATAAGCTATAATACTGCAAATTTCACAAGCTAAATCTTTGAAATGGGTGCAATTTTTCAACATTCCCTGTTTTAAGCAACCAGGCAACCCTTTCCTCTGTACATTCTTCGAGAAACTCACTAGGAATCAAATGGTGATTATAACAATGAAGATAATCGACTTTCTACACAGAATAATCTACCAATTCGAAAATTCATTTTTATTACCAGCGTCCTTTTCCTGAAGTTAAGTCAAAAAAAATCCTTCAAAAACGCTAAATTTCATTCAAAAAAATTACTAAAAATTCCGGCTATGTGTTCTTGCCAATTTAGATTTCTAGGCCGTGAACCCGACCAAGAAGCAGTCGAATATTTGAGATAGGTATTTCAGCAGCTGAGAAGGAAGCCTCCGGCGTCTCGACAACTACTGAAGGCTTTGCTCGTAACCTCCTGTTCTACTGTGGTTAAGGTGACAGAGGTGGTTGATTCAATTGAATTTGATTATGGCAAACACCTACACCACCTTTACGATTTACCTAACACGTCCAAGGTGTTGAGCCTCCTATTGATCTTGGCTAAGTAGCAAATAGGCAAATCCACTTCAAAATCCTGATTTGTCATATCCATACGGTAACTGATATACTAAATCCCATTGTCAAAACCACATCTGTCTATGGATGTGCCAGTGAGAAACAATCGGAAAGACATCATGTGATCAGAACGTGGCAAATAAAGCGGCAAGTTTACAAAAATCATAGCATCTTATCTTAATCTATTCTTTGGTCAGTGATTTTTACTTTTTTATCATTTTTAAACGCATAGAGCGCTTCATTTCTCAACATTCAATTTAATCAGGGTGTCGGAGAATCTCAGTAATACCATTCTTGGCCATAGATCCAATGATCAGTGGTTCGAATCTACCTTCAGCCAAAAATTTCACGTAGAATAAGTAGAGTCACTTGCTGTCTCTTATTGCTAGCAAGTGATCAGCAACTTCTAGCATAAGTAGGATTCGAACCATTGACTTTAACTTTAACTTGAGCCCCTCAGAGTCTTAACCTCGCTGGAGTGAAAATAAAGGCAGACGCATTGAAACACGGTACTGGCATGTGGTTCTGTTCCAGCTGGAGGGAAAGTAGCAGTTGGAAGTGTGGCATGTGGTTCTGTTCCAGGCCAGTGCGACCTTCTTGACATTCCGGTCGTGGGAACCAAGGCTGCGGTCACATCAGAAGCAGGAACGGTGCTATACCAAGATCAACAAGGAATTTGACATTAATCACACCTCCATGTAATTAGCTATCACATCCTTTGACTGTCCTATGCATGAAACAAGATAGATTGTAGAGCTGCATTCAATTTTTCACAGCGCAAATCGCATTGTTGGAGAGGCACCATCCCGGGTCATGGCATTGGGAGTTCGGGCAGGCAGTTCTTTCCTTGTCACAATTTTGCCGCCAGGTAACCCAATCACTGAATGGCTGACGAATTGAAAAACAGAGGGCTTAGAGCTTAGCATTCGTGACTTACGTTTGACTTTTATGAATTGGATGATTTACTAGCTTTTCTGATTATGACGTGATCACATAGATTTGCAATGTTTCTGTGCTATCTCTGTCGTTTGCTGTCCCTGTGTTTCTTTCTTGTTCGAGTCAAATAGAACTGTGTTATTTCTTGCATTAATTTGTAAATTAGAGTAAGTCGGGAATTAGAAATCGACCAGCTAACAAGTCGTGATATTTGCTCTGGGGTTCATCTGAGGTGCTGTGGCGTAGTATGTGATGCCGCTTACACCGTGGCTTAGTGGTTAAGTACCAGTGGTTGTCAGTTTTATTTCTCCATGTACCACATTCAAAGCACCATTGGTTAGGAAGGCAACGGGAACCCCTTCATAAAATCGAATTCCCTAGAAAAAACTCAGAACCCTGGCTCTGCTACGCTCGAAATTGCATAAGCAATGCAGTGGTCCATCGACGAGAGCCCTGAAATACTACAAGGGGGCATGATTGGATGATCCGGGACCTTGTATACAGTAGGCAAATGTTCCAACTACCTTGCAAGGTGTACCTTCTCTCTCAGTCAATTTTTGCATTTTTTCAATATTTCATGCAATGGTGAAATTGAAACGCCAAACCTTGGCAAGTTTTCTTCTTAGTTGCTCTTTTGAAAAATCTGGATGACTGCTAACATCATTCCTTTTTATGCTGGAAAAGTTATCCATAAATGAAGACAGCCGTCTTTTTTCGTACTTGTGTTTCTCTCGCAATTTTCACCACTGTCAGAAGCTGGCCTTCTAAAAACACAATCAACGTCGATCATGATAATAAAGCTGTTCTCTTTGCCTTTTTTACAAAAGTAAAGTTGAATTATTTTGAAAGCCATCGATGAGCATGATGCTGTTTATATAAGGTTGTAAATCTATGCCTTTTATCTCAAGTTTCAGATTAAATGAATATCTCGCATCTTATTTTTAAGCTGTGTCTCTCATCTCCAGAGTCCTCAGCTTCCTTCTCCCTCTGGCATTCATTCCAATTAAATTACGTCGCCACTGCCGATGATTGTCAGTTTATATCGATATGTTGCTTAGTCTGGCATAGAGAAGAGAGCAGCCCTGTATTACAGCCAGGTACTCTGCCGGTAGCTAACCCTTCTCCTTTAACCACGCTTGATTGAGACTAGCAGCTTCTAGAGAGTTTGAATAGAAGTTAAATTCTAGAACGAATTTGAATGCGAATATTGAAGTGTGAGGCTAGCGATTTGAAGCCGTTCTTTCCTCCGTAACATCCCTGGCTCTTTCTTCCCGGTTGAATGCAATATTGATTCACGCTTAAGTAATTGAAAGCAGAAAAGATGTTGTATTTCACTCGACTTTTCATACAGGACCAGATCATTGCAAGTACGGTGGAGTCGTACGGTAGCTCAACGGTTGCTTCGATAGCAGAAAGCAAAGGCATATAAACCGGGAATGACGTGTGCTATTCACTGATACCCGTCTCTGTTTCAACCCTAAGCAACTGTTAAGCCGACACTTGGTAGGATTTTACGATCAAGTTTACAGAAAGATTTTCGAAAAGTTCTCTCATGTAGAGAGACTGGAGTGTATGAGGCTAAATCTTTGGCACTTTTCTGAAGTTAGAATTTTTCACGGTAAAACATGCTCTTTGAATGATCTAAGACGTACCGCGTTTATCATTATTGTGTCTTGCATTCTGCTTGATCTAGAATTTGTTGGGCGAAGCATTTTACTTGTTGATATTAATAGATGACTGTATAAATTAGTTTATGCTGACAGCTCAACATGACATTCAACAATCAAATGAAGCATGCAGAAGATTCAAGTGTAACGTAATTAAGTTGGTTAGAGCCAGTTGGAAACAAAAACCCCGCGACCTATACAGGAAATGGAAGCTCACATCTCACAGCGTTTTGCACAGATTCTTATCTTACCAGGAAACAATTTCAACGAATAATCCAATTTTGTGATAAATCAGTTTAGGCAAAGACAAAACTGTAGAAAATGAAACCAACTCTACGGTTATAAAGGAATCTATTCTATTATGAAGCACCAGTGCGTTTGTCACCGATGGCTAAACATAATCTAGTTTTCACTCATGTTTAGCTGCTAGCAAGAGCTTTGCTGGAGGCAAAAAATCTAGAGCCTAACTTTTTTTGAAACATCTTCAGCCTGGCTTCAGCTGTGGCGATTGCGAAAACCACTTGAAGGAGAGAGAGAATTATTGATAAACACACGGCTTTGTTTAACTGAAGATTCTGATTATTGAGAACTGTACTAATTTGTTCCACGTTATCTGCATGGATCTGCACTAAGTCCGTCCGTGCTCTTCTTTCGTTCTGTTTCATTCTACCGAGTTATCAATAATAAGTAAAGAGTGCTACCGCAGACTTTAATGTTCCATTTTGTTTTCTTGCAAATTGAAAGCCTGCTAAGCAAGATATTTTAACGGCGCTATTGCACACCATTTCTAGGCATTACGAAAGGGGACGAGTTAAGACCTCAATGCATTGATTAGAAAAGCTGATGAATTATTTGTGACGATGCTACACCTGGTATCATCCAGTTTCAAAGAGCTTAGCACTCTTGATGTCTTAGACTTATGGTCAGTCACTGTCGCAGGGAGTTATTGTACTCAACGTGCATTCTGTCGTAAAAAAGGAATTATGTTTCTGCTGGCACAACATCTTGATGAATAGACACAATTTCATTTGGCTTTTAATGGAGCTATCCGTTGAAGATCAACTGAAGTATGAACGGAAAGCACAACCTCATCCATACGCAAATTCACGATGGAAATGACTGCCATTTAAAATGTTCGTTGAATATTGATAAGCCGTATGCCAGAGAAAACCAAGCAGCATTTTCAATCTATGTAATTTTTCGTTTACATGATTCTAGCCAAATATAGAGCACGGTTACAATCAATAGATTTCCAGGGATCGAGGAAGATCCTCTTCATGCTATCAAAAGTAAGACTCTCTCTAGCATAAGATCCTGTTACATTTCGAGTTGCTTTCAAAGCCATATTTACGTACTTAAGAGACCCTATTTGTCACGGTAAGGTGCTAGCAAACGAGAATTCCATCTAGCATTTGTGGATGTGCATCAAATGCCTGCAAGGTGCTGGTCTCAATTCCAAGTGAATTGCGAGGGTTGATGGCAAGCAAGGATGTGGCTTTAAAATGAGGCAGCCCACCATGCCGAACTAACTCCCGCTCATCCGCACCGGTGACTAGGCATAAGTTGGACTCAGCCCAGACGTAGTAGTAGCAGTAGTAGTAGTAGACGTAGCAATAGTAGAAGTAGTAATAGTAGAAGTTGTAATATTAGTAGTAGAAGTAGTAGTAGTAGTAGTGGTAGAAGTAGTAGTAGTAGCAATAGTAGAAGTAGTAATAGTAGAAGTTGCAATTTTAGTAGTAGAAGTAGTAGTAGTAGTAGTGGTAGAAGTAGTAGTAGTAGAAGTAGCAATAGTAGAAGTAGCAATAGTAGAAGTAGTAATAGTATAAGTTGTGATAGTAGCAGTAGAAGAAGTAGTAGTAGTAGTGGCAGTAGTAGCAGTAGTAGTATAAGAAGTAGTAGTAGTAGTAGTAGAAGTAGTGGTAGTAGTAGTAGTAGTAATAGAAGTAGTAGTAGTAGTAGAAGTAGTAATAGAAGTAGTAGTAGTAGTAGCAGTAGTAGTATAAGAAGTAGTAGTAGTAGTAGTAGAAGTAGTGGTAGTAGTAGTAGTAGTAATAGAAGTAGTAGTAGTAGTAGAAGTAGTAATAGAAGTAGTAGTAGTAGTAGAAGTAGTAATAGAAGTAGTAGTAGTAGTAGTAGAAGTAGTATTAGTAGTAGTAGAAGTAGTAGCAGTAGAATTAGAAGTAGTAGCAGTAGAATTAGCAGTAGTAGCAGTAGAATTAGAAGCAGTAGCAGTAGTAGTAGTGGAAGTAGTAGTAGAAGTAGTAGTAGAATTAGAAGTAGTAGTAGTAGTAGTAGTAGTAGTAGTAGTAGTAGTAGTAGTAGTAGTAGTAGTAGTAGTAGTAGTAGTAGATGTAGTAGAAGTGGCAATAGTAGTAGTAGAAGTAGTAGTAGAAGTAGTAGTAGTAGTAGTAGTAGTAGTAGTAGTAGTAGTAGTAGTAGATGTAGTAGAAGTGGCAATAGTAGTAGTAGAAGTAGTAGTAGAAGTAGTAGTAGAATTAGAAGTAGTAGTAGTAGTAGTAGTAGTAGTAGTAGTAGTAGTAGTAGTAGAAGTAGTATTAGTAGTAGTAGAAGTAGTAGCAGTAGAATTAGAAGTAGTAGTACTAGAAGTAGTAGTAGTAGTAGTAGTAGTAGTAGTAGTAGTACTAGAAGTAGTAGTAGTAGTAGTAGTAGTAGTAATAGTAGTAGTAGTAGTAGTAGTAGTAGATGTAGTAGAAGTAGTAGTAGTAGTAGTAGTAGTAGTAGTAGTAGAAGTAGAAGTAGTAGTAGTAGTAATATCAGTAGAAGTAGTAGTAGTAGTAATAGTAGTAGTAGTAGAAGTAGAAGCAGTAGTAGCTTTCATCTATTGACACGAGAAAAACTACTACTACTACTTCTACTTCTACTACTACTACTACTACTACTACTACTACTTCTACTACTACTACTACGAGTACTGCAAATTCTTGTATAACGTCATCGTCACCGTAAAGATTGTTGCACTCATCTTCGCCGTCATCTTCATTATGGCCACCGCCATCACCGTCATGTTCATCTTCGTCACCGTGGTCATCGACGTCGCCGTCGCAGTCGCAGTCGCAGTCGCAGTCGCAGTCGCAGTCGCAGTCGCAGTCACCGCCATTGCTGTCGTCGTTTTCGTAGTTGTCTTGGCATTCCTTCGACGACAAAAGCACACAACTCAACAGCCACTACTGAACAAGAAATTTCCCGTCCGCTGTCAACGGACGCTGGAAAGCAAAACACGGTAGCTATGGAAAGCCGTGATTTCGAATCGACACAAAGGTCCTTCCTCCCACTAAATCGATTTAATTTTGTAAATGACCTGGTTAGCCTGCCCTCAGCATGTTGCAATCTCCGCATAAAAGCAATGACCTGTGTTTGCGTGAAGGCGACTGAATCCCAGGATTAACGCTGTACATGTGCTCAATAAACGCTTTTGTTAGTCAACTCGTCGCTCCTTCCACTCGTCGTAAGTTTGTATTCCAAATGTGCAGTTCGCGCTTAAAGAAATTAGCAATGACATGTTAAGGCAGCAAGCCGTATTGCGCAGATGGCAGTCGTTTTCATTATCATTGTTTCTGCTCCGTTCTGCATGAAATCCTATTTTCTAAGACTTAATGAAGAACACAAAATCAGATTAGGAATCAAATGACGTGAGGGAGGAGCTTCTAAGCTATCATAGCTTGTGTAAACCAGATTACATCCGACATTACATCTTTGTTAACCTAGTTACGAGCGCTTTTGGCCTCTGACGGGTTGTTTTGATAGGCCGCTCAGAGGACGGCGAAAGCTTTGACCGATATTTGTGTGTTAAAGAACGCGTGGCTTACACGATTTCGTGTGTTTCGCACAAAACAAAATACAGGGTTAGGCGTAGTGCTTAGGCATGCGGACTCACAACACAGGAGTTGTCTGTTCGATTCCTCCATTTGTCGCCTTTAAAACGCCATTGGTGAGGAAGGTAACGGGAAAACACCTCATGAATTCCGCTTCCCCGGGAAAACCTCAAAGCCCTGTCTCTGGTTTCTGCTACGCTCGAAATCAAGTATGCAACGCAGTTTTATCATATTCCGTACTGACGCTTGTGGAGTAGGAAAGACGAATGAAAGAAACTGAGTCTCTACAGAACATAACACTTTTGTAATCTCAGCTTGCATCCCACTGCCAGGCCGATTCTACCTCTACACTCCTCTAGTCCTGGTAACTAGTCTATTGGAATTAGAATGTTACGTAATCACTACAGTTGCGAATAGCTTCCTCTGGAGAATTTGATTTTCATCGGGCAGTTTTCCCGTGTTTTCCTTACAACGTATTCACAGTCAACCGAATCCAGACCTTGGTGGAAAACCCAGTGCGATTTCAAATGTCTGTTGTATTGCCAATTCGGGCCCTGTGTCAGGCACTTTTGTTAGAAATCTCCCATTAATTTTGTTGGAAATCTTCCGTCAATTTTGTTGGGAATTTTCCGCTGGTTTTTGCTGACTATGTGGATGGGAAGAAAATAGTTTTCTTTTATTTGGCTCGCTACGTGTCATCGTACGGCAAACATTAGGATGCAAAGCATTGAGTAGCAAACATTTTCTTATTCCCACTTTTTAGCGTCAGCAAGCCACGTAATTTCTGGGCTTGAATCGTCTCAGGTTTCGATACAACTGTAATCAAATTAATGTAAGGTGGTTTAGCGTAGTGGGTTCTCGCGCTGAATACAGAACGCTACGGTGGAGTTTACGTAGGGTTGTCAGAGAAGACAAGATTAAAAGTGTTTGAGTAGAAAAATAGTAGAATCAGTAACTCTTGTCAGTGAAACTTTCATTACAGTACCCCTACGACCCTACAAAATTCAAGGCTGCCCATGGCACTGCAGCTCATAGCAGCCACTCTATGAACAGATGAACAGGGACTTCTGGTAAGGACCGCATAGAGGATATATGGGCCTTGGGTCAGGACGAAAGATAATTACCAACGCACACTAAGTTTTTTAGATTGAGTTATTATTGACGGCCCCCTGAATCTATGGGTCCCCGGGTTTTTGGACCCCTTTAGCCCCCCTCTCTTCAGCACTGCTTCTGGTTTGAATATGAAGTCAAACTGGTCAAAAATAATCTGAATAGATGCACGCCTTGAGACATGAAATTTTGAAACATCTAACAAACTGTAACTTACCGCTATAATTTATGTAGTGACTCTCATTTTCAACGTCCTATACGATGCGTAATACATTGCAATATATTATTTATGGTTTGCTTAATGAGCTGATCATTCATTTTCTTAATTACTTATTCATTTATTTACCTTGTCCATCTATGCATTTACCTTGCTCTTAATTCCTTTTCCATTAGATAGTAATTGTAAATAGGTCTTTAAATGTATTGGTATTTTGTATGTAAATGGAGGGCCCCTTGAAAACCAGCTCCAGCTGAATGGATGCTCTCCCTGAAAATTTTTTGTATTAATAGGAATAATGATACTATTCAAACAATTTTAGGTATCTTTAATCTCAAAAACGTCTTGCCCACTTGTGGGTCTATTGACTCAGTACTAAATCGGAGCCTGGCGTAAAACTGGGGAATACCCTCTATAGACATTTTTTATAATAATAGTAATAATTAGCAAAATTGACATAATATCTATAATTTTTTTTTCTTTTTCAAACTTCATTTCTTGTGATATATATACTTAAATACAACTGCAAACCTCTCTAAACAGGTAGTTTACAATTGACTACTTGAACAAACAAAAATAAACAAGAAGTACAAAGAATATGAAAAAAATGTATAAAGTAGCTGTTAGAAAATAATGAGAAGCTTCAAAATTTCATTAGTTCAGGATTGTCCCAGTCTTTGTCCCAGTATAATAATAATGATAATGATAATAATCCATCTTCTTGCTCTGAACAGTCTTAAGCTTGTTTCATTCTCTTTTGCATGCTAAAAGTTTCATTCAATTATTGATCCGTCATGATTTGCATGGTAAACCCATCAGCTGTTTTTCCAAGCAGTTTACTGCGCCTTTTCTCGCAGCAATTTATTCAATTTTTCTTGGTTTCTTGTTGAAAAACCTAACGAGAGGTTTACAGCAGATTCCTTATCTCCTGGAAAGCACTGCAGAGCATGCACTTCAATAAAAAATAGAGGCCTTATTGCAGCTCTGCAGGTAAATACCAAAACCAAACCGTACATGTCTAAAGTGGGGCGTCCATTTTTGTCTTCTCGACCAAGTGGAATTGAAGGCCATTTGCCTAACCAACAAACTCAGACTCACAAAAGCTTCTTTTGATATACTCTAGTTTAACTGTCCATATTGAAGGAATTTTTGGAAATGCACAAGATTGGTGCACTGCATTGAAATTAGTTCTGATCATCTGTCAAATAGTTAAGCAAAGTAAGCTTATTCTCTGCACTTTGAGATTACAGAACTTTTGAAGCTTCTTAAAGTTTGAATTCTTAACCTAGAATGGTCCTTACTTACTTTACTTGGCAATTATTTCAATACCAGTTCTCTTCTTTTTCCACGCTACCCAAAATTAATATGCATAAAAAATAGCACTTGTGCCAATGAGATTACTAGGAAAAGTTCCCATGCTTTCCTCAGTAGCTTCCTCTGGTAGTGAAACTTTCTTACAAAGTGCTCCATTACACAAATGCGCTGGACATCGTTAAAGGATTTGTTTAGATGCAGCTCATGGAACAACCTTTCAATCTTTGATTAGTGCGTAGAGCAGCAGTAGAGAAGTATTTTTCGATAACTGATAACTCATTTGTCATGGATAAGCTGGTAGTCTGTTCCAATTAGCGGCAAGCAAACAGTTAAGATGATAAACACATTTGATTCGAATGAGGACATCCCCTCTCTGAAGGTAATTTCAGAGGTTCTCATGCTATCTTGGATGAGTTAGTTTCTTACTGAAGAATTTAAGGAACTCAAACTCAAAAAAGGTTTAGGCAGATTATCAGTGTCAATTTTTAGTTAGATTTCTCGATAAAGTCTGAAGTAATTTGAATTCAAGTGAAGAAAGCAATTTGGAATTGGTAATTGAGAATGACATCGTCACAATTGCTTGTACAACAGAAATTCAACAGGCCCAGCAAGTTTGAAGGTTTGAAGGTGGACTCGTGCAAACGGAAAAGTCACGATTAATGGTAGCAAAGCGCGATTCCAGTTTGCAAATTTGAAGTGGGTAGCCTTTTGGTGGTTTTAATGACAAGATGTGTGCATCGCAAGATTTGTTTGTTGGGTAAGGCCTTCGAACTGATAAGCCGATAGAGCGAAAAATGCGGCCGATAAGACATGCCAATCTGACAATGATCCTTGCGAATGATTGAATTTTTCAGACAAGAAGGCTGGGATGGCAAATTAAGGAAGGTGAAGGTGAAAACGAAGCCCCCCCTCCCTCCAAGGAAGCTATCATTAGAAGTAAATAATCTTGCTGGAATTCTTGCTTCATTGTGACCATTTAGGCGTCCCAATCCTTCAAATTAGGTTCTGACGCAGTGCTTGCTGTTTAGTGGCAAAAATCTTCCTAATAATCTAATCATTTATACAGAGACGTACTCAAGCTGAAAATGCAATTTTATCCAGAAAACTGATCTGTTTGATTAAAATTGCTTCAAATTTTGCATTTTTTCTCAGTTTTGTTAGAAGGCCCTGAGGTTGACGTGGTATTTTGCTCCATCTTGTATTGTTGTCTTAACAATTCTAAGTTAGGTTTAAAAGTACGCTTGGCAGCGTGTTACGCAAATTGTTTTAATTGAATGAACTGAAAGAGGGCAAGATCTTTGGAAAGAAGGCTTTTACGAGCAATCCTTGTCCTTCCCTTTTATAAAAATCGGAGCCCTAGTCGTTTGCCTGGCACAAAATCTCTCATCGTCCTCTATCATCGTGCTTCAACCACTACGTCATCGTGTCAAACTATGGTTGACATTATTGGCAAAACAAATGTCACAAACCCATTGGACTCTGACTAGCCATTCATTGCTCTGCTGACCCCTTCTCTCCCTTTCAATTTGCAAAAAAAATCCCCAGAGCCTTTTTCTCTGCTGCCAGTGACAAAAATCGATACACATTGATAACAGCTAATCTAAAAGCTGAAGTGTTTCATCCAGTATAAATATTCGTAGTTCGTTCATTCGTTCGTTCTACACAAATACTAATAATAACGTCTCGCGTTCAGTTGACGTATGTCCTTCACGTAATTTACGACAGAGAATGAAGATTGCTTAGACGCTTAAACTTGCTAATACACAATGCATAGCTAAAATTCTTGTGAATACCTGTGATATTATGATAAGATAGCTAAATCTCCCTAGAATCTCGATATCTTTCGACATTTGGCTGCGTAGATCATAGCTCGTGGTGCTTTGATTGGGTATTCTTGGTAGGCTGAGATTGGCTTCCATCAAGGAGACAGCAATGGAGCTATTGCCTTCGTATTGTACGTCAAGCTAATAACTGCTCTTCGGTTTCAAGTAATGATACTCTGAAGCTACTTTTGATAATCATGGAAATTTGCATTTCCAAGTAAATTAATCGACTTTTGAAATAACAGTTGAATCAACCATGAGGACAGGACGTTTTGATTAAATTATATTAACTGTTTCAAAGTGATTGTGCTCCATTTTCAGTTACATTCTTAATAATAGGTAATTTTTTGATATTGCATGCGAATTACTTGCTAGAATATATGTACTGTAAGGAACAAAAAGTAGTTCTTCTCATTTGCAAAATGCAAAAGCTTTGGGATAGCCATAGGCTTGAGTACTTCCAAAGATACCCAAGCTGTTTCATATGTAAGTTCAATCCAGGAGACAAGCCAAAGACACTTGGAAAGCCATATTGATATAGAAAGTTTCCTTTAAAGAAATCTATAATCGTTTATCTAAACGAAGGGATGATCGCCAGCCAGTTAGCGAAAGCTCACGTCGTGTTAGCTTCCTAATTCAGTTTTTTCTATACAGCATTGTGATAAAAAGCTTCGGTAACGGCCCTACATTATTACTATGGTTCTGGTGCAGAGGGACCAGGTTAATAATAATAATAGGATATATTTATATATATTAATTTTTCATCGGCCTCTGATATAGTCTGATATAGTCCTGTTAGTTCCTGCTTTGAGTCTTCGCATTCCTAAACTGATATTCACTGATACAAAGCACATTCTTTGAGAGCATAATTGATTTAGGAAAATGATTTTGAATTTCTATTTGTACGTCGCATTTGATCGCTTCTCGTGTGCCGCCACTTGAATCTACTCTCTTCCGTGTGGCATTGAGATGATAATGGTAGCTAGTTGAAGATGAAGGAATTCTAACAGAATGTGCCAAGGAAAAGCTTGGGATTCTCTCACTTCCTCAAAGCTGGCAAATTATAGTAGGAAAATTTTGGCAAGATGTCATTGTCCGTCAGTAATTGATTCATGCTTAGAAGATGTTATGGTTAATGCCCTAACCAGTGTCAAGTGAAGAAGCATTCAAAATGGCATTTGTTATAAGACCGCGCAAGCTCGTAATTTCCTTGTCTATATAATTTTGTTTGTGCTTACAATTTGATTAGTGATTCGATGCAAACAAACTTCCTCTTGCACCTCGTCATACAATTGCTAATTGCTAAGCAGATGAATAAGTTGGACAGGAAAACTAAATCATCGGCCCAGTTTTGACATTGCTGTACCTTCATAGGTTATTCGGAATGATTACCAGTGCAAGTGTGAATTGCTCTAGTACCTTTTCAGCAGTCTTAAATGTTTCTTTGCTTGTCAACAACTGCCTCAAAGCTGAATTATCAGCAGCACCTGGAGACACAGTGTCCATTCTAAAATGTCTTCACAAAGTTAATTTCAAGGTTGATCAGAATTTTAAAATAATTCTAACGAATATTTCATAGTTTTTGTGGAAAAAATAAAATGCATAACTTTCGGGATTATGAAACATCTTAAAAGCTGGATTGGGGTTTTTGAATGTATTGAATATAAGTTCTTTGTAGAGCTTTTGCAAAAACAATTTTGCATCGAATAGGGTTTGCTAGGTTTGTAACGATGGCAAATCCAGCTTAACAATTCGTAGCAACTTCTGAAATTGAAAGAGAGTTCGAAAAGCGTGGAGCCAGTGTTATGAGTCGGTGATGCCACGAAGATTAATGAAATGCTGCTTCTATGCTGGAAATATCTTCCTTGTGCATACCGAGAAACATATGACAACTGCATCAAGGCACTGTAAGAGAACAGCTACTGGTCTTTTCATACCTCAACTATGTTTATGGATTTCATTCCCTTGTGTTTTCAAATTATAGATTTTATCTTTTTGTGCCAGTTAATAGATTCATAAATGGCATCATAATGCGATTTACAAAATCGTACCAAATGCTCTTGTGCTTCATGCAATTGCATGCACGTCTCTGTTTAGTAAGTTGGAATATTCGCCTAAATAGTTTCCGTTACGTGTACCAGCCAGTAATACCAAGAAGCACTGTTCCCCCAAGTACTGTATATATTTATCCTGGAAATGACAACGGATGGAATTGCAAAGGTATTTGCAATACCTCATAGCAATGAAATAGAATTTTATGTTGCTGTGAGCAATATTCCATCGTGCAGCAGCAAACTATCCCGTTAAACAGTTGAGTAGTTCTGTTAAAAAACCATGATTATCATCTTTGCGATACTGAGTTACACTATAAGACGTAAAGCGAAATAGCATTGCTTACCAACAGCTAGTCACACTCTCCTTCTCTCCCTTGCTTGCTGTTCAACTAGGCTTTAAGCTTCTCGGTGGAGCAACCAAATACAGATCGAAAGTTAATTTCGCCAACGGCTACAGCTACAGTTGTGTAGCTTCACTCGGTTTTATGTGATGACAAATTCAAGTGCGTGATTATATATCAGTCTAAAGATCAACTATCTATGGACGACTCAGCACCCACGTGATCAGTAGTTTGATAATTCTGTATCTAGCAAGCGCGTTCTGGGTTCTCTGTAGGAGACTTTGATTTTGGTATTGTCGTTAAGGGCTATCTTAAAGATTTGCTATCCACTCAAACATGTTCTCCGTTCTTCATAGTAATCTTCTTCTTGTTTCCTCCCCTTACCTGCCTATCCAAAGCTTTATCCTAAACATAATTGCAATTAAAGATTTCATTAGTATATTTATTACTGTTTCCGGAGGCCTGTAAATTGGCTGTCACGCGTGTTGGCCAGCTAACTCCCTGTGTTAACGTTGGGTTCCTGAGCGCATCGGGGGGTCTGCAAAGAATGGAATGTTTGGTCTAAATATCCACATGAGATAAGGGGTCATTTGAATTGCATTGTTTCCATGAACCTGCCCAGCCTCGTTGCAGATCAGGCTGGGCAACTCTACTCTGCCACGAGGGGCGTACTGATCAAGGGTAGCAATCTGCAAGCTTTTAATAAGACTGAATAGAGATTAGAAATCAAAGTTTTGCTGCTAATGGCATTACGCGATGAGGCCGTTGTCAAACAGCAATAATCTCGCATAAGCTGAGCTCATTTGTCAAGGATAATGCAAGTACGTTAGTCTTGAGTTTGCTGTCTGTAATGATATTTATCACGCTGGAGAGGGCTTATTGAGATTAATCCCCGGACATGATCAACAGGACAAAGATAAATGCAGAGATTCTACTGATGATGCATCTTTAGCACCTATGAAATGATAATGAGCTTTTCCATTGAACACTAATCTATTTGTATTGTTTTCACCCGAATGAGAGATGAAAGAGGAAAGACCTGGTGCCTATGTCGAAGCAGTCAGCGGGAGCAAGTGCTCTTGCAGGGTATAACCAGCTAAAGAGAAAGGAAGACCTCCAGCATGTTGGATCAGCTGTACAGATAGATAGGAGTGGAATGAAGATGTAGTGAAATTGGTGCAGGCTGGGTGGAGGGCGCAGAGGAAAGTCACAGGGGGGGGGTATGTAGGACAGGAAATTTCCGGCATTAGTGAAGCACTGAATGTATGGAACCATGGTTGGAATGGCATTTTGTATAAATTGGAGACGGCAAAAGTGACCGAAGACCAAGACCAAAAAATGGAGGTGGCAGAGATGAATATGCTGAAGTTCTCGTAAGATAATACCAAATTTGACAGAACGGTAATCACGGAGAGAAGAAGAAGAATTAGGGTGGAGCTTGTGTGTGTGTGTGTGTGTGTGTGTGTGTGTGTGTGTGTGTGTGTGTGTGTGTGTGTGTGTGTGTATGTGTGTGTGTCTTTGCGCGCGCGCGCGTGTGTGTGTGTGGTGTGTGTGTGTGTGTGTGTGTGTGTGTGTGTGGTGTGTGTGTGTGTGTGTGTGTGTGTGTATGTGTGTGCGTGTGTGTGTGTGTACATGTATGTGGGAAAAAAATTAACGTTTGTCGTTAGTTCTGATTCACACAGCTTCTTCTCCCTTACAGTGCCATATCAGAAGCGTGACATTTCGTGTCCCGTGAACAGAAATCAAGAAATACTTTTTGCGTTTTGAGGTCGTTGTACCGCAATCTAATTACAAGTTTTGCTTCGCACGTAAATTCCCCTCCCAGTTACAGCTTGCGCTCACTATCTTCGCCCAGCACTTCTTAACACCTAGTAGGAGTTCATTAACTGATACCTGTGCTACTAAACTTCTGGTTGTCGAAAACGCCTAATTATAATTAATCTCTATGTTAACGTGATTTACCTTGCCTTCCAACAAGCTACGATTTTCGTATGTAAGCCCGTGAATCAATTGCCAAGCAACAGTTTGGATAGTCCACTTTAAGGCGCAGTTCGCGATTGATAAGCTGGGTCTATGGTCGTTGACGGCTACCTTGTCACCATGCATGCTTCTAAAAGCAATCCACGTGACTGCAACGTCGCTGCGTCCTCGGCAAACACACTGCGTTGTTAAGAGAGCTGATTGCTAAATCCTAATTGATAGTAATACAAATGATTAATTAATACAAGAGTACTTTTACGAAGCAATTATCAAGCCTTCAAGTAAAATTTGACAAAGTTTTTGCAGCCAGCAGGTACGTTGCGTTTTGGTACGGTGCAATGCGGTTCAATGCGGTGCAATGCGGTTCAATGCGGTTCAATGCGGTTCAACGCGGTTCAATGCGGCTCCCTTCTGCACCGCTCTATGCCGCGTGGCCCATTCCGGTTCTGTACTGTTCGATTCGGTTGGCATGGGTAGGTGTGCCATGATATGAGCTACGATGCGTTTCCGTCTGCAGTATAGGCACGCTACGGTGGAATTTGGTATGCTGTGGTATGAGTCAGTGAACGCCCAATCTGCATTGCAATTCTGGGCGGCAGCCCTGCACTAAACAGTTCCATTATGTTTAGATACCAGGATGGCTTAGTGGTGAGATTCTTGCCTCTGGAACCAGTGGTCAGTTGCTCAAATCCACTCTCACCTTAACTTTCATCAGAGTGAGGATAACCTCTGGTTCT
The DNA here is from genome assembly GCA_964026355.1 of Pseudorhiza aurosa. Taxonomy (NCBI): domain Eukaryota; kingdom Metazoa; phylum Cnidaria; class Scyphozoa; order Rhizostomeae; family Lychnorhizidae; genus Pseudorhiza; species Pseudorhiza aurosa. Next base: position 3,291,522 of record OZ032116.1, read on the forward strand.
CTGTAATTCCAACCGTGTGAATTGCGATGTGTAGTCACACTGGGAGGCTGGACCTGGACACTGTTATATCAGAAAAATTCTTCCCAGTATCCAAAAATGTTCCTGCAAATCGTATTTTGAAGTAAAAGCAAGAAAGCTGCTCGATTTTAAGCGAAACAGAAGCCAGAGACGGCGAGTTGAGTTTTTCTCAGGAAGAAGGCCTTGATTACGCTGCTTCCAATTTCTCTCTCCATAGACGGTCTCTTATGGTAGACAGTTTGTCTGGAGGTGAAACACAACATCTCTACTATGAATATTCATATTTTCATATTCATATTATCATGATACTCCTTCAGTTATAAAGGTATTTATACAAATAAATGCATTTATATATGAAACAATACAATGCTAATTTGAAACTGGTTTACCTGGAAGCCATGTTTGGGGATTGCTTATTTCTAATTTGATTTTACTTCACTGGCCCAACAGATAGTTTTAATTATGTGCTTGATAAGGTTAGATTCAACACTTCCTGCGTCGTTTGGGATAATATTCCCGACCCTTAAACTGGCGTACGCAAAAAGTTTCTTTAAGATTTCCAACTTTAAGAATATCAACTTTGTGAAGTCATACACTTATGCGACTACATGGCAATTCAGCTATACTGTTTAATTAACCATAGCTGAGCGTGTTCCGTATACTGTATCTGAGTTTGAGTTTTCTTTGGCAGTTCGTTACCTGATATTCACTGTGCAGTATCTTTGATAGGTGTTTGAGCGGTTTGCGCAAAGTGACATTGAATTAGTCACCCATTATATCAAGTTCATGGCAATCGGTAAATCAAATTGCGATTTCACTGTGAGAATATCGATTTGGGTATCGAAAGTAGCTTAAAACACTATCTGCTACAACTCAACCCACAATGTCGGTATACAAGTTTCAATTAATCTTCCATATCCTACCAGCGCTAATCAGTTTAAATCATATCATATCATTGACAAAAGCGCCTTATCACATACAGTCTATATTAACTTCATTGAATTACAGTTTAATGCAATTAGCAGAAAGAACATTTTCCAGTATAAAGATACACAAAATTGGCTTGCTGTCAAATATCTTTTGTCAACAAATTTGCTCAAAATTAGCTAAATCACGTTAGATATACGCCATGCTTCAACTCCCTTGCAGTACAAGTGCAGTATCTTTGTACCATTAAGCAAATGATCGATCCTTCGTTTTTCTAAGAAGATTAAATAATTTTTTCGAATTTTACACTGACGCTGTTGATGGTGTACGTTGCGACGAAGAAGCTTGGGAAAACCACTTCCTCGCGTCAAAGTGTATGATATTTGTTAAGGACCATGATGAAGCTTACGTTTGTTCACATTTCCTGTCCAAGAACTTAAATTGATGAGAATTAGCCAAAAATTATCAATAAATTATTCGTCTTCTTCAGTTTCTGTAAATCTGTTGGATGGGCGGCTGACAACAATAGAACACGTTGCTAAGGACAGAAGAAATAAGGCAAGGGTGTTGCCAGAATTTCTCCGACAGAAAAGGTAAATTTCCCATCAAAAGGGGCTAGATTATGAATTCACAGAAGGCTGAGTATAGGAATCTATTCGTCACAGACTTGATTTTTTCCCCGGGGGGACTCTACCCCTTGTCATCCCTCTGGCACCGCCCTTGAAGTAAGGCTGCCACAGGCAGGCATGCACCCTTTCCACATGGTTTTTTCATGGGGGATAAAGCTAAATCTATACGAAGCCCCAATAAAGAAAGAAAGAAGAAAGCGAAAGGCTAAGAGGAGAGAGATATCAGATCAAGTTTATTGACCTTAGATTTGAAAATATCTTAGATCAATGTAAAGCTATTTTGATGTGGGTACATTTCTTTGATTGGTGTTTCCGTAAGACCTTATAAGTTGAGATATGCAATAAAGACATCAACCTGGAAGATTTATGAGACAAGAAGTGAATAAGTGAATTATGGGCTTCTTAGAATAATTCAGAGTTCTTAAGTACCTGCTAAAACCAATGACAGAAATCCACACTGACGTTATCATCGATACTGCCAAGACGGGAAGATGATATAGTCGGATTGGTTTGTAAAATGCGACGAGACTGCATCCTCAAACGTAAATCTATAATGGTACATTATGATACTATGTACATTCATTGTCACTTTATATATCAAGCAAGTTAAGGGATCAATTCAAAATGATCATGCACGAGGCTAAACGCACATTGTAGAAAGGTCATTTTGGTCCAATCTATCCGAATGACATGTGAATCGGACGATCTGTCTATCAGTATAGAGATATCAGAGAGCCATATCGTTACACAATATTGACCGTGAATTCTACCGATTCGATTTGAGGCCACGTTTCAGTGAAAGTGATGGAGAATCAGGGTCATGTGACATGAAATAGACGAATAATGATAATGATGATGATAGCGATGACAATAGACGTTGGATTAATAGCTCGAGTACCGACGGGACACTATAGCTAATAATAAAGCACGTATAATGCTTTGGGACATGGCAGTACCTACGGATTTATATCGACATGCGAACAGATTTGAAATTATAGCCAAGTACGAAACGAATCCAGCCTACAAGCATAGACATGACTGCACCGTGTGGTCGACATGTTTTAAGCAAATAAACGGCAAATGAAAGCAAATATAACAATCTTGAAATTGAGATGCAACATCGTCTGCTTCTAGCTTGTCCCGACCCGACTGCGCCAGGGTCGCTCTTGATGCAATTCCTCGCTTCCAGACTGCGTGATCTTGTGCCATCTCCGGTGTGAAGCCAAACTCGTTCATGTCCATCTTCACACAGTCGCACCAACGCCTCTTCGGTCCACCCCTTCTCCGCTTGCTAATCGCTTCGAAATCCTTCACTTTCTGCAATAGGTGCATACCGTCTCGCCTTTCTATACTGTGCGCCCGGGCCAATTCAGCCTTCTCTCTGCCACAGGACGCTGAAATTGAGAACGAGTATGGCAAAGGACAACAGAGGCAATATCAATTGCGACACGAGCAGTCGGTACCATTAAAAGGAATAAAAAAGTGACATCAGAAACGCCTCAGGAAATATGAACATGCTGATACTTCATAAGGCATGCTTGCTTGGGACTGCACGGATCCTTGGCAAGGTACAAAGTATTTGAACTTCAGAATATGAAATGCCTCAGGTACATTATTCACATTTGGTTAAAGAAAAAGCAGTTACTATGAACTAGCAAGTGAAATGGTGATGATATTGATGCATTCTGGTCACATTTGACAAACAATAACGATAATGGAAGCCCTTCATTCGCATTCAATTTAAACTATAATTACAACCCTCTCTTATACATAGGTAATTTGAAATCGGCTTGCCTGGCTTGGGGTTTACAATATAAAACTGATCAACTGGGAAAAGAACAAAATACATTTAAATATACATGAAGATGGCTATCAAATCGATAGAATGGGACAGGGTCTAATAGGGTCTAATAATATATCCTTTTATAGCTAACTACGACAAAGTAAGTTTTTTACAGCACATCGCACTGAAAGATATGTGAGTAGTTTAATCTACAAATATTCAAAAGATTATTTTTCAGAACGTTTTCAAAGATATAAATTTCCTGTAATGTTTTCGATCTCAAAATTCTTGTTTGAATTATTAAGTGCCTTTTGTTGATATTACTGTTCTCAACAGATCCGTCCGGATATTCGGTCCTCTTACTCCAGAACTTGACAAGGCCTTGCCGATAGCATGCTCTATATGCAGCTGATCGTATGTTCTTCTGGTGCTCTTGTGCTGAAAGTGCGAATCTATGATACGAAACGACACTATGTGCTAGATGTTGCAAGTCTTATCTATTCAGCCAATGCCTAGTCCACCAAAGGTTCGGTCCATTGGAATGGTCGGCGTGAAATGCAAATTTTACGTTTGTCATTGTCCTGACAGACAAGTTGACAAGATTGAACTTTTAGCGAGTAATCTTTGTTTGATAGTCAATCATCTTGGATAATGGCTAAATAAGACTAATCTTCGCCAACCAACATCTAAGCTCTTGGGTTTTACTGACAAGTCATGAGAAAGCACGATGAATTTATAGCTACAGGTAGGTCGTCACAATTGCAGGGATCTAGCTGGGTCATTGGTGACGTAAATGATCTCTTTGTCGAAGATGGAGAAATTCACTCTTAATGTCTAGTCCCATAGATTTATACATGGATGGCTGCAGAGCAATGTCTAGTGCAAGGAAGTTGTTGATTGGTAAAGAGAGGGAAGCGAATCTGCGTACGATTTGCCTTCTGTAGCCTGGACGATACACCGACCTCCAAGAATTCAGGTCCATGCTAAGTTCCATTTTCGCCAAGAACGTTGGAGATATCAACTTGCAAACCTGCCTGGCTCTGCCCCGCTCCATCATCCTGTACTGCAATACCCAACCACTCACTGATGTCTTCCGACTAGGTCATCCTCTGCCATCTCCTGTCACGCCTTCCCTCGATCTTCCTCTCTACAATACGCAGCAAATATGGATATCATTTCATTGAACACCTTCAGTGTGCCATCTTTTCGTTTTTCCTAAGATTAATTATGTTGATTATGCCTCCGCTGTCTCAAGAAATCTTTAAGCTGTCGATATTATCCTGTCAGGTTTGTTGGTCAAAAATTATGGCAGACTATGCCGAAAGAAACCAAAGAATCCCAGACATTGGAGATTTGAAAAGGAATATTAAGCCCATAACTTTTGACTGAAGGTGCAAATCATGTAAAACTTTTGAGGCAACTTGTGGATTTTAATAACTACACTTTTTCTTGTGCGTCTTCTATAGCTGGCTTTAATTAGTTTAATATTATTGCTTTTGCCAACTTTGAATATATTTTTGCTACCATTATTTTTGTTATTATTGTTACTGTCCTTCACTATATTCGGAGAAGCTCCCTGTAGCACCACATTTCATGCGCTTGTGATATGTAGGCTACTTCATCATTGAGTGTCTCCGAAAGAAAAGAATGGCACCATTTCATGGAATTTCAACCACTCCAACGACTATAAACATTTCCCAGACAGACCGACGTCTGCTCCAATAATGTGCATCATAATCAACGCACTTTCCAATAGTTTTGCAGCGCAGACCATTGAGATTTATTTCGAGTTGATAGAACTTCTGGAATCCTATGGAAATTCTTGAGAATAGTGAACATTTTTTGTAAAAGACCTTCACTCAAGAATTTTCTTCTTCTCTCAGCACTCCCCATCAGGTGCTTATGCTAGGCTTCGCTTAGCAAAACTGGCCGGATCAGCAGAACAGTAACAATTCCAGCTCAGCAGAACAATAGAGGACATTAAAACGCCATTTTTATTGATCCTTCTGATAGCCATTGCAAATTTTTCCCTCAGAGAAAGTGCTCCACAATGGCTAACTTTTAGAATCTCAAAGGAACATTGGAACCGAAGTAGTAGAAAATTGTCTAAGAGGTTGCCATTAGCAGAAACAAGTGAATGTGAGTTGTTCGTTGGGATCATTGAAAGTTCATTTCAAACAAAGACTGACCTTTGCGTAACAGAGCTATAGACTTTTCTTCAATACCGTATCTGTTTGACCCAGAGATTGCAACTTAATGCAACTATGAAACCAAGCTATCCTCGGACAGGTGGCGTGAAATCTTTGCATAATCACACTGTCTAAGCATATGCAACAACAGAAATTGTAACACAGTTGATTTGGTATTGTTTGACAAGTATAATCTGTTTAGAAGTACTCGAAGAGAGGTTGCCTCTTTTAAGATGGCTATTCAATAAGCTAACGTTGCCATACTGAGCTAAAACTGAGACGATGAATCAGAAATCCTGTCAATTGCTAGGATTAACGTGTAGTATAGCTTGGTGTGTGTAGAATAGAAAAAGTTCGAAGTATGCAACGAAACGAAGATAGCAGTGGAGCAAACACGTAATCTAAACCTATGACCCCTTATAGTAAAAGTATCTTGGCTTAGCACATTCAAGAGTCTTATGTTGTGTTGGGATTAAAGAATGGCTCATCTCTATGGCTCTGAATCTAAACTCTGATAGTATCAGAACGTAATACCAGGCGTAGGAATCACGAGGTGCGGTCACATCGCGAGGAAAGACCTGGATACTACTCGATAAGCAAAAAGCTTCTCAGTGTCCAATTGTCTTCCTTTGACATCTAGACAGAATCATACGTATATGTAGAAAATCGATTGATTATTAGTAACAAGCATAGAATATTACAAGCAGGAAGGAAGAGAAAAGAATTGACTAGCATAGAAATGAATCGAATAGAATAAAATTAGCTCTTAGATATATTTAGATATATATAGAATGATGTATATATATATATAAATGTACAAATATATACATATACTTCATTCTATACTTAAAATATATATATACTTCATTCTATACTTCATCTTGTGTTACAATCGTTCTACATAGTAAATGATGCTGACATCCTGCAATAAGCTTTCAAGCAAGGTTGTACTGAAATCTAAGTTGCTGGCACTTTTTGGCTTCCAGAAATTATACATTCGGTGCAATAAACTCTTCATTGTTACCTGGCCTAACTACGCAGCATTTGTGATTATTTGCTTGAAATGAGAAGACTGGAGCATTTCAGTTTTCTAATGCCCGCTTTGTTAGCGCGTTGTATTGGGGAAAGGCCATGATGGCCTATACACGGCCCCAACAAAGGAGGAAAGAAGAAAGCGAAAGGCTAAGATGAGAACAAGATAACATGAAGTTTAATGATCCTAGATTTGAAAGAAGAAAAATTGTAGCCTTTGGAAAGGAAGAAGAAGGCGGCGTTTAAAAGGCAATGAAAATCGGCTATGAGGTAATCGAAAAGGGAAAGCCGTGCCTCTCTCTGGACATTGATGGTGAGAGGATCAATGAGGAAATAAGACGTGTGACCTGTGCTGCAGCAACGGCTGCTTCAGGCTGTGATGCTGTGACGCTATCGCTCCTAACAGATGCGTTATTACAGCCACCGGCTATTGACTCTATTGATGCTCTATTAGTCCAACAATGCTCCCATCTCTTGACCTAGTACATTCCGATCGCGATCGACCATAGTTCTCATTGTCGCATTGTCGTCATCATTTGCTTGCATGCGCTACAGCAAATCCACGTGCTGTCAGGCCATCCTTCTTTTCGATAACATCTTCAATGCCAATGAAATGACGCTAAACGATAAGATATGCACTGTTGTGATGGGCAGTGTGTTTGATAAAGGTGAATCTTTAACGAGCGAGTTTCCCCAGGGAGGTCACTGATTATCGTCTCACATAAGATTGGGGATCAGGATTCCACCGCACGCTGTCAACCCAAAGCACTGATGCTTCAATGAAGGCGGCGGAGGTGGCTCAAGATGACACACAGCTTCTTTGACTTGATTTTTCTAGGCTTCCACTTGCAAATCATAATGTAATTGCAGACGTGCGTAAAATAGCAAGCTTTCACGAATCTTATAAACTCATTCGCCACCTTTCCAAGTTTCACTGCTTACTTCACGAACTCTATCTCATAAGTCGTCATTGATCCCTAGAGCATGTAGTTTGTGGAACCTCTTGCCTTCTTCTTGCTTTCCTGAATCCTACAACTTGTCATCTTTCAAATCTAAGATCAATAAACTTGATCTGATCCCTCTCTCCTCTTAGCCTTTCGCTTTCTTCTTTCTTCCTTTGTTGGGGTTTTGTATAGGCCACCATGGCCTTTCCTCAACATAACCCACTAATAGAATAAACCCATTCAGTACCATGAAATATTGCTCTTTTTCCCATGAAAGAATCAGAGCTCTCTGGACTGCATTGCTTTCAGAAATTCCTTAACTTAACGTATTCTTGAAAGGTAATGGAAACCATTTTGCATGGTAAAAAAGCAAGGATCTGAGATGGAAGATGGCTGGCTTATTTCGTCGGGGGTTGGATGTGACGGGAGTCGATTAACATACTATTTCTTGCATCAGCAAGGATCTTCGAAATGAGCTGGAAATACTCTCAAACGATTGCCGTGAAGTTAAGAAGTAGCATTCAGTTCCATGCTAGAAACAAGTGTTTGGGGCCAAATTGTTAGGGAAGTACCATCTGAGTCGTGGCATCGTGCGGTGGGGTGGCCAGTCCTTTCCTCGCGGTACTTTGCCTACCAATCTAAGGTTGAAGTTCACTGGTCTGCTATGTGGACAGAGAGGGGGTGAAGAGAGACGTGTAAGAGGGAGCCTCGAACCGAGACCGCCCGCATAGTAGATAATATTATATCTTGCCCCGACGCCCCTCTTGTCGACAAATATGCACGCCAAAGATGTCAAAGTTATGTGGCTTTTATTGTAATTCGAATCCTTCCTTCCAAGAAGAATTCGCATCTTGTCCACAAAGTCCATTTGCAGAAGAATGGAAACTCTGCTCGAGAATCTGTTTCGCGTGGACACAACACTCTAATTTACTATTCACTCTTTTGCCACATGTCTTTATGGCATACTGAACTTCCTCTTATCAAAATCCAGGCAACTAATATCCCCTAGCATTGCCTCACCATACATAAGATCACAACCACCAAAGAATCAACAGAGAAAGACTGCTATTGTCAAAGACCCACGTGGCTGTCACTTCACTTAGCTCACATCTTTGCCTTCACTGCTAGGGAAATAATGCAATGGCAGGCAGGGCGTTTAACAGAGCGGAGGAATCGACACTAGATCGCAGTTTGGAAAGTTTATCAACACTGGCAAGACACCCACTCTGCAAGCTTTCGTATCTTCGTTGATCATCAGATAAGTTAAGAAGCATGTTATTATTGTGCCCTTTCGGAATTTCTCATCCTAAAACCATTAACAGCGTCACACAGAGCATAAGAAAGAAGGATCTGCATAGAAACAAGTGCTCGATTTCCTGCCAATCCTAATCGCCAATGACACTATCCTCTCGCAAGGCCAACCATTTTATTGCTTGATTGCCAGCTAAAGCGATTATGGATCCCATGCGTGGAGGTAAGGCGGTTTGAAAGCGAACGTTTATCTATCCTTGGCTAGGTCCCGCCTCCTTGATTCACCTAGTCGTGTAAATGGATTAGCTTTGTCAATCGAACCCTGCAGTTGTTCCAGCATCATGAATTTCTCCATCAAAAGTAAGGAAGACGAAAGAGAATAAACTGAGATAAGAATAGTTCTAAAATGCGGACCAAAACTGTAGGACGCAGGAGTACCAACGGGTGCACTGCTTTTAAGAAATATCCATTCCAGAGGATTTGTTAAGGCACCAATAAACATAGGTCATCTCCACATTATTTATCTTCTTTATTGTCATAAAGATTAACAATCTAATTTCTAGATTCTACATTCTAGATAGATTCTGGATGGATTCTAGATATCTTCTAGATGGATTCTAGATGGATTCTAGATAGATTCTTGGTAGATTTTAGATAGATTCTTGATTGATTTGAAGATTCAAGCAACAAAGCAACTCGAATTAGGCCTCAATTGGGTAAAGTGGATGCTTATAGATAACAAAGCATCATTAAAAATACGAAAATTCTGAGTAAGGAAGCCTCGACTTTTTCCTTGTATTCTTTCAAACTTGTCAGTTATATTTTTTTGTCGATAACAGGAAAAATCAATAGAAAATTAGAAATTGGAAGCCTTGAGCCAAAGCCTCCTTAGGATCGCTGCTTTCTGGATCCATAAGTCCACGAGTTTACTGGTCCGCAGTTCCGGTCCGAAATTCCGGTCCGCAGTTACAGTATGCTCTGTAGCTGTGTGTTGTTTGATATATCTGCCTCTTTCTGGCGCAGCGGGAGTCAGCATATCAGTTTTCAGGTTTTGATATCCCAACGGAGGCAGGACGAAAGAAACGGTTGGGCTTCTGTCGACTGCCTACGTCATGCAGCGATCTCTTTTTCAGCCAGTAGACATTATTGTTTGGCAGTATCATGCTTTGTTTTTCGATGTAATCTGCCCAACTATAGAGGCAGAAGGCAAATGAAAAAGGCCCAGCGTACTCCTTGTTATTGATATACTTGATAAAATGGATAGCGTAAACTAAACAGCGGTAGGTAGGAATGAAGATGTAAACATAGATCTTGATAAGTAGCATAAAAGCCAATTGTCTCTGGTTTGAAAGAGGTAGGCCGTCGTCACTAGATCAGCATTCGCTGTTTTGTCGTGGTTGACGATGAAAAGGGGAAAGCATAACACCACTTTCCCTGCACAGAGCTATAATTTGCGTTTAATAACCTCTGGTCAGTTATTTATAAATAAAAGGGCCTCAGAACTACATGATAGTAAAACATTCATTGAATTTCCCCTCTAGTAATGATAGAAACACGATCTCCTATGTTCAAAATTTATTTAAGATTTTATCTCTGCACCAAATTGTGTCGTTCTCTTAACAGCTCACACACACACTGAATTGCAGGTAGCCGAATGGGCATCGGGAATTGACCAATCCCCTTCAGGTGCATTCGAATCCTGCGGTGGTATGGCGCAACGTTTTCGCCAAAGCCCATGTGAGGAGGATGGGTTTTCCAGCTATCTGTGGACCAGTCGCAGATGCGCCTGCAACCCAGCATTTCCTTCGCATGGCCTGTTGAAAATGTGGCATTCGAACCCTAGCCACTTGCTAAGGGCTAGGAATGACCGACGATTAAGGCTCTTGATCATTGAATCAAAAACCTTTGGCTTAAGCTTGACTCAGAGTAAGTAGTGCCATTAGCTTTTTGTGATTCCATGCGTAAAATCAGCATATGGGGCCAATCGAATGGTGGACTAGAACACTGTTTTTCATATGCTCATAAAACAATTACAACACAGAATACAAAGCTGCCACAGGGAGCACGGAACTACATACCAACCCTGTGGCATATAACGATTACCTAGAAGTCAGTTTCAAAATGGGTGTGAGGTGAAACAGAGTAAGGAAATTCCATATGCTCAGTTATGCATGAGTCATGCATAGCTTTAGGCCTCAAAACACCGTTTGATACGCACATATACTAAGATAGAGGGGAGATTAATGTCACCGTTAACCCATCCATTGACCAACTTGTTTTCGTTGGGTTACAGCAATGTCTATTGATGAACGTATGAAAAACATTCTTTTCTCTTTTTTCCATTTTTTTTACACACATAATTCTACCTGGGTGTCAAAGGTTGAAATTTGGACACTGAGAAGCTTTTTGCCTATGGAGCAGTTTCCAGGTCCCTCCTCTCGATGTGACCACACCTCGTGATTCCTACGCCTGGAATTACAGAGAGCTGGCGACTCGTCTCACTCTAAGTGAAAGTTTAGCTGAGATGAGACTCGAACCACTGACCATACGATCAATGCGCAAGAATCTTACCATTAAGCTATCCTGACACCTGTGCAAAACATGAAAGTCATTAAGATATAAAGGCACTTTGGTTTCAAATCAATGCAGTAGGAAACTATACTGCTTTGAGCTTGGAAGCTCGAGACTTTGTGGTTTTCCACACGACTGCTAGGCTGCAAAAGCCTCCCATGAAATTTCCACTTGAAGTTCCACCGAATCCAATTATTGATGCCTAATCGATAGATGCGTATTGTTTTGCAGGTTCCCTTTATCAAACAGATCAGAACTTGAAAATCGAATTTAACGGAAATTGAATGTAACGGATTCACACAAAAAAAGACTGCATCAAATAAAAACATTGTAGATGGAGAAGATCAATTGACAAAATTAAAGAAAGGCTTGCCATGTTAGGATTGGCAGTCACAAATTGGATTAATTTAAAGTTTAGGAGTGACATGGTTTGATAAAAGCAATTTGCTGTCTTTCAAATCTAAGATCAATAAACTTGATCTGATCTCTCTCTCCTCTTAGCTTTTCGCTTTCTTCTTTCGTTCCTTGTTAGGGCTTTATATAGGTTATATAGGCCACCATGGTCTTTCCACAACATAACTCACTAAGAAAGAGAAAAAATCAATAGAACAAGAAAAGCACATCATTTTAGTTCTCATGAAACTCTCTTTCATGATGCTGGATAAATCAAAGCATTGTCGTAGTGCCAATGTTCTGAAAAATATTTCTTGTCCTATTTTTTCTTTGCTCCAAATATCTCCTTCATATTTTGTCCTATTCTTATTCGCCTGTTTTATACTTTTCTGCATTTTCTTTTCTAGTAAATTATGTTGAGGAAAGGCCATGGTGGCCTATACAAAGCCCCAACAAAGGAAGAAAGAAGAAACCGAAAGGCTAATAGGAGAAGGAGATGAGATCAAGTTTATTGATCTTAGACTTCTTAAATGAAGAACTTAGGAAGGTTCCTTCTTAAGTTCTTCATTTTCATTCAATCCAAATGACCGTGCTTCCACCGATACCCAACTCCACAGAAACATTTCAGCCTCGCTTCTCTCCAATGATCTGACTGTTATTGAGAAATGGGGTAAAGACAACCTAGTTTCCTTGAACCAAAGCAAGACGAAACAGGTTGTCATTTCACGCAAACACAATCAAGACTTCCCTCCTGGGCTCATGAATGGTGATGAACTAGACACTTCAGCTACTTTCACACAACTTGGTCTTTCTCTTTCATCTAATGTCACTTGGAAAACTCACAGCGATTCTCTTGCTAAAAATGCATCTCAAAAGCTCGGTTTCCTCGCCAGAGCCTGCGAGTTTTTCTCATCTTCTCACCTTCTATCTATATACAAGTCCCAAATCCGTCCTTCTTTAGAGCACTGCTCCCACGTCTGGGTGGTGCTCCAAATCTACTCTGTCTTCTCGACAAAGTCCAGTCCAAAGCCATTCATCTCATCAATAATCCTAACCTCACCAAAGCTCTCCCACTTTGTTCTCATCGTCGTTTAGTTGGAGATCTTTCCATCTATTACAGATACTTTAACAGACATTGTTCTCAGGAGATCAGGGATACTATTCCAGTTCCTCTGAGGCGTGTCAGGACCACCAGAGAAACTCGATTCATTCACACCCTTTCCAAGTTTCACTGCCTAATCCAAGAACTCTATCTCACAAATCATCATTCATCCCAAGAACATGCAACTTATGGAACGTCTTGCTTTCTTCTTTCTTTTCTGAGACCTACAACTTGCCATCTTTCAAATCTAAGATCAATAAACTTGATCTTATCTCTCTATCCTCTTAGCTGCTCGCTTTCTTCTTTCCTCCTGTGTTGGGGCTTTGTATAGGCCACCATAGCCTTTCCTCAACATAACCCACTAAAAAAAAAAATAAAAAAAAAAAAAGACTTGAAAGATGACAAGTTGTTGGATTCAGGAAAGCAAGAGGGATGCAAAACGCTCCATAAATTGCATGTTCTAGGGATGAATGACGATTTGTGGGATAGAGTTCGTAAAGTAGGCAATGCAACTTGGTAAGGGTGTGAATGAGTTGAGCATCTATATTGCTTATCAGTTCTTGGGATGAATGATGGATATACCACAACGCTTGAAGGATGAATGTCAATACCAGAACACTTGTAGGAAATGTCTCCTACTGAACATTTCATGATCGACAAACAATGGAAAATAATAATAATAATAATAATGATAATACTATATTTATATAGGGCACCAGATTCAGCAATGTAAAGCCCTTATCAGTCAAGGTTTACAAATGCTAACGACTTTAATAGCTGTTGGGTTTACAAACTTGCTGCATCCACCAAGCAATGGAATCACAACTATAACATTCTAGGGTTTAAGATTTGCATTTTGGAGATAATATCAAGGCTGGAACAAATGTTTTTTTGCATTAAAATCTTTGATGCCAAGAAAAAAGCCTAAGGCATCTCCATGTTCAGCTAAGAAAATCAGATCTCCAACATTTTGTAAGATGCATGCAATGTCTTAGAGATGCACTTGCATGGTGGTCCGAGCATGTTTCTTTGTTATTGAAAGTCTTTAAAGGTTTGAAGCGTGCTTCTCGTTGCCCTCGATCTGTCAACCAAGCGATAATTGGGAAGTTAGAGTCAAATTGGGGGGACATTGTGGCGAGGGGTGGAATTGGCCACCTCCCTCCCATTCCATACCTCAAGCTGGCACCTCTCTAACAAAATGCTCCCAAGCAATTGCTTTGAATATATAACTCAATGCTACAGCTTTGTACAATTTTTAAGCATTTTGCAGTTACGTGTAGAATAATCCTATACTTCCACCAATACGATTAATAATTGCAAGGCAAGTTTTTACAATCACAGATTCGGGGACAGTATTTTTCTAGAGCTTGGTGCTGCAGTGTAATGGCTAAGCTTGTAGACTCATAGCACCAGGGTCGTGAGTTCGAATCCTACACGTGTCACAATAAAAACGCAATTGGTGAGGAAGGCAACGGGAAACCAACTCAGAAAATCCAACTTTCTAGAATGAACACGGAGTCCTGTCTCTGGTTTCTGCTACGCTCAAAATCGGGTGTGCAACGCATGCTTGTTTGAGATTCACAATGAAGCAGAGAAAGAGCAATAGTTTACTTGCAAGTTGAGAGTATGGTAGTAAAATGTTTCCTAGCTGGGTCATTGAGGTCATTTAGTAAATCTAATTGTATACACAGAGATTCCTAAATTAATAGATTTGAGGTAAAGATAAAAACAACTGCGATGCATACTAAATTTAGACCTTTGCAGAAACCAGAGACAGGGCATTGCACCTCCTAGCGAGGTTAATTTTGAAAATGTGGCCTCCTGTGCCATGCTCCATTAATAGGTTTTTTGCTGTCAGCTGTGCAGCATTCGAACCCATGAACCCTGCGCTGTGAGTTTGCATACTTGAATGATAGCACTCCAATTTATGACGTTCTCTACTAAACATTCAACGGTGGATTTGTCATTTCGACGGTCTTCGCATATCGAGCAGGTCCCCCGGTTCTTTCCTCCTGATGCGACTACACAATCCAGCATGTCAGGTGCATTCCTTGATCACTTCGTATTGACTGTTTAAACCTTCAGACATTTGTGTATTTATTTGCTAATGCAGGCTGGGTATATGGGCAGTTATACAGCTGGTGTGGCCCTGCGGCATTACGGCTGGTGCACTCAGCGTTACCTTTGAGTACCTATTTACCGACCTCGGAAGGATGGACAGCTGGGTTGGCTGTTAGCTTGTGGTTAGTGGTTCTGACGACGGGATTCGAACCCACGCGAGTAGACCTCACAAGATTCGAAACACTGCGCCTTAACCATTTGGCCATGCCACCATTCAACTTAGCAACGCTTAAGCCATTAGAAACGTGGCAGTAATGTGCTTCGAATAACATGTAAAATGGTGAATGCAGGTCGCCATCAGATGCTTGCGGATGTCATTTCATGATAAGTAATACACGTTGGTTCATCTTGAGATGAGAATGGCTCATAATAAAAGTCAAGGACAGGACAAAATTCGTCCCAATGACTTCTATTGACAGCTTCTTTTATGACCTCATGCGAATTTGACTTGCAGGACATCGAGAAAATACGACTAAATGATTTACTGTTATTAGACTGAAACAACTGCTTCAACAAGCAAAGCTTGAAGAGCAACCTTATCCAATCATTGAGTTCTGCCGGATACTTAAATAACAGCATATCGTCGATGGATCTAATTAAAGATGCTGGGATTGAAAGAAAAATCAAAACTATGGCCCTGGAAGTAATCAGAGCCCTTTTCCGTTACAAAAACTGAATAAAAATCCTTTCAATGAATCTGCTAAATAATTATTCGACAGTTTTTTTTTTTTTTTTTTTAGTGGGTTATGTTGAGGAAAGGCCATGGTGGCCTATACAAAGCCCCAAGAAAGGAAGAAAGAAGAAAGCGAGCAGCTAAGAGGAGAGAGAGATAAGATCAAGTTTATTCTACAAGATCAAGTGCAATCAATAGTTTGACCATTAATTGTTATGAACTGATCTGCTGATTTCATAGTTAGTTAGTTGGTTAGTCGGTTACTTAGTTAGCTAGCTAGCTAGTTAGATATCTAGTTAGTTGGTTAGTCGGTTACTTAGTTAGCTAGCTAGCTAGTTAGATATCTAGTTAGTTGGTTAGTCGGTTACTTAGTTAGCTAGCTAGCTAGTTAGATATCTAGTTAGTTGGTTAGTCGGTTCCTTAGTTAGCTAGCTAGCTAGTTTGATATCTAGTTAGTTAGTTAGTTACTTAGTTAGTTAATTAGTTGGTTGGTTAGCTAGTTAGCTAGCTAGTTAGTTTGTTACCTAGCTAGTTAGTTAGCTAGTTAGTTACTTAATTTGTTGGTCGGTTAGCTAGCTAGCTAGTTAGATATCTAATTAGTTAGTTAGTTACTTAGTTAGTTAATTATTTATTTAGTTAGTTAGTTAATTAGTTATTTAGTTAGTTAGTTAATTAGTTATTTAGTCAGTCAGTTGGATAGATATTTGGATACTTGATATTGGTAACTGGCTATATTACCTAGTTTAGAAAATAGCCACGAATATCGATTCAACCGTAGCGTCTTTCTAAGACTGCACTTCTGAGGCTTTTTCGACCTGCTCAGTTTTCGCCATAGTTCCATTTTCAAAAGACAAGTTGTGATGCTGAAATTTCCCTTCCTTTAATTCGAGATTCTTCGAAGCAGTGTAAGTCTTTTTGGTGCTAACACTATACTTAGCTGTAACTTGTGTTCTCTTGAAAAATTCAAGCAGTCCGTTTATGAGTGGTGCCAACATTGATGTACCTACGTATAAATGCCAACTCAAGTAAATTTCAATGAAATCCAGCTTGCGAGTATCCAAGGTAAAGTCACCAAAGCCTATTGTGAGCATGGAGACCAGCGAGAAGTAAACTGAATCAATGACTGACCAGTCGTGAGCTTTGACAATGATCAAGCTACAAGCTAGCGTCCACAAAATGCTTAGCAGTAATGATAGGAACAAAACTTTCCCCTCCTTGTGTTGGACTGTTGTTCGCTTCAGAAAATGAAGCTCGACGCAGTATAGTAAGCTCTTTATCAGCCATGTAATTACCTTGCCAACAAGGTAGCTCGTGTACATGTGAAGAGGAATAGCCAAGATGGCATAGATGCCGAGAAATATTTTGCCAAAATCCGACTCCACAACTACATCGCCGTAACCTAGGAGAAACGGGGGAAAACGAGATCAGATTTCAAGCAGAGAATTGGGCAAGTGGTGCTAATCACACCCTGGAATTGCAACAAATGATGACAAATCGTACGGTCTCTCTCTAAAGAGACCATCGGGTTGGCGTCAACCCCTGATGACTGCCCGCGCGGGTCGACGCCAATTCGCGCTGTCTCTGCACAATGCGTTCGCGGCACTGAGTTCAAGTTGCGAGTCTTTCTCCACTGTGTCCAGCTGTCTCCGCCGCAGTCTTCCTCTTCTTCTTCCTTCCGTCATTCCCAACATGATATCCTTCTCGATGCTACCCCATCCTTCCGGATGCAGTGGCCGTAGTACCTGAGCTTAATCAGCGTCGCTCTGCCCTCCAGTGACTCGGGATGGCCATCCGCATCTAGAACGAACTCGGTCCCCTTCCGTGCGGTCCAAGTTATGCTTAGCTGTCTCCTGCAGCACCACATTCCAAACGCACTTATCCTCTTACAGTACAGCAATAGTACAGTACAGTTATCAAAAGTTGATCGGGCCATAGCTGCCTTTCAAGAATCGTGGGCCTCTTGCAAATATAGATAGCCATTATATGAATACTATTATCTCACAGAAACAAGAGACAGGGCTCTGAGTTTTTTCTAGGCAAGTGGATGTTATGAGGTGGCTCCACAATCAATTTCATTAATTTCACTCCGATTATTCACTTTATGAAATTTTCAAATGTCGTAACGGGTGAAGAGAATCTCGGAAAACGAAAATTGAAATTTATCTCGGAAAACTGAGAATATACCAATATGAAATAGACTGCCTGCAGCGCTGCATATTCGATTTCAAGCGTAGCAGAAGCCAGAGACAGGCTCTGAGTTTTCTAGGTAAATGGCTTTTATGAGGTGTTTTCCCGTTGCCTTTTTCGCCAATGGCAGTCTTATTGTGGCAAGTATAGGATTCGAACTCACACCCCTGTGTTATGAGTCCGCACGCTTCACCACTACACCACAGTTTTCACCGTACTTTCAAGCTAGAGTTTTCCCAGTAAGTATATGTAGTTCAAGACTGTGTGGATGTTTAAGACTCTAAGCTATTCTAAGATTCTAAGATTATATTCTAGCTTAAGATTCGTGATAAGTTATACACTTCTCGCAAGATGGAAATAGTGTTGAGCATTAATGTTGCACGTGGCGTATTATAAACCGCATAAATCAAACAATAAACAATTGCACTGCGCAGTCGGAAGCCTACTTTGTTACACGTGCGAAAGAACAACTGCATTCCAATCAACATAGAACTACAATTTGATGCATGAAACTAGAATGCATGGACTAATTACTTTGCTACCACAGTGCGCACCATAGAGAACTTCATAACTTTTTGCGACGTAGACATCGCATAGGCCATCTCATGGCCTTTCCCCAACACATAACTCACTAAAAAAAAGAAAAGAAAAGGACGGTATACATACTGTATGCAGTATGCTGCTGGAAAAAAAGTAGCTGTCTGCTATGGTTAGCTGGTGAGTTTGGGACTGTCACAGATACGAGCCTTCAATTTTTAACCATCGAATCAGAAAAAGTCTGGCACAAGTATGCAAAGAAGTTGTCCAGAGCTGCGGTGAACTGCTTCATCAAGCCGAGCTTCAGGTGCAATGGTGGGAGTAGGATGCTGTCTCTGCTCACCAATATCTGCTTACCAATGTCTGCTTACCAATGTCTGCTTACCAATGTCTGCTTACCAATGTCTGCTTACCAATGTCTGCTTACCAATACGGCTTTTTGATGTCGTTCTTTGCATTGCATGATGCGAGATCCTCCAGTTAAGGACACTCTCTTTTGGCAATGCTGTTCCGGTCCTTACTGTTCCTTACATGCACAAAAAACATAGTAGTAGATGAGGTTTATGCATCGTCCGGGGCAGTGCCACCCCTCCACGTTTTGGTGCCTTCAATGACTGTGTCCCTTTCAGCTCTAAAGTGTTCACAGTTGGCTGGTCGATGCGACCAGGGAGTGGGATGCTTCCTTGTTGGTCTGCTTCCTAGCTATACCCGAGGATACCGTTGAAAAGGGTGCACTGCAAGCCACGCAGCCAGATAGCACAGAGGCCCAAACCCATTGGCAGCGCAACGGAAGGCTGTCTCATCAGCTGGTGTATAACCCCTGGCTGCCTTTCATTCCAGTTCGCAACTGTAGCCACTCTTAGCTCGCAGCTCTGGGGAAACTTCTGAGGCCACAGGACAGCTAATGGAATTCTCAAGGGCTCTCAGGTTGCTGATACCACTGTTATTTTAACTGATCCAACCACCACTCGCACTGTTTCTAACATGCCTTGGAGTCACATAATAACAATGTCACTCCAGCCATCAATGCAATGCTAAAATTCTTTCTTATCTCATTCTGCAACATCCGTGGGCTATTTTTTAATATTAAGAATTAGAGAGCCTGCCATTGGATCCTTCAAAGAGAACATACAGTCAAATCTGTCTAATTCGAACTTTTGCTAATTCCAACAAGATTTTCATGTCGTTTAAAAAAAAATCCAAACGAAAAACCTCTATGATTCGAATATCTGCAGTTCGAACCTTTTGTAATTCGATAATTTTACTATCCCTCAGAGAGTTCGAATCAGATAGAATTTACTGTAGGTTACTAAGTTCACTGGATCACTGTCAATAATTTCAGCAGCCGTCTTCGTTATTTCCTTGCAACATATTCAAATGTTTTCTTGCCAACACACATGCAATACTATTACTGAAACTATTTCCAAGTTTCACTACCTAATCCACGAACTCTATCCCGCAAATCATCATTCATCCCAAGAACATGAAATTTATGGAACGTATTGCTTTATTCCTCCTTTCCCGAATCCTACAACTTCCCCTCTTTCAAATGGAAGGTCAGTAAACTTGATCTTATCTGCCTTTCCTTTTAGCCTTTTACTTTCTTCTGCCTTCCATTTTTAGGGCTTTATATAGGCCACCATGGCCTTTCCTCAACATAACTCATCAAAAAAAATTAGAAAAAGAGATTCCTTACCGATAGTCGTCACAACTGTGTATGTAAAATAGCACCATCTTACGAATGTCTGTACATTCAGATTCTTTTTCCATCCTCTTTCGTATTTCAGACTCTTACAATCTTCTTTCACATGTACATAATCGCTCACTTTCTTGAAAACTGCATTGAAAGTGGTAGCATTGATCTTAAATCCGACCAGCTGATCAATTGAAACCCTCAGTTCAGTTTTATTCTTCTTTGGTATTGACGTAGCGAACTTGTACTCACTGAACATGAACATCGCCGCACCCAAAAATAATGCGATGGTATTTAAAAAAACGAAAAATGAATATCGGACGCATTTACTCATTCTAAGATGTTCTTGCGATGATCCTCGCTGAAATCCGCGGGAAAGTATTTTTGCACGAGGCACGAGGAGGTAGTTCAATCTACGCAAGTCTTATTTGGTGACATCGATTGACAACTTTCTCTTGATATCGAACTTTCCCTTGGCATTCACGTGCATCTGTTTAGCATGATTTGACGGCGAAGGCAATAAGTGACTGTTTGATGCAATGAATGCATTAGTGAAGCGGCGGCTGCTTTTAGAAAGCGCAGATATAACCAGCTGAAAACGATAGCGTTGAATCAAGGATCAATTTTTACTTATCTTTCTAAGCAGAGAGGATTGCAAACGTGTGAGACAATCATCCAGGAAGCTCATCTTTTCACTTTTGCACTTTTAAGCATTAAATTGGCTTTAGTGTCCATGGCATGCGTGCGTATTGCCTTTTAGGTGTACAAGAATGACTTAGAATTCCGGATCAGTTCGAAAGAATAGGCCGAAGGCAAGCTAACACATTTTGAAATTATTTCATCCCGCATATGCCTGTCAGTTCCTGGATTCACGTGACTCAATGGACTCAAAGCGATTTCTCACATTGGTGTGGTCATAATCTCATTCTATTGGCGATTTCTCATCTCTATGTATTGGAGCCTTCTTTGTAAAATCCAACGCAGAGTCAAGACGCATGCTTTCAAGCGATACTGATCCAATACCTTACCAAGGTACAGCAATGGCTATTTGTATTAGCCAAACACCAGCTTTTCGCCACTGTATATTCTTCGTTGGATGAGCTCTATTGAGAAGATGTTGAATATTGATTCTCTAGAGAAGTGTCTCAATATACGACCTCATCAAGACTGCATAAAAATGTATATCTTAAATGTTGCACTAATCCCCATTCTGTTTGCAGCCTAATTAATATTTCAGATGTCAATAGATCGACATGGTGGCATATTGGAACTTTGAATTGTACATTGGGGCTCTGAATGGTATGGGAGATCATGAATCCGACAACCAAAAATTAAATTAAACTGACAGCGCTGGTGAAATATAAGGCCGTATGAATTGACAATTAATCGTTCATTTTGCAGGTTCATAGTAAAGACACAAGCTCACTAACATCCATTGACGAAGTCATGGTGCATTTATCAAAGTCCCACTGTTTCTAGAGTATCTCCGCTGAAGGCGTATGTTTGTCTGATGCGGTTCACTTGCACAAATTTATCATGCATGTATAAACAGAGAGCAGCTGGGTGCTTAAGCGAATACAATAATGCTCCAGTGACACCTGCATTGAAATGACATCTTCCACTATATAGTATGCCAGTATCAACTTAAAAACATTATTGAGAACCATTAAATCGACCTTGACCTGACACATGATGAGAAATAACAAGCACCGTACTGGATTGGTCGAAGACCTTGACAAGCGGAGATGCAGAGTCACCAACCTGTGCATACCAACGGCCTAATGACACCAAGGTAAACTGATGATGATGATGATGATGATGATGATGATGATGATGATGATGATGATGATGATGATGATGATGACGATGGCCGTGGTGATGATGATGATGATGATGATGATGATGACTATGATGATGATGATGATGATGATGACTATGATGATAATGATGATGAGGATGATGATGATGATGATGATGATGATGATGATGATGATGATGATGATGATGATGATGATGATGATGATGATGATGATGATGATGATGATGATGATGATGATGATGATAATGATGATGCCGATGAACAGCACTGCCACCAGCACCCATTCGTATCCAAACAGTGGACGACGAAACTCAGACTTGGTCTGCTTACCTTACGTAACACACTGCAATACAGAAGGGCATCATAAAGCAATTTGCATACTCATGCTGTGTATTTTCTTGAGCCCACCATTACCTGTATTACGTTATGATAGTGTGGAAAGTCTGATTCCAGTTGTACTGATCATCAAGTGTCCTGGATTTATCACTGACGTACAGATCTATCTCAGGAAAAATTAATTAATGTCCAATCAATAGCTTGCCTCGATTGCCAAGTTGATGAGTTTATAATTGATTATGATCTCAATAGCAAATGTGATCGCTTCGTCTCTCGATGTAACAGTTTCCCACCCTAACCTGTTCAATTTATGATTTTTTTACAGTATGATAACGGCTGCGAAATCGACAGAAGATAATTCAGTGCAAAGTAAAATGAATTATTTAACGGTCAGTTCTTTTTCAGTCCTTTTCCCGGCAAGAGACTGCTTCGCTGCCAAGTTGTTTTCAGGGCACTGTTAGGCATCATGATGAAGTGTCGCCTCCATTGCTGCAGCCTGGGCGAAAGATTTCGACTCAAGCGTTGCCCAAGCTGCAGGAGCCACTAGTGGGCTCATATTAAAGACAGGATCAATGCATTGCATTGGCATCAGTGGTAGCTGCGAGGGATGACCGGTGGCTCTCTGGAAGCGCATATACCCTTTGACAGGTCTTGTTTCTAGACCCTCTCACAAGGCTTTAGCCGAGTAAAGGAGCCACCCTGTTTAGTAACTGACAACGCGACCATGGAACAACTTGCACTGGACTACATGGTACCAGTGGAAGTCAGACACTCAGCTAACAATACTTGTAGACAATAGCCACACATAAAAAGCACTGATTTTAGAATCCTAGTAGTCTCTTCCTTTTGTGATAATCAATGGATACACATGGTGCCAAGAGGTGATATATGCTTTAATACGATCTAATTTAAAAATATGTATCTTATACTTCAATTTACACTATCATGAGCTAAGTTGTGCATCCTTTGTTATAAAAAATAAATTATATAGCTACTGCAAACTGTCGTGCAACTGCTGCTCACAATGGGACATAGTAGTGCCAAGATCAGACTCCTTCTTGCATTACTTTCCTCTCAGTTTCTACCTGTCGCCAAATCTTCTGGGACCACTTTTCAACGCATTGACAGCAATCCTTTCAAGCATGGTAGTCTTGCATTCACAAAAATGTTCCATCTCTGCATTTTCGATCGCATGAACGAAAACTTTCGATTACTTCAAAACCAAGAGACAGGAGAGGAGGCATGGTAGCAAGGATGATATGGCCTACTTGGAGACATGATTTGGTGACATGGCACTTTCAGAGATGAAACTAGGAAGTGAGAACTAATGCAAAGAGTATCACAATAAAGACAAAGCTATCGTCATGCAAAGTAGCAAATTCGGAAATGGAATTACTATATTGTGCTTTTTTGTGATGTTGATTGGGCAAATCACAATTATATCCCCACCTTATAATTATAACACTTATCAGTTCTCACTTATTTCACTTTGCAGAAAACATTCTCACGTTTATACCTTGGTTGAAATTTTTGAATTATTTTACAGACATAAGCCACTCTAATATCTGCCACGCGGTCTTTGGTCATCTCACATGCCAATCCTAGAGTCTCCATTTCGAAGCTTAATCAGTGCTCTAACTAGGATTGTTCTGCCACAACTAATCTGCAGAACAAGATTAGAAGGAATCCGATCAACTCAGGCGGATCTAGCTTCAGACAACGAATCCGGTGGTGTGATGTTAGTCTAAGCGTTTTCCGCGTGTAGGCATTATTATCATTTTCATTTTCAATATCCATCTTCGTGTATTTACATATATTTTGCTCTTTTTCCGTTGAATTAGGCTTATATCGTAAACCCTAACCCAGGCAAGCCTGTTTCTAACTTGCCTCCTATCAGAAAGGTTGTAATTGTAGTTTGAATTATATTCGAATGCAGGGTTCCTATTTTTTTATTTAGTGAGTTATGTTGGGGAAAGGCCATGATGGCCTATACAATGCCTCAACAAAGGAAGCAAGAAGAAAGCGAACAGCTAAGAGGAGAGAGAGATCAGATCAAGTATATTGTCATTATTGAGGTATTTCCGTCTCATCCAGAGCTTCTCCTCCATTTTTGATACCTTTTTTAGTTGCCTATCAAGTCATTTTTAAAAATAGGCGCACTAGGTCAATGAAACAAATATGACCACGATACAAGTCTGTGAAAATTCAATGAGGGAAACCATGGCATCCAAACATAATATCAGTTTGTTGATTTTTTTACTGTTGTCACGGGTTATCGAGGAATCAACAACATTTTGATGCCGCTAAATAAAGATGCTTAGCAAATGGAATCTCAAGCAAAATGATGCTGGCATCAAATCTCAAGGGATAAGATGCTTGCCAAATGAACGAGATAATTTCTAAGCTATCTGCATCGAGAAATGAGGAGTCAAAAGCATTCCTTGTGAAGCTGACATAAAAATGGCATTCGTCATCCAATGCAATGCATGCAATATTATTTTTCAAATGAGATCTAGCTCCAATGTACCTACAATACAGTATTATGCATCCATTCAGCGTAAGTACTGACATGACATCAGCAAGTAGCCATGAAATTATCGCCATCCTATTGAAAATTTATTCGGCATTGTCAGTCATGCTATAATTTTCTATACTGCGTTGTCTCCTTCCAAATGCACGGACGTAATCTGCAGAGAAAAGCAACAAACAAGTGTGAAACCTTCAAGCTGTTGACTTCCACCTTCATTGCTTCACTGTCAGTGAAGGATGCGAATGATTCTGTAGGCATTAAGATATTCCGTACTCCAATACACGTGGCATACTTGTAACTGTCTAGCTCATTTTTACGTGCAAAGTCAGTTTTTCCTTAATCAAGAGTGCATCTTGTGACTTCCAATTTGCAAACACATGGTTAGACACATGAAGCTGCTACTCACAATGGGACATAATAGTGCCAAGATCAGACTCCTTCTTGCATTACTTTCCTCTCAGTTTCTACCTGTCGCAAAATCTTCTGGGACCACTTTTCAACGCATTGACAGCAATCCTTTCAAGCGTGATAGTTTGGCATCCACAAAAATGTTCCACGTCTGTAGTCTCGATCCGACGTGCAATTATGTCGTTAAACCAACCGAGAATGCCGATCTCGAGAAAAGACCAACTGTTGATGATGTCACAAAGTTCTACAATGTTTGGAGAAAAATTCACTTTGCAAGTAAGTTTTCTCAAGAAAGTGTGTATCCTCACTTACTTGCTTCTAGTTTTGATTAATAAATTTAACAACAAAATAGCCAAATGCAAAGAAACTAGCAGTGACTTCAGGATTGTCATATCATACATGCATCGTATCTAATTCGACTCACGGTGTTGATTATGTTGAATTGGTCGGTAGCTTGCTGTGTGGCGAGTGTAGCGAGAACCCAAATCAACAGGCATCGAAGATGAGAAGATGCCTCCCTTTCTCCAATGGTTAAAGAGCATATTCCTTTTGCTTTAACCGTCGCTTTTACCAGTAGAAGACCTTCCCTGCTATATCATGAAATATAACCAACATCTTGAGCCGAGCCATTCTCATGTTCATAATCTCATATGTGCAGCTTATGCAGACTGCAAACAGGCCAAGCAATCAGGAGAAGAGAAAGATGGAGTCGTGGCAATAACGTTACCGAATGCACAAATCATCAACGCATTTTGTGTCATGGAAGAACATGGTGGTGGCTGGACTGTTTTCCAAAGACGGGTGGATGATTCTGTTAATTTCAATAGAAACTGGACAGAATACAAGAACGGTAAGCATCGAGAACGTTATTAAATACTTACTGACTTAGATATTTTCTACTTGTTAAGATCATAAAATGATGATATTAAAGCAGGATTTCAATCGAGTATTCTGAATGAGAATTGGGGGAAAAATGATTTTAAGCGCAGGTGGAAACTTCGCTTGGAATCGCTCAAGGTTATTTGCCTGTTTGCTACCTTAGGTTTTGGTGAAGTATTTGGAAACGTGTGGCTAGGCTTGGAGAACATATATCAATTGACAAAGGGAGGGAACGTAACGTTGAGAATCGATCTGAAGAGAAGCGATGGGGAAGTTGGGCATGCTCTGTACACGAATTTTAGCATCACGGACGAGGCAGACGCGTATAGACTGAATTATGGAAGCTATTCTGGAACTGTTGGAAGCGACTCATTAGAATTTAGTAAAGGTTGGAGATTTTCAACAGCAGATCGGGACAACGATGAGGCAAGTTTTAACTGTGCTTTGAGCTGGAATGGTGGATGGTGGCATCAAAACTGCTTTAAAGGTAATCTTAACAATGATTACTACACGAATGATGGGGCTGACCATAAAGACTCACAAGGAAACATGCCAAAGAGGATGACCTGGTTGAATTGGAGGCAGTATTATGGTGACATCAAATATTCAGAGATGAAGCTAAGAAGGGAGAACTAAAGTAGTGCAAAGACTGTCGAAAACATGGATGCAACGATATGCAATGAGACTACAGCTAATGAAAAACAGTAACGGATTTAGCAAAGCTGATATGTTGTAAATGTTTACATCTGTCTTTTTACGTACTGCACTTTGCTATACGATGCTGTATTATAGCAGAAAGTGCCTTCTGCAATATTCTTTGTAATAATTCAAGCACTTAATACTATATTTTACTGCTCTAAACCTTGCTATACGACATGCTATACTAAGGACACTGTGTCTTGCTACACAAAACAATGGAATGCTACACTATACTATAGCCTAGGACTTGCCACTGAATTGAAAAGACTTTATGGTCTCAAGAGTATCAAATTGTATGATGTCATCATAAGAGCATGTGGAACTGTCTTGAAAGGGACAAGGCACACATTTAAGTAACTTTTTGAAAAGCAAGGATCCAATGCAATGAAATCGTGCCAAAAAGCAACAATAATGGGAACATTAACGATTTTTAGAAATGTATTTGGACAAGTGTAATAGCGACACAGACATTATTTGGCGAGCTACTAACTTGAAGCATTGTTGGCTTCCCTTATTAGTTAGAATGGATACGAATGTATTTCATTTTTTTGATGGAAATGAGAACTAAGATGCTATATACTATACTATACTGTACTATACTATGCTATGCTATATAATTCTGCATCACACTCTGCTTTTCTATGTAATACTCTTCTTTACTGAACTGTGCGGTACTCTACGGTATTAAATGTGCTCTTCTGCATTACTCTGTACGATATGATGTTCGAGTACGCTGCACTCTATTGTGTAATGTGCTTTGCGATACTGCACCGCACCATACCGTATAGTGGCATTCAGTTATTATAAATGAAAGATCGAAATTTGGGCTTTCTCAATTTTTTGAGCTAATAAATTTTCTTCCAGCAATTAAGGATTCTTCTCAAACTTCTTTAGTATCTGCATTGTTAGCAATACAACATTTACGAACAAATTATGGGAATTTGACTGGCTTACAATTGCGAAAAGTCTTTGACGTGTCGCATAAGAGCATCTTTAAGAGAATGGAGCGTCAAGTTAAGCCATGCTTTATTTCTAGATCAGTTGGTTAAGAAAGTAATGTAGATGTTGATTTTTTAGAGGGTTATGTTGAGGAAAGGTCATGGTGGCCTATACGAGGCACCAATGAAGGAAGGAAGAAGGAAGAAAGTGAATGGCTAAGAGGAGAGGGAGATTAGATCACGTTCATTGATCTTAGATTTGAAAGATGGCAAATTGTAGGATGATTCACACTTGTAATGATGTAATTGATAGGAGGCTTTCTCAGTGTCATTGTCTTTGTACATCCTAAGAGATGACTCGAAACATCGATCAAGCATTTTTAGACTGATGAATAAAGTGAAGTTCAAAGTTCTCACATTGGCGATGACCAATATTTTGATCTTTGGGAAGAGAATGGGCCTTCTTTCTGTTGATTGAGAATTGTCATTAAAATTCATTGCAGAATTCATTGATCACTCAATGAGATGCAGACATACGGTTGCCACGTCCAAAAACATGACGGGCATCAACTGCAACTAGTCAGAATGAAAGATAATTATAGAAATTGGCGAAGAAAACCAACATACCTTTTTCAGAAACTTGCAGACTGGCCGAATTGGTGGGAGAACCAGGAGTCCTGGGAAGCTTTACGATGTTCTGTGACTTGCATCTTTGCATGCTTAACAACTCACCGTTGCATAAATGATAATGCTAATAAATAAATTCTTTATCTAAGATCTGCGTGCATAATAACTTGAGGCTAATTAATGGCGACAATTTTGATACAATATCATCAACAAGCAAAACGGAATAAAACGAAGAGCATAAATCTATCTAAATGAAACCTGAATGGGCAATGAAACGCGTAAAATGTACTACTGTATGCGAGACTCCCAGCTCTAATGTTCTCTTTAAAATAGACGCTGGAAACTAATGAATAAGCAAGGTGGAACTGACTAGGACATGCATTGCAATGCCAACGTAAACGATATCTCGAGCATGCAAGTAACACAGTATCAAAAGTTAGCGATGATTTGAGCTGTTTCCTGATTAGCTCAATTTAAGAACATAGCGTGGCATTCTAGAATTAGGGAACCGTATAAAGAATACCCGTACAAAGAGTAAAGATTATTTATTTCAAACGCACATTCTCACCAAATATACTGATATGTAAGCAGGCTTTCTTCAAAAACCGGATCAGTAAAGACTTGATAAACTTTGCCTTGTGGAAATTCTGCTCCTTCAGGATGAAAATAATTACAGCAACATGGAATGATTTTCCAGACGGATTGAAGCTGGCACAATACAAAGTACTGCAGATATCTCATAAGACCTGGCTTTCTTGGTCACCATTGCATTCTAAAAACATCCACTGTTGGTTTAATTTGAGCATTGACACAAAATGGATTTTCCTTCGTTGATTAATACTTAGTAAGGAATGGTATGATGAAACGTTTTGTTGGTTAAGCTTTTTAGCCTGGACAGTGCTAATGCATCTAACGATGAACCGCCATTCACATGCCATAAGTTAAGGCTAAGAGTCTGTAACAGATCAACGGAGCAATTATTTTAGCAATTATTGCTTGATTTTTCTGTGGGCCAGCAAATGGTAACGACGTCGCACTTTGACGCTCTTCCATCCATTTTTTATGACAATTGAAAATGCGAATTGGCTCTCTTTTCCCCTCCAAATGGGGGAATGAATTCGACGCAGTATAATAGGTACATGTAGCACTTTGACGCTCTTCCATCCATTTTTTATGGCAACTGAAAATGCGAATTGGCTCTCTTTTCCCCTCCAAATGGGTGAATGAATTCGATACAGTATAAAAGGTACATGTCACACTTCGACGTTTTCTCATCCATTTTTTATGGCAATTGAAAATGCGAATTTGCTCTCTTTTCCCCTTCAAATGGGTAAATGAAGTCGATACAGTATAAAAGGTACATTACTCATATGGTGATAATAATCTGTGGTTGGCAGGTGATGGATTTTGAAAATCCATGTTTAAAACAGGCCATTTATTATCAGTGCTCGATAACGATGTGGTCATTGCATTGCTGATGGATAGCTATGCTTGTAGCAATTCATTGCGCTAACTCTACTGCTCTATTTAAAACGAGATAATCTCCTTTTTCTTCTTCTGCATTATAGATAGTGGTGCCGTGGGGTAGTGGTTAAGCATGCAAAGTCTTAACACAAGGGTGTGAGTTCGAATCCTATGCTTATCACAGTAAAACCGCCATTGGCGAGAAAGGCAACGGGAAACCACCTCGTAAAAGCCATTTACCTAGAAAACTCAGAGCCTGTCTCTGGCTTCTGCTACGCTTGAAGTCTAGCATGCAGCACAGTTTCGTATTGTCAATGGATACTGAGAAGCTTTTTGCTCATAAAAGGGTGTCAAGGTCCTTGCTCTTGATTTCTTGATGTGACCACACCTCGTGACTCCAAAGTCTGAAACTACAAATAGCTCGTGTCTCCCCTTGCTCAAAGTAAGGGTTTAGCTGAGGGTGAATTCGAACCACTGACGATCGAATCAATGCGCAAGAATTCTACCACTGAGCTAACCTAGCAACAGACCATCTCATCGACCTATGAAAGAATCATCCTGTGTTTGCGTTTGACATTTATACCGTTAATCGTTTGTAAAATGTAATTTTCGGTTTACCCGGGAAAATCTTCACCTTCTAATCGAATCTCCTCGGCAAAACAAAACTCCGACTGATCCAGGAGAGAAAAATGTAGCATTTCGCTGTCGTCTGATAGAACTAGAAGTGGTATTTGAAGTAGTATTTGACAGCACTAAAAATAATACTTTTAAAGACAAATTGTCTTTATGTGAAACAATCGGAAATTTGAATCCTCAGGGTACAGAAATTTTCTAGGGTTAGGACGTTGATAGCATGTAAATGAAGCAAGACTTACTACTGAGTGGAATGAAATACCATGAAAGAAGAATAGGTCTACGCAGTGTGGTGGCCATTCTACATAGCTGCATTCGAGTTACCTTGTAGACAATGTCCCCATACCTATTCAAGCCAGTGACATCCATTCATGACTGCAAACGTCTTCATTCCATGTTATCTGGTAGACATAGCAGGTTCAAGCATAGCTATTCTGTAGGAATTATGATGCCTCAGTTGCCAATACATATAGCCTACTTTAACTTGTTTTGTGCTATCGTGATCTAAAGCACCCATAATTATCATAAAAACAAACGATCTAGATATTGCAAACTGTCGTGCAATTGCTGCTCACAATGGGACATGCTAATGCCAAGATCAGACTCCTTCTTGCATTACTTTCCTCTCAGTTTCTACCTGTCGCTAAATCTTCTGGGACCACTTTTCAACGCATTGACAGCAATCCTTTCAAGCGTGATAGTTTGGCATCCACAAAAATGTTCCACGTCTGTAGTCTCGATCCGACGTGCAATTATGTCGTTAAACCAACCGAGAATGCCGATCTCGAGAAAAGACCAACTGTTGATGATGTCACAAAGTTCTACAATGTTTGGAGAAAAATTCACTTTGCAAGTAAGTTTTCTCAAGAAAGTGTGTATCCTCACTTACTTGCTTCTAGTTTTGATTAATAAATCTAGCAACGAAATAACCAAATTCAAAGGAACTAGCAGTGACTTCAGGATTGTCATATCATACATGCATCGTATCTAATTCGACTCACGGTGTTGATTATGTTGAATTTGTCGGTAGCTTGCTCTCTGAGTGTAGCGAGAGCCCAAATCAACAGGCATCGAAGATGAGAAGATGCCTCCCTTTCTCCAATGGTTAAAGAGCATATTCCTTTTGCTTTAACCGCCGCTTTTACCAGGAGAAAACCTTCCCTGCTATATCATGAAATATAACCAACATCTTGAGCCGAGCCATTCTCATGTTCATAATCTCATATGTGCAGCTTATGCAGACTGCAAACAGGCCAAGCAATCAGGAGAAGAGAAAGATGGAGTCGTGGCAATAACGTTACCGAATGCACAAATCATCAACGCATTTTGTGTCATGGAAGAACATGGTGGTGGCTGGACTGTTTTCCAAAGACGGGTGGATGATTCTGTTAATTTCAATAGAAACTGGACAGAATACAGGAACGGTATGCATTGAGAATGTTATGTAACTACTTCCTGACTTTAATTTCTCGATATATTTTCTACTTGATAAGATCATAAAATGATGATATTAAAGCAGGATTTCAATCGAATATTCTGAATGAGAATTGTGAATAAAAAATATTTTAAGCGCAGGTGGAAACTTCGCTTGGAGTTGCTTAAGATATTTTGCCTGTTTGCTACCTTAGGTTTTGGTGAAGTATTTGGAAACGTGTGGCTAGGCTTGGAGAACATACATCAATTGACAAAGGGAGGGAACGTAACGTTGAGAATCGATCTGAAGAGAAGCGATGGGGAAGTTGGGCATGCTCTGTACACGAATTTTAGCATCACGGACGAGGCAGACGCGTATAGACTGAATTATGGAAGCTATTCTGGAACTGTTGGAAGCGACTCTTTATTAATGAGTAAAAATCAGAAATTTTCAACAGCAGATCGGGACAACGATGAGGCATCTATCAACTGTGCCCAGAGGTTTAAAGGTGGATGGTGGCACAAAGCGTGTTTTGAGGCTAACCTAAACAACGATTACTACAAAGGACTTGATGGTGAGGCACGGAGTTATGCCAGAAAGAATGACATGGAAGCGATGGAGAATGTACTTCGGCGATATCACATTTTCAGAGATGAAATTAAGAAGAGAGAGCATAGGCAGATGATACATTTATCAACTGTAAGATAGGCAGAACTGACGTCATGATGTTTGGAGCGGATCAAGGACTAAAAAAGGCGGAAAATAGTATCCTACATCTATCATATACACAGTAATATGCTGTACAAATATCCTGTACTAAGCTTCGTTAACGATAACCTGCAGTGTTAGGAATTATCACTAGCGCTGATCAAAGTTTAGTAGAAGCAAAAAATGAGAACGCATTGACTGCTATTAAGTTGCATTAAGTTTAGCAGAAGCACGAAATCACCTGGGAGCTATGGCCAAAAATTACCGGAGCTCATAGACTGCGCATTCTTCTATCAATTATTTCACTCTGCTGCACTGCGCTGTGCTAAATCTAACTTGACTATAATCTACTCTGTTATGCTCTGCTGCATGGTACTATACTGTACTGCACAATGCTGTACTGATCGTAGTACAATCTAAGGACTTTACCATTCTATATTGCATTGCACTGTAATGTATTGAATTGTACACCTCTCTAGTCTACTGCA
The DNA here is from genome assembly GCA_964026355.1 of Pseudorhiza aurosa. Taxonomy (NCBI): domain Eukaryota; kingdom Metazoa; phylum Cnidaria; class Scyphozoa; order Rhizostomeae; family Lychnorhizidae; genus Pseudorhiza; species Pseudorhiza aurosa. The sequence continues at coordinate 3,324,515 of OZ032116.1, forward strand.
CGGTCCTACACTGTACTGTGCAGCATTGTTATATACTGCAATGTACTCTACTGTAATGTATTGCGTGTATGTGTAGTAACGGAGCTTTGGATGAAAATAGTTTGTACTGCTTCGATTTTCTTTTCCTCGTGTATGCCAATGCTCCAGGATTCATTACATTGGACAGATGAGCCAAATGGATGACGATAGACAAGTCAAAAAACTTTTCGAAGCCTGCGGCGGAATGAACGAATGGCGACCAGGAAGACCACCACTTTGCGTTCTCTCCCGAACAGGCTTGAATTACGCTCAATGCAAGCGCGAGGCCTCTCATCGGTCTACTTTCAAGAGACAAATCCAGACAATCTCACCAACCAGACTAAGCCAATGACTCGCTACCCTATTAAGGGGGTCTCCATTGAATAGTGCTGAAGCTATAAGCATCGCATAAGCCAACTTATGTATGTATTTATGTAGTACTGTGCTGTATTTTATTCCATTTTATTGTACTGTACTGCATTGTATTGTACTGTATTACTCTCTATTTGAACTGTTCTATACTGTACTACATGGTGAAAATCAATTATACTCCGCTGCATTGTACTGTACTGTGGTATGATGCACTGCACAATGTTGTATTTTCATGTGTGCAACTACACTTTACTGTACAATCCTTTATTCTGATGCAAATGACACTACCGTACTGCATCATAATGAAACTCACAAAGGTGGCAAACATTGCATGGAATTTAAACACGAAAGTTTGAAGCATATTGAGATACTTCCGAAATTTTCGGAACTGCTGATGTCATGAATTTGCAATAATATGTTTTTAATCCATTCTTGTTGAATGGAAAAACCATTTTCGCCAGCCATTAGATATTCGACGGCGTTTTGAAGCTACCCCGAAAAAAAAACAAATATAGAATTATAAACCGTTGAAAATATCCAGGCAACAAAAATAGGGATAGAAATTATTGTAAAATACTTGCATTTGTTAATGGTTTTCAAACTGGTATTTGCATTGAAAATTCATTTACCGGATTGTTGGATAATTTGACACTAATAATAACATGATGCTATTTGCATTGTAACACAAAATGTTTATCAACTTGATCTTATCTCTCTATCCTCTTAGCTGCTCGCTTTCTTCTTTCTTCCTTTGTTGGGGCTTTGTATAGGTCACCATGGCCTTTCCTCAACATAACCCACTAAAAAAAAAAAAAAAAAAAAAATTATTGCTGGTAAAAGCATCCACGTTGTCATTCTTTCAATAAATGTTTTTCCTGCAATATGCAAAAGACACAGAGGTGATGGTAGACTTTCAAAGGAATTCAAGCCAGCAAATTAAAGCTCTAAAAGATCGTACTGGTGATAATCTTGTGACGTAGCTGAACCAGCATTTCTTGAAGTCCAGTAAATGCCCTTCGTTTCCTCTCCCCTCAGAAAATCCCACAATTTGTCTTCTTTCAAAGACAAAATCAATAAACTTGATTACATCTCTCCTCTTATAGATCCCTTCTTCCTTTTGAGGGCTTTGAATTAATCACCAAGAGTATTCCTCAACAAAACAAAATGAGCATTTTGCTATATATAATCATAATAGATATATATGAATAAAAATAATATTATCAATAAATATATTTATGCATATATATTTATATATAAATATATATGTGAAATATATACACGGGCGGACAGAATTTATGAGCCGCTTGAAATTTCCCCCAATTTCTTCAGATCGTTGCTTCTTTTTAACAAACGATAAGGGAAAAAGGGAAGTAAATATTTTTTATTGGTGCCTCATTGCTATAAGAAAAGACCTTGATTGTAATAATTTGCATCGTTTTCTTAATTTTCCAAGACTTTTTTGTGCGTACAGTCAGAAATTTGGGGTTACAGATGATCTTGGGCCTAAATATTCATCCCCCTCAAATGTGGAAATTTGCATCAAATAGCTAGTGCCAATGCCTTGATATTATGTTGTTGAGTTTCTGCGCTCCATCAAAGACGAGTGTTTGTACTTCAAACCAAGTTACATTTGGTTATTGGACATGAACAGCTCAAGACTGCGAGGTCAGTTCGAAACTTTGTGAAATTATGCCATCTTTCTCTTCCGCAATGATTTCTTTCTTTTTAAGTAGATGAAATCGACGTATTTAAGCAAGGGAAGCGCTATTCTATCTGTTGGGTATAAACAATCGTGAAATTTTTCTATCTTTTAGTCATGGCAACTAGGTCAAGACTTGCTGTCCAAGAGAGGATGAGAGTTGTTGCTCTTAATGAAGAGGGCTACAGCTTGAATTCGATCGCAAAGAGACTAGCGATTGGAAGGAGAACTGTCCAAGAAAATAGTTGAGGAGTATGCAAAAACTGGGGATGTGCAGGATGGACTGGAAAGGGGAGAAAGAAGAAGAAAAGTTCAAGAAAAGATCAAAGGATTACCTAGACCATCAAAAAGGACCGAGGAAAATCTTCAAGAGAAATTTCAGATGAGATTAAAGAAGGCATTGGACTTGAATTGAGTCCAAGAACGATCAAGAGAAGACCTCTTGTTGCTGGACTTGAGTCCTGCAGATCAAAGCAGAAACCTCTTCTTTCTGACAAAACAAGACAGAAGCGCCTACAATGGGCCTTGGAACATCGCAATGTTAACTAAAACAATGTTATGTTTAGCGATGACAGCAGGCTCTGTCTAATCGGTGACAGACCTGTTATTTTGAGGAGAAGGCCAGGAGAGGAATGCCTGCCTGAATGCCTTAACACCATTATGAAGCATGGGGGGGGGTGGGACCATGGTTTGGGGAAATTTTGCTAGAAATGGCATTGGCATCTCCATGAAATTGATGGAAATGTTAATATACAGGGTTACTTAAAGATATTGAAGTACTGTGCTGTGCCATCCATGCAACATCAATCTGGGGATAAGCCTCCCATTTTCCAGCCGGATAATGCTCCAAGCAATACAGCAAAAGTTGTGAAAGAGTGGACACAGGCAAATGACATCAACAGAACATTTGGGACCACCTTGCTAGGCAACTCACCAAAGAGAAGTTCTGGAATAGGCAAAAGCTGCTGGACGAATTGAAAGTGGAATGGGAGAAGATTCTACTGCCTTGTCTGAAAAAGTTGATAGACTGTATGCCACAGCACATTGAGGCCACAATCAAGGCAAAGGGTGGAGCGAAGAAATATTAAATTTAAAAAGTATTCTTTGTAACTTCCCTTTTTTCAAGAACAGTTTTTATGCATAGCAGATGCATTTTAATCACATTCTTTCCTTAAAACTTTTTTCATGATTGTGATTGTTATAGTCATCATGTTTTGACCACCTGTGTATATATATATATATATATATATATATATATATATATATATATATATTTTAAGCCACTCATCAACTGCATATTAAAATACAAAACACACCTTTCTAATAAAAGGCAGTGTGTAATTGGCTGTTTCTACTTTACACTAATGACAACAAGACGTAAAAAGAAACGAAAGGAAGAAGGAGATACAATTTTTAATTAAGCGAAAAGACACTTCAAAGGTCCTTCAAAACAGGGTCTGTCCAGTCCTTGTTCCGTCGACAAAATATGTCGTATGTGCATCGTAGAGAAATGTTCATGATTTTCGAAATTAGGCGACTCCTTACATTGCATGGAGTTTCGAGGTCGTTCAGAACAGCAAGTAAAGAATCACAGGACTTTTCCAATGCCCAAAGGGCACTCAGCGAAACACTTACGAGTTTGACTTCCCTGTACGTAGCTTGTAATGCTTAAATGTTTGAAATGCAGCACCAATTTATATATATATTCATAATTTTTAAGCGTAGTAAGTGGAAAATGGATTGAAGAAAGGAGAGAGAAAAGGCGTTGTCGCATGTTCTGCTGGACTGCGGAGGAGTACTGTGTCAGAATCCCTCAAGAGACGCGACTTCAACGGGGACAAATGGGAAACTCTCGAATTGAAGTCTCTCCTGGGATTTGTTTCATGAAAGCGTTTGAATTGGAGTTAGCTGAACTTCGGACTGTTTTTTAACTACAAATAGGACCGTTGATTTGTTTTCGTTAAGTTTGCTGTTTATCGCTACGTTGGGAAGAAATTGCGAGAATAAATGCGAAACTAGGAGGAACATTGAGAAGACCTCCGAACAAACACCGCACTTATAATGCCGTTTTCGTTTCCTGCTATCCTTCACTGGTTTCCGTTTGTAGCTATCAATTTGACTTCGATTCATACAAGCGAGCGGAGAGGAAGTGCTATACTATCAAGTTGAAAGAATGAAGTAGGTATTCTGGACTGCAGGAACTGCATGAGAATAAAGCTGATGGCACATAAACTGAAGATGCGGGAATGAGTGATCGAGAAGAGACAAAATATCTATCTCAGACAAATAATTTGGCCTCGTGCCAGAAAGAAGCACAACGGACGCCATGTTTGAGTGAGCTACGGCAGCTGATAGAGAAATTCAGGGAAGGAAAGAGAACCTGCGCTGAATCTTCATCGACCGGGAGAAGATTTACGACAAGAGCTATGGAATTGCCTAAGATTGAAGGAAGTGGAGCAAAAATGCATCAGACTGATCCAGGACACGTGCAAGAATTGGAGGGCAAGAGTTAGGTGCGATGCGAGCACGACAAGACTCCTCTGCCAAAATAAGACTGCTACAGAGCCCTTCGCCCAACCGGTTTCCATTTGCAATTCAATCGACAGCTTCTCAGAGTAGCTACAGGTAAAACGAGTGTGGTTTTTCTCAATTTTGTTCATTGTGGACTTTTCATTCACTGGACTGTCTGTTCATTAGTTGGTAGCAATCATCACAAAGTCTTAATAATGCGTCTTTCTCTAGATATTATCCAACCAGTAGGTTTTCGTATCTCGTGGGGTCCATTCGCGTGGGTTCGAATCATCATCATCATCATAATCAATCGGGGTGCACCCGAATCCACATAACTTCTCCATATCTCTCTGTCTGACATGGCTGTGCGGAATTCTTCGTAAGTAAGGCCGGTGTCTTGCGTGAGGAGGGTGACATAATCAATTTTAGGTCTACCGGGTCTCCTGTAACCATGTTTCGGTTTCCATAGTATTAGGTTTGCTACAGATTCGTCACTTCGATAGCAGTGGCCGGCTAGATGTAATCGTCGTTGCTGTATAACTGAGAAGATATTAGGAAGATTGCCATATAAGTTTTCATTGGGTACGTGTTGTCTCCAGTTGATGTATAGAGCATGGCGAAGTAGGCGAGTGTATGTGCCGTCGATTTCAATATTCATTGTTTTGGTCATGGTCCATGTTTCAGCGCCGTATAGCAAAATATTTTCTACTGTTGAGCGAAAGAAATTTATTTTTAATTTGCGTGGTAAGTCGGATTTCCATATGTTGTCAAGTTTCCGTATTGCTGCCCGAGCTTTTGCTTGTCTCGTCTTCATGTCTTTTTCTGAATTGTCCACCCAAGAGCCCAAATATTTTAAATCGTTCACTTTTTTGAGTGGCTTTTCATTAGCAAGAATCGTGTCGTTTCTCGGACTCGGTGTGTTGTAAGACATGTACTCTGTCTTATCCCAGTTTATGCTGAGACGGACCTCTTTGGCTGTTTTAATGACTAAAGAAAGCAAACATTGTGCGTCTTCAATGCTGTCGGAGAGAAGGGCGATGTCGACTGCGAAATCAGTTTCCGTGATATATGCTGCTGGAAATCTTCGACTTAATCTCTGTGTTATATTGTGGCCAAGATTTTCTCGGTTCTTGGTATAGGTTCGCATCACATAATCGATGACGATGATGAATAAAATAGACGCTAGCGTGTCACCTTGTAATACCCCAGCCTCAATGGAAAAACTTCGGTATTACCATCTTCAGTGATTACTTGAGCAGCAGTGGTATATGCTGCTCTTATAGCTTTGATTATCTCCTGTGGGACACCGTATGCTGCTAGTATGTCGAATAGCCTTTCTCTGCTCACAGAATCAAACGCTTTGCGGAAGTCCACGAAATCTAAGACTGCCGGTATGTGGTTAATTTCAGCTTCTTCAATGATTCGTCTTAGAGCTAAAATTTGACCGATCCGGACTTGCCCTCTCTTAAACCATTTTGGTTCATACGGAAAATTGCCTCCAAATGTGGTTTGATCCGGTTGTGCAGCATTTTGTTGAAAACTTTCGTTGCGGTGAGCATAAAACTTATTTCTCTGTAGTTTTGCCTGTTGGTAAGATCTCCTTTCTTTGGTATAGGCAAAATAGCAGCTTTGCGCCAGAAATTTGGTTCCTCTCCTGAATTGAAGACTTTATGCAAACGTTTAGCAGATGCTCTAAAAGTGCCCCAGATTTCTAGGCTCCTGCAGAGATGTTATCCAGTCCAGTGGCCTTGCCCGACGAAATGCTCCTTACCGCTGATGTTACCTCCTCCATTGTAAACTCGTGGACAGGAATCGGTAAGGTTTCCGAGATGATCGTATCAATTTCTTCTGGATGTAGTGGTAGAGATGCAGACCCAGAAGATTTTTAAAATGTTCTTCTCATAGCTCAATTCTTTCGGACGGGTGATCACGAGATGGTCTTGCAGCAATAAACTTTTTATTTACGGTTTGTCACATCATTTACTGTGGCCCATGCTAGTTTAGATTTCCTTGTGATGTGAGCAGTTTCAATTTCACGGATCTTACTCTCTATGTATGTTTGTTTGTTCGTATCATAAGCAGCTTTAAGGGTGTCTAAGGTGTCATCTAGAGGGATTCTTTTTCTGTAGATGGATTCTTGACATAAGCACTATTCTTCACTTTTACGTTTGCTCTGAGTCGGGCTAAGTTGGAATGTTCCCATGGTAGTTGTTTATTGGTTTTCTTAATGACGGGTATTGCGGCTTTGGCTGCGTCCTCGTGTGCGACGGTGATTGAGCGATATATAGACGCTGCTGATTGGTCGGTATCTTCTAAGTTGAGTGCATTGAATCGGTGTTGAATTTCAAATTTGTACTTCTGCACCACGTCAATGCTTTCCGTTAAAGCTTGCCAGTCGCACTTTGGTTGGTGTTTGCAGGGTTTGTTAGCTCGAAGTTCAAGCTTAAGCTTCGCTGTAATAATTCTGTGATCTGAAATGACCGAGGAGAAAGAGTTTTAAGCTTCAGCGTTTGTTGCACTGTTCTGCCATTTCTTGTTGATGAGGATGTAGTCTAGTTGCGCTCTTTCCCCATTGGGATACACAAATGTCCACAGCTTTCCTCTGCTTTTTTGAAACTTCGTATCAAGCAGCACCATTCCGCATTCGTCAATCAAGGTCAAGAGCGCAAGGCTGTTTTCGTTGGTTCTTCTGTTGAAAATTGAAGCCATTACAGTCTTCTGGTCCAATTTTAGCGTTCATGTCGCCTCCAACGATTTGTATGTTGTGTTTCGGTATGGATCGTATTGTTTCCGAAAGTAGAATATAAAAATCGTTTCTAGTCTGGTCTTCACATGTGTCAGTTGGACTGTCGCAGGAGGTAACGGTCGTCTTCGGCTTTCCACCAAACGTTGCTTGCAGTATTCGCGCACTGAGCTTTTCGACTTTTGCTACCGCCTTGTATGCTTTTGGGCTCAATAATAAACCGACGCCGCCAGTTTCGGCATTTTCGGTTATTCGTTTCGGCGGAAGATGTTACTAGGACCCAGCCTTTTGCAAGCATTTCAATTTTGTTTCAGAGTCAGGGTGGTTTTTGCGATGTTCTTGCACACAAATGACGTTTATATCGTATTGACTTGCATTACCTATCAGTTCGTGAAGACTTTTGTCATGGGAGAGTGTTCTGACTTTAAAAACTAGCAATCATTGTAATTTTTCGGTTTGCGACGAGTTGTGAGTTGTACGTTTTGTTTGTGTTCGTTCAAGTAGCAGATTTTTCGACCTCAACCTGGTGCCTCGATGAGGGACGCGCTCCTGTGGACCCGCGCGACGAGCGATGCGGTATGAGAATCGATTTGGTGTACTCATGTGGATTTTTCGATTGGCAGTATAGTACCAGCATAGGGCCTGCCACATCTCCTAGCTGTAGCAATGCTTGTCTGACAAACGGGTGGCCCTCACCACTACTTGAATTAAACTGTGCAAGATGCTGAGCGCCGTGATAGTGTTCCCGTTCACTAAATGCAGTCCATCCGCCAACAATATCATCCACCTTTTGCTAACCCAGGCTTCACAGTTTCACCCATGCGTCTGAATCCTGTCTTCGAAACCACTAACCACAACCCAACATTCAACTCAACTGTCCATCCTTCCGAGGTCTGTAAATGAGTTCTCAGAAGTAACTCTGAGGGCGCAAGCACTGGACACACATTGATAACAACTAATTTAAAGTTGACGTGTTTCATCCAGTATAAAGATTCGTCTTTATTTAACATTAAGCATAATGACCTGCTTTTCGAGTAAGGTTTTGAAATTTTTTTAGGACAAAGACACTCAAGATCCTCATCTGAATTTATTCAATTGCACAAAATACGACCATTCGAGACTCGCATTAGATTCAAAGCAAAATTCTTTTTACATCGATGTGATTCTATTCTCCACGTAAAACACTGCCGATAACTCAATCAACCTCATAGCCATTCACAGATTTGCATTTTAAACATTGAAGGATGAACGGTGAAGTGTGGAAGTTTGCGAAAAATTCTGAAATGCTGGCAAAATAAAATCGCTGAGAGTTTATCAATAAAATAAATCTGATGATAATCAATTTGAAATATTCTCATTTAATGTACTGTAACTATCCAGATCAGCATGGTAGAGCAAAATACAATTGAATCAAACTAAAACAGTATTGCAATGAACAATAATGCAATGTCAAGTCAGACTCTACCTGCTACTGGTACCATATAAACCAGTAACACCTGTCCCATGGTTGGGAGGTGGAGGAATAAGCCGGCTCCTCCGCTCGTTTACCCCGATAGCCTTGTCAGGAAGGTGTGTGGGAGACCTGCAGGATTACAAAAGACCTGTGAAAGGGCGGAGGAGCTCCAAGGAGCCAATTGAACCTCCGAAGAGGAGCTAGGCCCCACCAGCTGTATCTGTGCTGGATGAATCACGTATGATGAGAACACGGCAGCAAAACTGCATGCCGAATCGGTCGAACATCATAACAAGTGGAGACGCTGAGTGACCAACCTGTGTGTAACTACGGTCTAACAAGACTAAGGGAAAATTGAACTGAATTAAAATTACAGTACAGTACAGTGCAGGCAATGCAATGCAGTACAGTACAGCACAGTACAGTACAGTACAGTACAGTACAGTACAGTACAGTACAGTACAGTACAGTACAGTACAGTACAGTACAGTACAGTACAGCACAGTAAAGTACAGTACAGTACAGTACAGTACAGTAAAGTACAGTACAGTACAGTGCAGTTAAATACAGTAGAGTAAATTGAACTGCAGTAAAAGAGCTCTTGGAGAACTATTGTACCGTATGGTAAGAACATTGCAGAAAAGCAAATGCAGCATCTGATCAATTCAAAGCCTAAGCCCTTACAAGTCAAGTCACTGACAACTCAAATAGTCATTAATCAACAATCATGATAGCTACCCTGCAATACAGCGCTTTTTATACAGTCATGACTTCTGTGCTATTTCTCCCTTCTTAACTTCATCTCTGAAAATGTGATATCGCCGTAATACCGCCTCCAACTTAGCCAGCTCATTCTTGTAGGCATGATTCCATCTCCATCACGCGGATTTTGTTCAAGCCCTTGGAAATATTCATTGTTGAGATTGGCTTCAAAACATGAGCTGTACCACCACCCTCCAATCCATCGAATGGCACAATTCCCTATTGACTTGTCATTGTCCCGATCTGCTGTTGAAAATCTACAACCTTTACTAAATTCTAATGAGTCGCTTCCAACAGTTCCAGAATAGCTTCCATAATTCAGTCTATACGCGTCTGCCTCGTCCGTGATGCTAAAATTCGTGTACAGAGCATGCCCAACTTCCCCATCGCTTCTCTTCAGATCGATTCTCAACGTTACGTTCCCTCCCTTTATCAATTGATGTATGTTCTCCAAGCCTAGCCACACGTTTCCAAATACTTCACCAAAACCTAAGGTAGCAAACAGGCAAATTACCTTGAGCGATTCCAAGCGAAGTTTCCACCCTCGCTTAAAATCATTTTTTCCCCCAATTCTCATTCAGAATACTCGATTGAAATCCTGCTTTAATATCATCATTTTATGATCTTATCAAGTAGAAAATATATCGAGAAATTAAAGTCAGGAAGTAGTTAATAATGTTCTCAATGCATACCGTTCTTGTATTCTGTCCAGTTTCTATTGAAATTAACAGAATCATCCACCCGTCTTTGGAAAACAGTCCAGCCACCACCATGTTCTTCCATGACACAAAATGCGTTGATGATTTGTGCATTCGGTAACGTTATTGCCACGACTCCATCTTTCTCTTCTCCTGATTGCTTGGCCTGTTTGCAGTCTGCATAAGCTGCACATATGAGATTATGAACATGAGAATGGCTCGGCTCAAGATGTTGGTTATATTTCATGATATAGCAGAAAAGGTTTTCTACTGGTAAAAGCGACGGCTAAAGCAAAAGGAATATGCTCTTTAACCATTGGAGAAAGGGAGGCATCTTCTCATCTTCGATGCCTGTTGATTTGGGTTCTCGCTACACTCAGAGAGCAAGCTACCGACAAATTCAACATAATCAACACCGTGAGTCGAATTAGATACGATGCATGTATGATATGACAATCCTGAAGTCACTGCTAGTTCCTTTGAATTTGGTTATTTCGTTGCTAGATTTATTAATCAAAACTAGAAGCAAGTAAGTGAGGATACACACTTTCTTGAGAAAACTTACTTGCAAAGTGAATTTTTCTCCAAACATTGTAGAACTTTGTGACATCATCAACAGTTGGTCTTTTCTCGAGATCGGCATTCTCGGTTGGTTTAACGACATAATTGCACGTCGGATCGAGACTACAGACGTGGAACATTTTTGTGGATGCCGAACTATCACGCTTGAAAGGATTGCTGTCAATGCGTTGAAAAGTGGTCCCAGAAGATTTTGCGACAGGTAGAAACTGAGAGGAAAGTAATGCAAGAAGGAGTCTGATCTTGGCACTACTATGTCCCATTGTGAGTAGCAGCTTCATGTGTCTAACCATGTGTTTGCAAATTGGAAGTCACAAGATCCACTCTTGATTAAAGAGAAAACTGAGATTAGCGAGAACAGAGAGAAGCTTATGTTTCTTGTCTATGAACAGAAAGCTTCATGAAACGGAAATGTCGCTTCACCCTGTCACCTGTTATATCTACCCTCAAATATTTCACTCTTAATCAAGACGGTTTCAAAACTGTTGCTTATCATTCAGGGTCTCTTTTAAACAAAGACAGGTGGCAAAGGATGCAGAGACTTCGGCAAAGGTAAAGACGCAAAGCTCTTTTTAAATAACTATCGTTTCATCACTAGGGGCTGTCTTCATAGCAAGAACGGATTTCGATGCCGTAGAGGATCTACCTGCCAGTAGGAAATCTAAGGCATGTGATTTCAAAATGACTAATAGTAACAATAGTGAAGAATGCAAATAAATCAAGCGAATGTCCTCGATCTTTATAGGAAAAGGGAATATGACCAACGGGCTTTCATCTTAATGACCATTTTCATTTTTCACTAGCATGCATTGCATACTCGATTTCTAGCGTAGCAGAAACCAGAGACAGGGCTCTGAGTTTTTTCTAGGGAAATGGATTTTTATGAGGTAGTTTCCCATTGCCTTCCTCGCTAATGGCACTTTTACTGTGACGCATGGAGGAACTGAACTCGTGACCCCTACGTTATGAGTCCGCATGCTTAACCACTGCACCACTAACATGACGTAAAGATAAATCTTTTCAGATTATACGTACACGAGCGCGACGCAAGATGGGTTATGTCAGATTATGCCTACAGTAGATTGAGGCAAGGTGGGTAATCCAATCCGGTCGGAACACTGTAGGACACTGTCGTCTTCCTCTACTTGGAAATCAAAACTTTCAGCACTTCACTATAAATGGTATTGTTTGTTGGTGGATAACCGAATAATTTACCCTAACTTCGGGTATTTTTGACAATTCAGACTATATCATAGCATACGTCTATGATAGAAAGAAGATAAAGAAGAAATGCATCTCCCTCATTTGTTTAGAGGCATTCTCAGTTCAGAACTTAAAAATTGCTTTCATCGTTTCCAACTGTTAATGTACCTCGCTTTCTTTTAATTTTGTGAAGTTTTGGTGGATTTCGATTCAAGGACCGATATGCCAAAAAAAGAACATCTGATAAATCGAAAACAGCAGATGCAAAAATAACAAAAGAATCCATCAACATCAATGTCTAGATAAACGACCAGTGCTGTAGCAGAAAGTCGAAGTGTCGCCATAAAGTTACTGACAAAGCCAAACCAGTCACGGAATCTGGGATTTCCTACCCGGTCACTTGGACAACAAAATTTCAAAAAGGTCCTTCCATTCTTCAAGATTTGACGAGTTCATGTGGTTACACTATGACGCAGACTCCGTGTACCTGTATTAAAATGCTGCAACATAACATGATTTCGTCGGCAAAAGGAAAGCTGCTTCACTGATTCCGGTTTTCAGAATTGGAAAAAAGCTTTGGTAGAATACCAAGGATTCCACAACCTTGCTCGTCAGAGTGTCACAAAGAGGCCGCAGCAAGATGGCGCGATATACCCGATTTTCGATTTTGCCGACATTCGACTTTGTATATGGTTGCTGTTTGGGAATACAATTGCTGAAGCAGACTGACAATCTCAGCAGAACCTTGCAGGAATCAAAGATTTCAGCTGCAGATAGAAATGCTATTGATCAAGATGTCATCAAGACACTGCCAAAAAATCGCAACGACAGTGCTTATGATTTTTCATGGGATTATGCAGAAAACGAGGAAAGTGTCGCCAAAATTACCTCGCAAAAGGAGGCCGCCACGATCACTCAAAGATGGTAGTGCTAGAAAAAACACATCATTTTTCTTCTGCTCTAAAATATGATCATCATCCGATCTTCTTTCAAGCACTTGATGCAGCAGTGAACTACATGGAAGAGAGATTTGACTAGCCTGATTTAAGAAAGTGCATCGTTCCCGTCGAGGAAATGTTTCTCAGAGCAATCAAGGATCGGCCATGGGAGAATGAGTTCCGGGGGTGCGCTCCATCTTTAGCTTTGACATGGGTAAGTACAGTCTTGAATCACAGCTACCTCTTTTGCTACCACAGCGATTGCTTTTAAGTCTGCGTTGAAGCAAGATTCAAGACACTGTCTTAAGATGAAGTCGCGTCCCCGGCACAAGGCGAAGATCATATCAACGCAAAATCTGGATGCTGTCAGCTCTGGTTTATTCGATTGGCTAAGAACGGTGTTAATTACAAGGTAGTATACAGAAATTTAGGAATTGGAAGCAATAGAAAAATTAAGAATCACTGTAGTGTTTTGACAAAGTTTGACTGGTTGAAACTTACAAATCGAGTTAAATCCAACATAGGAACATCAGTTGTAGGGTTAGGCATTAAGATGCTGATAAAAAATCTGTATTATAATTGAACTAAAATCAATCAATCCTACAAAGCTTTACCTGAGAAAATGAGCAAAGGCATTAGAAATTCGTTTTTCATCCGCAAGCGCAATTTTTCTATTCGAATAAAAAGACAAAGAGGGGCCTTTTAACATTGTCCCTAGTGGGTCGCTTGCACCAGTAGTTCTCTTGCCTGCTCCACTGGAAAGTACATATATTGACACTTTGCCCCAAAAGTCAGGGCCCTAATTGTTTGTAATGTATGCCTTAAAATTAAATTGTTCTTTTTCACACTAACAACGTGTTCTTTGATACGACTGCTAATGCAGACAGTACACATTTTTTTCGGTACACATATTTGATATCGGTGCGAGCATGGGCCCTCAATAACGTGTTTCCCACCAGTCAAGAGGGCCCTGAGACAAACTGAAACAGGGCTTGCTCTTAGGTGATGTTGGATACCAAATGACAGAGCCGGCTGTAATGGTCCAAAAGGCAGTTATCGATCAATGGCAAAGTTCCTTCGCGCTTCAAATTGGAAGGAAAATGCAAGAATTTCCTCATAAGGTGGGGTGCCCGGTAACGGACTTGGAGGCACAGCCCCCTAGCCACCTGTCGAGCCCTATCATGAGTTTTCTTCACCGATTGAAATATTGGTAAGAAGATTCTTTCCTTTTCTAGATTTCTACATGATTCACTAGCTTACCTCCTATCGCTACAACTATCAGTTCGCCTATTTAAATTTCATTGCCTTCGATTTTCTAATGCTTACTGACTGATAGATGAAATTATTCTCAGCCTCATTAAAACCACACGGTTGACGAACGAATACAATGGAACTAACAAGCAAGAACGAGAACCCTAAAAATCGTATTAAACAACGGATTATCAAAATTAGACATTGCAAATCAAAGCGTGACCTTTGCATCCAAAAATTCCTCATCTGAAATTATTTCGTAAACCTCCCAATCTTCCTCTTCCACTCTCGTGAGCATGCCATTTCGTCGTTTGCGGATTTTGCCGAATCGGTACGACGTAGTGAGCAATGTGTCTCGTTTGACTGCCCGAATGCACGCCTGCGCTCGACAGTTGTTCAACTTAAGACCATACATGATCTTCTTTTTCCATGCTGCCCCCGTCGTGTTCTCTGCATTTGAGATCTTCGCTGCCTTTCCGTAAGGATACGAGGACGGATCGCCAGAGAACTTCCAACTCCCCCCCTGGTCTATGGCGAGCTGAATTTCCTTGTGCCGTGAATCAGTGCATGAATCACATGATAAATAAGTGGGAAGGAGGCTGAATTCCTTTACCTGTTTATGATTGCGAGAGCACAGTTTGTCGACTACATCCTGACGCCAGCTTTGAATTCTGCAGTACACCGATGACTCGTCGAAAACCATAAGATTATCGGTGCCCAAGTCTTCCTGACGACCCCTATCAATCACAACACTCTTTAACTGTGGTATCAGGTTCGTGTCAAGAAAACACTCCAAAGTCCATTTCATTTCGGCCTTTTTCTCTCCCTCGAACTCAAAATTGTCTGTTCTAGGCAGTTCCCGAATGAGAATAGCATCCTTTATTTCTTTTGATTTCTTCCATCGCTTTTTGCTTCTGTTTTTACGGCTGCGTCTGCTGCGTTTGCGTCGTTGCGACCCGTCAATTTTCTCGCCTCCTTCCACCCTATTTGAGCAAATGTCACATCTCGCTGATCCTTCGTCATCACCTGAATATCCCGTGCCTAAAAACGTAAAATTTTTAATAAAATGTGAATCTGAAATATTCATTACATACATATCAGCTACGCTTTATAAATCATTACCTTTAACAAGGAATGGTTGTTTAGACTACGACTGAACAACAACCATTATTGAAAACTGAAAAATGGATGAGTTGTCAACTGGATCAAAAACCAAGTGTTCAACTTGACGTAATATAATGCGGAAAATTATAGCTTCATATTACAGCTTAAAATAACGCAGAACAACTTAGAGGAAGAAGAAGGCAGGACGGTCCATCAATTGCATGTTCTTGGATTGTTACATAGTAGGCTAGCTATTTGGGATGCCAAGTTCCTTGCAAACCTTGAAAATGTTGCAATCTGAACTGGGACTCCCTTCGCACTTTTTACTCTTCTTACCCTTGGTCTTCAGGCTTCTCAAATGACTCTTCCTCTTTTGCTTCTTTCATCACCGACGCAATACTTCCTGGCATGGATGTTTTTATTCCTTCTTCTTACAAGCCTGGTAAAAAAAATTCCCCTAAGTGGTTCAATTCACATTGCGCAAAAGCTGTGAATAACAAAAGCCACTACTTCAAGGAATGGAACCGACTTCAAACCCAACATTGAAGAACTTACTTCATCAACTCACGCAACACTTGCTCCAAAACCATAAAAAAATGCCAAATCATCTTTTGTCCAACGCATCAACAACAAAATAGCTTCCTGCCAGGCTGGCTCTCACTCCTTTTGGTCTATGGCCGAAGTTGTCTCCCGAAACTTTTGCCAATCATCTTTCCTTCCACTAAAAAACAACTCTGACTCTTCTTCTACCACTCATTCATCCAAGGCGAATCTTTTTGCGTCAATCTTTGCCTCCAACTCCAACCTGGACGACCAAGGGGTCCAACCTCATCACTTCCCCCCACTTTAAAATTCACTATGTCACCCATTAAGTTCTCCACACGAAAAGTTCGCCAAATCCTTCTCCAGCTTGACATCTCCAATTCCAAAGGCCCGGATGATATTCCAGCAATGGTTCTCAAAACCTGTGCTCCTGAACTTGCCCATATTCTTAACAAACTATTTCAGCTTTCCTACACTCTTGGTACATTTCCTACCTCCTGGAAACTAGCCCATGTCTTTCCTATTCCAAAAAAAGGTGACAAGTCTAATCCACTCAACTATCGTCCCATTGCAATCACTTTACTCATATCTAAAACAATGGAGACCATCATCACTAAACAACTTCTTACCTTCCTTGAAAAAAAACAATCTTCTCTCTGATCACCAGTGTGGCTTTCGGAAAGCCAGGTCTACTGTTGATCTTCTTCCTCATGCTGTCCATGTCAGGCCCTCTGCTCTAGAATCCTGTGCTGAGAGCAGGGTGATACCTCTCGATATCTCCAAGGCCTTTGATCGCGTTTGGCACAAGGGTCTTCTCGCTTAACTGCCGATGTTTGATCTCAATCAGACTCTCATTAATTGGATTGGAAGTTTCATCTCTGATAGGTCAATTGCCGTCAGAGTGGATGGCTTCCTCTCCGATCTGCACTCCATCAATGCTGATGTACCCCAGGGCTCTGTCATCTCCCCTGTACTCTTCATTCTCTTCATAAACGACCTACTTACCTCTGCGTCTTCTAGCATTCACTCCTTTGCTGTTGATACCTTCCTAAGTTCTTCATTTTCATTCAATCCAAATGACCATGCTTCCACCGATATCCAACTCCATAGAAACATTTCAGCCTCCCTTCTCTCCAATGATCTGACAGTTATAACGTAATCAAACTTTCCAACTGTCCTCATGAATGGTGGTGGACTGGACACTTCAGCTTCTTTCACACAACTTGGCATTTCTCTTTCATCTAATCTCACTTGGAAAACTCACATCCATTCCGTTGCAAAACATGCATCTCAAAAGCTCGGTTTCCTCACCAGAGCCCGCGGGTTTTTCTCATCCTCTCACCTTCTAACTATCTCTCTCTCTAATGACCGTCAAATCGCGTGTGACCTCTGGCGACTCTATTCGCGTAGTTCCTCCACCCAGCCCTGTCCCTGCAACGGGCACTAGTCTCTCTCAGGGTCCCTTCACCGGTAACACCATCCAACCATCTTCTTGGCGGTCTGCCTCTCTTTCTCCTCCCTGCCGTTAAGCCCATCATCAAATCTTTTTCCAAACTTCCGTCCTTCCTGTTGCAGTGTCCGTAGTACTTCAACCTTAATCTGACCATGGTGGACTCAAGTGACTCAGGGTTACCGACCTGCTGCAGGACCCCCTCATTCCTTCTGCGTGATCTCCATGGCACCCTGAGGAGTCTCCTCCAACACCAGAGTTCGAATGAGTTGATCTTCTTGTCGTCAGGTTTCTTCGTCGTCCAACTTTCAGACCCGTATAGAACCACACTGAATACTAGAGCACGTACTAATCTGACCTTGGTTTCTACAGTTATGCTCTTATCCCGCCAGACACACTTCAGATTGTCCATCGATGCTCTGCCCAGTGCTAGGCGTCTTCGGACTTCTTCACTGCAGTCATTGGTTCTGTTTATCATTGATCCCAGCAGATTGAATTGTTCCACAACTTCAATTTTTTCGTTGCTGATAGTGAACTCATTTAGTTCTTCGGTGCTCATGACTTTCGTCTTCTTGATGTTCAGTGCAAGACCAGACTTCAGACTCTCCACTTTTACTCGTTCCAATAGCTCCTTTAGGTCTGGCGCAGTCTCGGCAAGCAGCGTGGTGTCGTCAGCATATCTCGAATTGCTTACATTACTGCCACCTACTTTCACTCCTTCTGTCATATCTTTAATACCTGCGTTCCTCGTGATCTGTTCGCTGTATAGGTTGAACAAAGGCGGATGCAACTCTATCTATATACAAGTCCAAAATCCGTCCTCCTGTAGAGTAATGCTCCCACGTCTGGGGTGGTGCTCCAAAATCTACTCTCTGTCTTCCCGACAAAGTCCAGTCCAAAGCCATGCGTCTTATCAACAATCCTAACCTCGCCAAATCTCTCCAACCTCTTTCCCATCATCGCTTAGTTGGAGATCTGTTCATCTTTTACAGAAACTTGCACGGAAATTGTTCTCAGGAGATCAGGGAAATTACTCCAGTTCCTCTGAGGCGTGTCAGGACCACCAGAAGCTCAATTCATTCACACCCTTTCCAAGTTTCACTGCCTATTTCACGGACTCTATCTCACAAATCATCATTCACCCAAAGAACATGCAATTCATAGAACGTCGTGCCTTCCTCTTGCTTTCCTAAATCTTGCAACCTGCCATCTTTCAAATCCAAGATCAATAAACTTGATCTGATCTCTTTCTCTCTCCTCTTAGTTTTTCTCTCTCTTCTCTCTTCCTTTGTATAGGCCACCATGGCCTTTCCTCAACATAACCTATTTAAAAAAAACATATTTTTGGTCATTTGGCAGAGAGTCGTGATGTGCTCACCTGATCTAAATGCTGAGTCAATGGTGCACCTGAGGTTGTCACCGTATCAGACATTTTTATGATATCGTCATAAATATCAGTGCATAACTCATAACCTTCTTTGAGTCCAATAAGAGTTAACAGAGATTCCTCCGGGTTTTCAACCATTTCATTAAGTCTATACCAGCTCGGTGCTCCTCTCATGTCCTTTCCAATGCATATTGCAACTTCGTCTAAGACTTCATCACATGCAAAGGTCGTGCTATGATCAGCGAGGTGGCAAACTTGAGAGTACTTTCCAGCATATAACAAGTCATTTATAACTATTTTAAATGAAAGGGGGCCCAGTACAAGCCCTTGCGGAACTCCCTTTGATGATGTCTTTCAGCTGCTGAAGCTAGTGTCTATTTGGCTCTCTGTCTTCTCTCAGTGAGGTAACTGCCTATGAGTTTCAGACCGACAATACCAAAGGCGTTAGCTTAAAGTTTGGCCATAAGAAAATCATGCGGCAGAAGGTCATACGCCCTTGGGAGTTCCATCAGTACCATGACAGTGACAGCCTCTTGTCCATACAGTAAAGAACCCGAATAAGTGCATGCTGAGTGTTATGCCATTTTGAAGAGCAAAAAGGATTGACGAAAATCTCCTTTCAATAAACGAATGAACTTGTTTTAACAGTAGGCGCTTGAAAACATTGATATTGATGAAAGAAAGGGCACTAACTGGGAGAAAGTCTTTTTTCACTGTGATATCACCGCCTTGAAACATTTGAAAAACATCTGCGAGTTCGAGTTGAAAGTGAGATCAGAGGTTCGAAAGAGAGATCAGAGGTTTGAAAAAGAGATCAGACGTTTGAAAGAGAGATAAAAGGTTTGAAAGCGAGATAAAAGGTTTTAAAGAGAGATAAAAGGTTTGAAAGCGAGATAAAAGGTTTTAAAGCGAGATAAAAGGTTTGAAAGAGAGATAAAAGGTTTGAAAGAGAGATAAAAGGTTTGAAAGAGAAATCAGAGGTTTGAAAAAGAGATCAGAGGTTTGAAAAAGAGATCAGAGGTTTGAAAGAGAGATCAGAGGTTTGAAAGAGAAATCAGAGGTTTGAAAGAGAGATCAGAGGTTTGAAAGAGAAATCAGACGTTTGAAAGAGAGATCAAAAGTTTGAAGGAGAGGTCAAAGGTTTGAAAAAGAGATCAGAGGTCTGAAAAAGAGATCAGAGGTTTGAAAGAGAGATCAGAGGTTTGAAAGAGAGATCAAAAGTTTGAAGGAGAGGTCAAAGGTTTGAAGGAGAGATCAGAGGTTTGAAAGAGAGATCAGGTTTGAAAATGAGATCGGATGTTCGAAAGAGAGTAAAGAGTTTCAGGTGTGTGTTCAGGTTTTCGTTACAAGGTCACTGCAACCTTTGAGTACGTCGAGATAAATCCTTTCCTTGAGCATTTTTTGACTGAACACAAATCTCCCTGCAACGAATTGTCTCTACGTGACCAAGATTAGCTAATCCTTATTTTTCAAAGCTGACCACGGAAGTTGCAAAGGGGGGATCAACAGCAAACTTCTCTTAAAGGGAGAGAGCGCTCACAAATGAAAATTATGCAAAGCATGTTAACAGGGACTGGATCAGAGCATGCAAGAGGGCAGAATGCCAAAAGGGGGAGCTGCAAACATGTACGTGCAGCACGGTCGCCAGTCCTAATGAAATTGAGACCACAACTTAGTTGAAATCAACCGTGCTTGTAGGCAACACCAAGTCCTTTTCTAAATGACCAGAACAAAAGAAACAAATTATGACCTACCAAGCTCGACGGTTTTATGAAAACTTGTTCAAATGAAAAATATTTGGATTCTTGAAAAGGAAAAGGACTGATGCAAAATGAATGCCATATTCCTTATTATTTCAAATTCTTTTTCAATCCGTACCCTACTTCTTCAGAATTTCTCGTAGCCATTTGCAAATAGTATACTGCTTGCACTGAGCAGAAAGAAAACGAGAAAAACATACCATCATCGAGGTAGCTGTCGTGACCAGAATCGTGGCTTCCTATGCCATTTGAGCTTGTTTCCGACAGGGAAGATTTCCTTGGCAGCAATGCAAGATCGTCAATTGAAATAACTTCATACTCAGAGGCAGCACTTGTCGTAACTTCCTTCACAAACTGGATGTAATTCTCTGACAGCAGCATTCTACAAAGAAAAGCAACCTTCTCAAAGTCAATAAAACACATACGGTCTCTAGCTCTCTCGATCACCCACGGGACTTGAAACGAGCAGAATCATCAATTGGTTCCTTGGTCCTTTCTCTTGATGTGACAACGCCATGTGATTCATAAAATAATATAGCACAATATAATACACTATAACACAATATAATACAATATAACACAATATAATACAATATAGCACAACATAACACAATATAACACAATATAATACAATATAACGCAATACAATATAATATAGCACAATAGAATATAATATAACACAATAGAATATAATATAACACAATAGAATATAACACAATATAATATAATATAACACAATATAATATAATATTATATAACACAACATAATATATAATGTAATATGACATAATTTGTAAAGATATTTTTCGAGCGCCAGTTATCCCCGACGCTCATAGGCACTTAGCAATATAACCACTTAAGATAGAATTATAGCGCAGAGTACAATTCACATACGACTATCGCAGAAATTTGCTTAAAATTGCCAACCTATTCAAGACAGAACTCCATCATAAAATGAGATTAATCAATACTTTTGCACACTGTTGTCAATTAAGACTGGTGTCGAATGACCTCTCGCAGAATTTTCCTTTGGTAAGAGCCTGCACTGCAGTTCCACTAATACAAAACAAATCGTTGACATCCGTGGGCTATTGCTTTAGTTGACATCAGCAAAGCAATGACTTGAAAACCCATTCGACACACTTCCTAGAAGTGCAACTGCTACCTAATCCGCATTTATGGGTCTAGAGGAAAGCAGAAAAGGCAAGGCTAATTGTGAGAAAATGCAATTATCTCCGTGAAGGGCTCATCAACTTAAGAGAGACGACCGCTGAGAGATCATATCTCTCAGCTTGTGTCTGACATTCAATGCGCGTGGGAAAGCATCGATAGCACTGCTGCTGTTACTTGCTACTCATTTTATTGCAATCCTCCCTGTTTTAGTCCAACTTCTGCATCTATGACCTTTCATTTGAGACCACTTACATGGCCTAACGGCGTTATGTTCGCTTTGTTTACATTAGGTCGAGGCTTGATACCCAAAACGAGTCACACCAAACGAATATAAAACGCATTATATGCTGCTTCTCTGTTTAGCACTTACGAAAAATTCGAAAATTGCGTGACAGGTTAACACAATACAACCAGATGGTCAGCCCATGGCCATAGTATTCACTGTCACTATACTTGCCCAGTTCCGTCTCCAAAGTGTACGAAAGATTTACACAAGAAAAATTGGTACCCTTTATGACACTTTTGCAAAGGATACAGTACACAACATGAACTAACGAGACTGATAGAAAGATGTAGAGAATCTCTTGGAACACTTGTTGTGGACCTTTCGAAAGCGTCAGATTGCCTTACAATGAATTACGTATTGCAAAACTCTGTGTATGTGGCCTAAGTGGGTGTGCCTTTATTTAATTTCCAGCCAGCGAACCAACAGATTACAAAGGGTCAGGATAAATAGAGAATCTAATAAATGGAAAGAAACAAAGAAAGGTGTCCCTCAGGGCTCTGCCCCCGGGCCCCGCCTGTTCAATATATCATAAATTACATTAGCTTTCTGATGAAAGAAGAATGATGCAGTTACGCCGATGATGCGACCCCTTGCCATCGCAAATAGTTGAATCAGCAGATAGCTCTCTACTTCATTTCTTAAACTAGAGTTACCTGCAAAGCTGACAACAAGTTAACAAAATGTCAAAGATACCAAAGAGTTTTAAACTTTACTAATGCAGGATTTAATTATGGATGAACAGCAGAATCCTTAGTGAGATCATCACTGGTATCTTGAAGAAATTCCCATGCATACATGTTGAAGAAGTTTTATGTAAAACGTGGAGAACATGGATTTTGATTGTGGGCTCATGATTCCCTAGTTGTTGTTTTTTTCTTTTTTTCTTTTAGTGGGTTATGTTGAGGAAAGGCTATGGTGGCCTATACAAAGCCCCAACATAGGAAGAAACGTAGGTTGTTGTATCTGTTTGCTTTTCCATTTCCTTAGCGTGGATTTCTCGACAACAGAGAGCGAGAACTGGAACAAGGAATTAAAAGCTTCTCTAAAGCCAGATATTTTAGAGAACTTTGTCGCAGGAGGCTACGAGGAGGCAACATTGTCTAAGAGCACCATTTTAAACCTATAACGCGTACCTGTCGAAAATTTATGCATAAAAGCATTCACATTCTCATTATAACCGACGGGAATGGAGAACGGTCGAAGCGTTGGCTAAAGGGCGAAATGGCCTAACAAGCTAAACGGTATTCATATTCATATATTGGGGGGGGGGGTTAGTTTCGGTGGGTATGGAAGCCGGCTACACCTAAGCTAAACAATGACGTAGTTTTTATCGATCTGGTTTGGTAAATATCTTTAAGAGACGCCAACGACCGGTTTCGTTGCTTCAAAAACTCGTGTATACGTAGCACTAGTACACAAGAGTCACTAATAATCCAACAAAGACAATACAGATGATTAAAAACATCATTATAACAAGTAATAGTTATACTAATAATCCACCATATTTATACAGGATAGCCTTTTCAGTAAAGATGTGAATGCTAAAACTAAGGGTCCTGTTAGAAATGATTAGAATCTCCTAACTGCTTTAACAATTAATGAAGCGCCATTTCAACTCCTTGTATCCACTAGAACATTACGAGTGATGGCATAAATGGCTGCTGGCGTACTTGCAACATTACTGTTGGTGGCCCAGAAGCAAAAGATTCGCCACAGAAAAGCTTAGATGCTGTATTGCAAAACGAACAAAAAAGTCCCATATCGCAGGGCAATGCGGGAATATAACTGCAACTGTAGTAGAGTATGAAACGTGGGGCACTAGCCGAACAAAGACGAACTGATGAAACGTACAAAACTTCCACATACCACCGAAATGTGGCAAATCAATTGCGTCACATCCAGTCAACTCTGTCTAATTCGAACTCATGTAATTCGAACTCATGTAATTCGAACTCATGTAATTCGAACTTTTGTCAATTGGAACAAAATTTCCCTTGAAAATCTCCTAAAAATACCTCTTTAATTCGAATCTCTGTAAATTCGAGCCTTTTATGATGCGAACATTTTTACGATTCCCAGAGAGTTCGAATTAGACAAGAGTTTACTGTATTTTCATCCTGACTCTCTAACATGGTGATGTGAGGATACCTCCGTGGCTCGTAGATCGTGCAGCCAGTGGTTCGAGCCCTATCACGAATTTAACGTTCCCTCCAAGCGAGGTAATTCGCCAGCTGCTAAATTTAATTCCCGGGGTTGGAACTAAGGTGTGGTCACACTGAGAAAATGAACCAGGTGCTTGCTTAAGCATTGCTTTTCTTGGTCAAAAATATAAATTATCGATTAGTCTGATAAAGAAAATAAACAAAGACAAATTATAAATGAGCAAATAAGACAAAAAAAACAAGGTAGGTGAAGAAATTTTGATACAATATAAACTCTCCTTTGATGCATGACATGTCTGCAACATAAGACATGGGTACCGCCAGGATTTCCCAACAGGGGGGCTAAGTTTTCCAACAGGGAGGCTAAGTTTCCCAACAGGGGGCTAAGTTTCCAAATAGGGAGGCTACGTTTTCCAACAGGGAGGCTAAGTTTTCCAACAGGGAGGTTAAGTTTCCCAACACAGAGGCTAAGTTTCCCAACAGGGGGCTAAGTTTCCCAACAAGAAGGCTAAATCATGCATTCAAAGAAGCTTGCATTTGGTAATGATTGGTCACAGGTTTGATATTTTCCCTGATGGGGGTGTACCCCTTGTTTCCCCTTGTGCCACCCCTGACATACCGTAATATGAAATGGGTTGTTCAAGAAATGATGTGGCAAGAAGTATGGAATTTGGGATTTCGCATGCTCTCTGTTTTCAGGATGATGTAGATGAATAGATACAGCGTCTAAAAAACCACAAATTGCCATAAAAGGATAACTGATGCACAATGTCCATAGGTCATTAACATATTCTGTCAATTTTTATGCTGTTCACTCCTGGTCAAAACTTCCCTGCAACTTTACTGTCTTTCATGTTTGTTTCTCAACACATCTGGACAGTATTTAAAAAAGGCCTGAAAACTTGCAAAACAAACAAAGATGGTTGCACTGAGCATGCACAAAAAACAGTCCTAAAAATTATCAGCCACCCCAATATCAGAAACCCCAAAATCTTTGCTTGAGAAGGCATGTATAGTAAATGGTAGAGCGCCAGGCATAATACCTAGATTCCTCTATCAATGTTACAGTTTTGCACAACAAGCAGTCATGTTGTCATAACATAACATAGCAAATTTTAGGTTGTCTAATGCTGCACTTTTTCAGTTACTACTGGCTTTATAGTATTTAACCAAGGGTAACTACACCCCCTTGCCACATGGGAGTGAGGGGCAGGTTGCTGTTGCTACATCGCATAGTAGATTGAGAGTAGCAGAAACCAAATTTGGGGCTCTGAGTTTGCTCAAAGATGTTTCGGTAAGGGTATTGGCAATTCTAGACAACAGCAGAACCAGTTAGCGGCTTCATTGAACAATCAATCTCTGCATGTACATTTTCCCTCCCAAACTTGACTCCATCAGTTCAAAAGTTGATATGTTTGTTTCACAGGAATTCTTGTATTTGCCAAATATCTCAAACCAATAGGAGCCATACAGAGTTAATATTCCGAGAAGAAGGCTAGATAAAGGAAACATTTCTCTTTGATGTTAGAGCATCTGCTCTCTAGTGATAGAGTGCCAACAAGGTGGGGGTTGTTGGGGTTTAATGCCCAGGTTGGGTCACAAAAAGAAACTTGAAAATGCTGCATGTTTCCTGCCGCCAGTCAATATTTTTAAAAATAGCATGGAAGTTAAACGCATACTGCTATCACATGGCCTGCCCCCAACTGCAATATTCACTGTACTTGTACAAGTGTGTGGCGTAACTAAAGGTTGAGAAATCGAACATTGCATGACACCATACAATAGACTGGTAGTTCAAGGACACTGTACTCCGGGGAAAGAGCTTTGGAGTTTAACGCCTATTTTTACCAGCTGACTAGCCTCTCAACTGTACCATTCAATTTTTTCATCGCATAGAAATTTGGCCAAGAGTTGAATAAACTGAGGTGACAACCAGCAACTTAGGTGCTTGATACTGCCATTTTTTTAAAATTGTGTCTGAGAGGCTGTGGTGTGAGGAGGGCACTCATAAACCACCTCAAAATAAATCCACCTCCTAAAAAAGGCTAAAACCTCTTTCTTAGGTTGATGTTGTGCTCAAAACTGAGTATGATCTGCAGTTTCTTTTATGAAATCCCCTTACCAAGAGCATTGTGTCTTGTTTCTGCTATGCTAGAAATTGAGGATGTGGCGGGGGGTTATAATAAAATCCTGTTGAGGGAGGGTCAAAATAGAGTCAAACTCCTTCCCTCCTTGCTTTGGTAGATTGAGCAGTGCAAGATATCAAATTCACAGTTTTTGCCTGGCCACTATAAGTGTCCTTTTTCTGTTTTCCTTCATCAACTGTAAAAAGTTTACAAGAGGGAGACCAAGAGCCCTATTTGCAGACATCTCTCAATTTGTTGACCAGTGGATGTTTCAAACCTTGAAAAGCTGACAAGTATATGGGAGGATCTCTTAAAATTTGGACCTTGCACAACTAATCCATCTTGAAATACAGCAAACTTGCCAAACCACAGGAATTTACACAATCTTTCCCATGGCAGACTCAAGGCATTTTGGTATGTGAAAAGTGACCTTGTTGTCAGGGCATAGAAGACAGAATGGCTCACTTGCTCCTCGTAGATTGTGACAGTGCATGGTAATGCAATGCACAAACCAAACCACCAAGCGGTCAGTGAAAAGAAACACTTAAGATGTCGGGATGCCCAAATTATGGATGGCCAGATACACAGATAATGTAATTGCGGTACACACCCCAGTAGTTGCTTTTGTTCCCTTTAGGTTAAAACTGCGAGACCTTCAAAGACCTACACAAATTGCTATCCTTATCTCAAGCCCAAAAACAAAGCAAACAGAGACAATTATACTAATCCAATTGAACGAGACGTTTGTGGCAAAGAAATGGTTCAGTCCTCAAGGAGGAATCGCAAGACTCTAAAAATTGCCACCAGAGGGATCAGGACAAAGGGAACTTGATTTACCACCAAACATGCATTAGCTACTTATAATATAAATTCTGTCACTGACAATTCATTTGGTGCACCAATTCAAAATATTGACTACACTCCCTGTCAGAAAACTGAGTTAATTGATTCGAAGTGGGAATGTTCGACTGTGTGAGGTGCCGGTAGACTAGTTCAACTGATAAACATGACTTGATTTAAGAACCATGAGTAATACAAGTCGTTGGCAAATAAAGACTAAATAATGCCAACTTAAGTGGGATATTTTCAGCAACTTGCATTATCTCTGATGTTTTCAAGATTAAACAGGTTTCTTAGGAAGTGGGCGCGGTAGGCCAGTTCTGGGCCCAGAGGCTAACATTGAATAACATTGCACAACACGAGATGACTAACCTTACTCTTTACTGACAGCATGAGAAAACTCCGTTATTTGGAGACTGCGACTTGACTGTGAAAACCTTAACTTTCAGACTGCTTAATGCTCATCTCGTTGTCTCGGGTCGCCCTTAATTTTGCGAGAACTTCCACTAGTACCGCTCACATCTTATCCGTGGAAAGAATCACGCTTCAATGGATTCAGTGTCATGCTTCTCAAGGCTTCCATATAAGCTAGCGTGGAAGGCCAGCGATTGTTCAAATGCCACCTACTTTTAATATTATCGTATTTCTAGACATATTGCTAAATATTAGTAAAAACCGTTTCACTTAAACTAATCATAAATCATATGCTAGGGGGAGTATAGTTCCCAAATACTTTCCCGTTTAGAACAACTTTCAGAATAACCACAGAAAGTGTAAAATTTTGAGATTATCTGGACTGCAATATCAATTAAATAGATTTTCCCTTCCATTTTGGGACGATTTATAGAAGCTGATAATGAGATAGTGTAAAACGATTGTTTTGCTAATTTCAAAAAATGCTACATTTATTTAGTCAACAGTCTGGCAAATGTAGAATGCAAACACGTTTCTCTGGTGGTTCTACTGCCCTGGTGAGTCCCAATGACAATACAGTACAATTTCTCTACAAGAGTCCTACCTCCTCAGGCCAATAGCTGGCTTCGCCCACTTTGGACTCCGCCCACAGCGCTTAGACAACAAAAATTGGAAAGATGAAGACATTGACGGAGCTGTAGGAGATTTCACGCGCCTTTCCATGCGAGACAAGTGTAGCATTCGCTCTCCGTACATGAAAAGCAAGTGGTACAGGACTCAGCGTGTCGCAAGTTGTGTCGTAACGCTTTCCATATTTGCCTCAAGTCTCCTTTGAGCTTCCAGAAACCTGACCTGTTTTTTATAGAACTATGGACAACAATGGAATTATAATCCTGGTTATTGTCTGCCTACTGATAGAGTTTGTTGGCACGGCATTGAATGTAATTTTCTCGTTCTGCAGGCCTTGGAAGTATGCACAGAGATAGATAGGCAAAGCAACGCGCCATTGCTATGCTAAACGGCGTGGGAGGCTTATCACATCACGTAAAGAACATTCAGAATTGCTAGCTCAACACAAGAAAACCCACATCCCCCCAGTTTGTCTAAAATATCTATAGCATAATGTGCAAAACCTATGGTACTCTCGATTGCAAATCAAAAAGCTGTGTACTCTCGTCTTGTGTAGCTGCATGAAATTGCAGAAATAAAGCAGAAACTTACAGCTGCATTCACTCTTGAAAGCAAATTGGATTCTAGCTCTGCGGCTGAGGATTTATTGATAATTATTTTTTCTCTGTTTGCTTTGCGACGTCTTAAACTCGGCAAATTCAACTCGCAACGCTACTGCAGGGAGAATTCTAGCAAGGGGGTTGGAGCATATATTGCTATTTGTGCGGTCCGGATTCGAGGCACTTATCTGTGCGTTCATCCAGCTTTTTTCTCTTCACGAGCGATATAGGAACCACCGTGACATGTGCAAGTTTGCCCCCCCCCCCTCCAAAATTTGCTTCGGTACCCTGCGATTGAAAAGCAGCCAGGATGGAAGTCATAACTATTTCTTAATTAGTGCCGTGGTGTAGTGGTTAAGCAAGCGGACTCAGTGATTGTGGGTTCGATTTCTCCAAGTGTCACAAAAACAACACCATTGGTAAGGCAGGCAACGGGAAACCACCTTTTAAAATCCACTTCCCTAGAAAAACTCAGAGCCCTGTCTCTGATTTCTGCTACATTGGAGATCCAGTATGCAACGCAGTTTTATTTCTGCAAGCTGATGTCAAATGTGCCGTGTTGGCAATTTCGGAGACTTCTTAATTACTCCATTCAAGCACCTCATCCTTGGTGAATATGACAAATAATAACAACATGCTGTCGGTTGTTGTTGTTGTTGTTTTCAAGCATGACAGGAGGGTTTGGGAAATCGGAAAACATGTTGCGCAATCCCATTCTCACGTCATGTGGGATTGGAAACGAAGTTCTAGATCAAGACAGGAAAAGCATCATTGTTCGTGAGGAAGAAACCTCTTCCTTCTAAAGCACTTGCTTGCAGAGCTGTCCCACATTGACGTAAAAGCGGCTAGCTAGGGATGATTAGATGTTAGTGGCTTTGCAAAATATTTGTATAAAAATTCCGATGTGTAACAAAAACAGCCACATATTTGCTTTATAATGAAGATCGATCAGAGATAAAACAAAGCTTGGTAACACTAGCTGGTGTGAGAGTTGATTGGGTGTTGGCCACAATTTGATGGACTTGTGCCAAGCATGCATGGGCGGGGACTCATGAAGAGTTCTTGGGATCAGCTGGAATGAAGGGAAAGGAAACGATTGGGTACTGGACGAAAAGAAACGATTAGGTGGTGGTGCCACGTCCAGGAATGGCATCAGCAACATGCTTTGGAAGTGTGGCACCAAACACTGGCATTTGGCGACGACATCCTCTCTGGAATGGTTTATGGGAATAGGAGTAGAGGAAGGCTGCGAAGGAGATGGGAAGACAACATCAACGGCCTGGCACGAATGGGAATGGCTGCGAAGGGCGCAGGAATGGGAATCTTGGAGGCATACAGCCTGGGGTGCCACAGGGGTCAGCCAAAACCTTTCCGTCCAGTGATGATGATGATGATGATGATGATGATGATGGAGATGGTGATGATGATTATGGTGATGATGATGACGATGATGATGACGATGATGATGATGATGACGATGATGATGATTATTACTATTATTATTATGCCGATGGCCGTGGTGATAATTATTATGATGATGATTATGGTGATGATGATAGCTGGATGACCCTGAGTTGTTCACGAAATGAAATAGGGAAAAGGGACGAGATTCAATGGAAATGAAAGGGAAATGTTTAGAAGGACTGTAAAACAAAATTACTTTACAGCTTCGTCAGTCATTTCTACTTAAACAATCCTCATATTGAATCAAATTCAAGCAACCGCGTAATGCTATAAGGCTACCGGGGTTATCAAGAGAGACACTGGGTCTTCCTTTTCTTCCGGCGAGGCTGGGTACAAGGCAGCATATAAAGAAAGGATCCAGTACTAAAGAGAGGTATATCACCAATCACCAACCAGACCAATCGCTGCTATAATGGCTTCGTTACAGGTGGAAAAGGCAAAATTCGTACTATAGACACAACAGAAACAAAGCCTATGGCTAGGTATGACAGTTGCTCGGCATACCCAAATCAGATCTATTCTATACATGTATGATTCTAACTAGATTTCTAGGATAGGCATTTGGACACTGAGAAGCTTTTTGCTTATCGGACAGTGTCCAGGTCCTTCCTCTCGATGTGGCCACACCTCGAGATTCCTATGCCTGGACTTACAGAGAGCTGGCGTTTCCTCACTCTGAGTGAAATTTTAGTTGAGGGTGGGTTCGAGCCACTGACCATAAGATCATTGCACAAGAATCTTACCAATGAGCTAAGCTGAAATCAGACCTTATAATAAATCAAAGACAGAGCACTGGGTTATTAACGTGGGCTGCATGAAAGTATGACAACACAAAACCGCAACAAGGACTCTGCTCGTAGCGATAAGGAAGTGTGACATCGATGAATCAGGAACAGAAGGCTTTGGGCAGACGAATCTTTGCGGGAGACTTAAGACTCCGGGCAAGGCCATTTTAAATCCAAGATAATTACCTCACTGATTTAAAGACGCCTACGAAGGAAGGACCCGGGCACGCGCAAAGAGAGGCGGCATGGTAGCCCATAGCAACGTATACTAGCAGAGGCTTTGAAGACATCGTTGAAATCGAGGTATCAGCTTCAATGTTATACACATACACACACATACACATGATTCTACCTAGATGTCAAAGGTAGAAATTTGGACACTGAGAAGCTTTTTGCTTATCGGACAGTGTCCAGGTCCTTCCTCTCGATGTGACAACACCTCGTGATTCCTACGCCTGGAATTACAGAGAGCTGGCGACTCTCCTCACTCTAAGTAAAATTTTAGTTGATGTGGTACTCGAACCACTGACCATAGGATCAATGCGCAAGAATCTTACCATTGAGTTGTCCTGACACCTTATAACCTGTTAACTACGTAAAATACTGAATTCTGAGTTTAGCAGAAATCAGAAACGTTGAACCGAATGTTTTGCTAGGGGGTGGACTTCTATAGGAATGTCTTCTAGTAGGGTTCCCGCTGCCTTCCTCGAGGACGGTGCGGTTACTGAGAACTCTAGGCACGATTGGAATGGGCAGGCCATGTGTTGTGAGTCCGCACGCTTAGCCACAGCATTGCGGCAAGTCCGAGTGGTTAACAACGAGGCATTGAACAAATATCCGACTGACTGTGGCCTATCGCAACACGATATTGTTCCTATGGTCAGTCTATAGGACCCTTGTTGATAGCAGTATATCGCATGTACTGAAAAGGCTTATCCTGTATAAATATGTATTATTATTATTATTATTATTATTCGCCTATTCACCTGCCAACGAAGCGAACTGATCGGACGCCGCTCGCCCCCTGGAGACAGCCAACTGAGTCAGCGTCGTTTCCGGAACACGTGTAGGAATTTGGAAGGTCAGTGTTACCATCGTCATCACTGCGGCAGAATGCAAGTGCGACCATCGAGATTACTCTTCAATGTGAATCCTCCAACGATTACTCTTCCAAGGGGCATCCTGAGTCACATGCTTCAAAGGAAAGTGGCGAAGATTGACGTTGAGCTCAGTAGCAAAAAGAAGCGGCCATCGCACTTATACAAAAAGCTTCTTTCAGTTCAAGACTCTTGAAACGCCAACCAAGTCGTTGTTTGAAAAAATACGCAGCAATAGCCATGAAAAAAGGGAAGAAAAATCAACCGACTTGAATTTTCATAAAAAATGCTCCCAACTGAAAATCCTTATACAAGATAGCAAACCAGTATGCCTGACGAAAGATAAAAAATACTAAAATTACAGAGACCTGAGGGTATTGAGTACGCATACATATTGGCTTTCGTTTTCCTACGCGAATTCGGGGAATAAACCATTACACGTTTAGGGATAGTGGGGTGAATGAGAGGGGGGAAATGATTATTACCCACGCTAGCAAAAAATTGGGAGAAATGGTGGAGAAATTTGTGATTCATCTCATTGTTGAAAAACTCTCAAAACTTTTATCGCCTAGAAGAAAAATTGAATCACACAGAAGAGTTTACAAAGAAATAATTGTGTCGCAATTTTTTTCCGAAATTCAGCACGGAATTACACGTCAGATAGTGGCCGAAATAAGAATATGCAATTTAGACCAGATGGTGATCGAAACGAGAAGAAGTGACGGATTCGTGCCAATGATTGGTGGTATATTTGACCAATCATAGCCTTTCATAATTTACATGGCTAACGAACCCGAGGGGAAAATGAAACCATTTGCCCTCAAAGGACAGGGCCGTTAACTTTGAATTCGATTTATGTGCGCGAAAATATCAGAAATCTACGAACCTCACTTTCCATAAAGAAATGCAGCCGCTTCTTCTGCATGATCTTCCGAATAGAAAATTCGCATGTGCCTAACTTAAATCTACCCCGCCATCTCACCCTTTGACTTGAAATCCCTTTAACAGGTGACCAGAGGAAATTAGATGATGCTTCGCAAGGGCAAACTTTATCCACATAAAAACTGCGCAGCACACTCGACTTCGAGCTTAGCAATAGACGACAGTAAATGCCCCTTTGAAAGAGACAAGGGTAGATAGAAATTAAGAAGGCTAAATCAACAATACCTTACAAAAAAAGCAAAGATCTGTCGCATGGAACTGCCAATTATGTCCCTAACCGATCAAACACTGATTTTGATACCATTTCAGACGTTTTCACCGCTTTTGACTTGCTTCTTGCCTCTGTTGTCCCTTTTACCTGTTTTGCTTGGCGAACAGGCTCCATATCCATGGCTAGCGGTTTTCTTGGAATCGGTTTCACATGTTTGATCGGCCTAAGCACACTTTGACTTTCTCCTAGGCCTAATCGAACTGACTTGCCTTTCTCAATCGTGGCAGTAAGTAGGCGATCAGATGCGGCAGTTTCCATAGCTCGGGCAGAATCGAAAAGCCGAGATGTTCCTTGTTTGACATTGGTGCTTTCCCCCAGTCGACTAAAGACGCTGGACACTTTCGATTCCTGGAAGCAAATCACAGTATGTCAATAGATGTTTTAAACGTGGTTGATTTTTACTTTCAAAAAGACTTCGATGGAGCTTAGGACATGGGAAAGAAAATCGAAATTCCAATGTCTCTGCAACGCATTTGAGACCCACAAATTCCAATGTCTCTACAAAGGTATATATTGATGTTATACAGCGATGGCCAGGTCGTATTCGAGCTCTGCTGATAAGGTATCCTATAAACTGCTAAATCATTGTATTGAATGAGGGCATTCGTGGATGAGAAACCAAACGGATATCGTATATATCACAACAAAAATAAAGAAACCGCATTGGTGATGTGCTAGTGGTGAAATGCAAAAACCAAATGGAAAATGGTCAGAAAGAGCTGCAACGTGGCATTCTTGATATGGTAAAGGAAAAGGAGGCAGGCTGGAGGAAATGAAATCGAATAGGAGGTCACAAAGTGGAGAAGAAATGGAACGTCTGATCTACTAGAAAAGGATTGGTTTGACTAAGAGACCGACTAACTAATTGATTGATTGATGAACTGACTGATTTATTCATCGACTGATTGATTGATAAACTGAATGATTGACTGAGTGATTGATTGACCGATTGCTAAAACTGATTGATTGATTAACTGACTGATTAACTGACTGATTGACTGATTGATTGATTGATTGACCGATTGGCAAAACTGATTGATTGATTAACTGACTGATTAACTGACTGATTGACTGATTGATTGATTGACCGATTGGCAAAACTGATTGATTGATTAACTGACTGATTGATTAATTGATTGATTGACAAACTGAATGATTGACTGATTGATTGATTGATTGATTGACTGATTGGCAAAACTGATTGGTTGATTAACTGACTGATTGATTAATTGATTGACTGGTTGGTTAACCGATCAATTTAGTGACTGATTCATTAACTGGTTGATTGATTGATTGACTACTTGACTGACTGATTGATTGTCTGATTGATTGTCTCATTGATTGACTAATTGATTGACTAATTTATTGAATAATGGATTCATTGATCAAGTATTGCGTTACATTCTGATCAACCCTTCCAAAATTTCCTTTTGCACAATTTTGGTACAAAAGGTGAAGCCTGTTTCCAATCTGTTGCCCTTGGGTGCCAGAGAAAAGCAAATACAGAGAATGATGCAGTGCTACTCTCAATTTCAGCCTACAAAGGCACATGGTCATCCCTCATAGTTATCCATTTGCCCCTGACCTTTTCTGAGGAGCCAAGTTTGTCCACAGCAGGTTTCACTTCGTCTGATGGTGATGCACCAAGTCTATCAAAAACTGTTTTCTTTTGTGTTGGACCAGCCTTCTTCTCTAAAACAAAATTTTTAAAATTTTATTTAAAACTTTATATCAATTAGATGCAAAAATTAAAAATGATAGAAACAATATTTGGTGTTGATAATAATATAAATAATATAATGATAATAATAATGATAATAACAAATCGAATCTCTATACAGGATATATCTATCAGTGCCATAATGCACTGTTATCAATAGAGTCCTTTTCCTAAAACTAAATGAAAGTAATATCTTAGAATGCCAAAGTAAAAATCAATACCAAACACACAAAAACAAGTAAAAGCACTAAAAATAAAGTCTGCGCACATTTAACATACATGTCTAATGATTTCCTAAATACTTTGATAAAAGCTTTTCAGAGTTAGCAGAAGAAAGAGTGAAAGTGATGAAGTAAATAAATAGACCAAGACACAAAAGACAGGTGACACCACATGTTCCTGTGGCACGGCACAAGATATGATGGCCCATGCATTGAGATGCCCAGATCTGCCACAGATATGCTCCATAGCTGATCTGCTGACTTACAACCCTGTTGCTGTCAACTGTGTTGAAAGATGGAAGGGTAAATTTTGATGACCCGATAATGATGATGAATAGACCAATAAATACATTGATTGAAACATTTCTTTGAAAATCGAATAAAGAAATACAGAGATATTTATTCCGAAAAAATTAATCGAGACTCAGAATCTAAAATTCTACCTTTAGGTAAAGGTCTTTTCTTCTTCATAGGGACTTCCTGGCTCTTTGGCTCTGTAACAGGAATGCTAATTGTAATGACTTCATCTTTTTCTTTGTTACGTTTTTTATTTGTTGTCACATCATATTCACCAAACCTTGATGATAGTGATTTTGGGGCCTTTTTTGCCTTTGACACTGCTGCCAAATCCAGTATTTTATTTACATTCTCAATTTGCTTCTTTGTTGATTCTAGAGGCTCTTTTTCTGGTTTTGTCCTACTTTTTTCCACCGCTGGAAAAGGAAAAACTTTCTTTGCAAATACAGTAAACACACATCTTAGGCTTTCAACAGATTCAAATTGCTTTTCTAATTCAAGAAAAACTTAAACTAAATACAAAATGCATAACTTGTCTCATCAACAGTCGGAAAGAGAAACAGTAACTTAGTTCTCACAGACAATGGGATTCAAAATGAAGCCACACAAGTTTAAAAACAAAATTCAAGAACAGAGCCATCTATATCGGGAAAGAACTAAATTGATTTTTTTTTAGTTTTATCTAATACCATAAGATTCTTTACGTGGAAATCAACTATTGACAAACCCTCCTTCAAATTCACTTCAAATTCAAATTAATTTTCTCCTCCAAGGGATTAATGGAATTCATTTGAAAGGTGTCCACTTCAAAAATTTGACTTGAACTCCAAGTATAACAACCCCAACAGCACTACCAAGATTGGAACTGAATACCATTGACTATGTCAAGCTGTACTGACTAGTTTCAGCAATCACGCTCAATTGTTTTTTCTATTAAGTTTTTATATCATTCTTGCAAAAAACTTTGCCTTTCACCCACCTAATGAGTCTGATAAACGAGAAAGAAAAAAAACAGGAAAAGTTTCCTTATTGGTTTCATGGTCTCACTAAAGTTATTTTACCTAGTTTGGGCTTTGTATCAGATATGCTACTTTTTCCTCTTTCTTCACTTTTCTTTGTCTTGTTGACATCAAACTCTTCAGCAGCAGAACGACTTATCTAGAAAGAACAGACAACAAATGACAAAAAAGGCATTTTGTCTTAAATCTAAAATGACTGTTTTTTCTATATTACTCAACTCCCATCAAGTGAGGATTCTTCTTAATGAGGTACTTTGACAGCAATCAGTATTTCTATGGTTTCAAAATGAAAAATGGAATTCTTATTGGAATGAAAAATTCATACCTGTGCATACACTGCCTTGCTGTGCCTGAGAATGGCAATCACATCGCCCATGACATTGATCCCTAAATCAACCAAGATCCCCTATAACACATTTGAAAATTAGAACATTTCAGATCATCCAAAATAAAGAAAAACATCAACAGGGTAGATCTTGAAATTCATCAACACCTTTTCATATACTTCAATTACCATCTTCCATTCAAGTATAACGCGCATGCGTGTATAACCCGCACCCTTAATTTCACTTCAAAACTGGTATAAATTTTTTCTCTCGCTTTTTCTCACTCAGAACAAGGATTGCAGGTGACAAACGTTGTTGAACATGCGCGGCCATGAGGAAATAATTTATTGACAGCGCAAACTAAAACACAGTACATCTACGGATTCATCCCTAGATGAAGGAAAAATTCAAACCTGTCCCCATTCTACCCTTGTTCATAATGCGCGCCTCTAACTTGAGTTCTTTTTTAGGTAGAATATTTTGCGTGTTATACTTGAATGAATAAGGGGGAGCTATTTTTGGGGACTAGTGGCTTCCATTCACCCTATCCCTCCAAATGATGCCAATCTCTTCCACCCAATTCTTCCTTTGGCACTTTTTCATCCTCATTTATACCCAAACATTTGTCTCTTTAAGTATTATCCATAATCTAGCAGTATTTGATGCCATATGATCATCATCTTGGCAGAAAAGAAACCAACGGACCATGGGAAATCAAAGATATTTTTGAGACAAATGTAGTTGACATTAGGTAAGAGTCATGCAATTAAAATGAGCAAAATAACTCTGAGATAATAAATAATTCTGATGAAATTGGGCAATTCCTTTTATTACCTTATTCAGTTCATTTAACATATCCATCCTCATTCGATTGTCGGAGAAGATAACTGCATAACTACAAGAAAGATTAGATCAAAATTACTCTAATGATGTTAAGCAATAAAAAGAACAAATCTCCTTTGCTACAAATGCTCATTGCAGCTAAAACCTAGGTTCAGCCAACAATTAGCAAAGCAACCTTGAAGGCAAACCGAGTTTGCTTGCAAAGGTTTTTAATACCTGGTAGAAATGAAATGAGAAAAGAAAGAAGTTGGAGTGACATAAGTCATCTAGCAAAAAATGTAGATGACAATCTGCTTAGACTGTCTCATACATCAGATAAACAGAAGCACTCAAGACTCAGTGGGTCAGGAAAGAATTCAATGACTTCACACTATGAGCTAGAAATACTGAGCCTAGACTTGCTTATAGAAAATTTTCACAAAATCATTTTGTCAAGGGAAACTATCTTTGGGTTTATTTCAAAATTTAATGATTTGAAATCATGTAGGCATTAGTTTACTAACTTACCATAGCACAAACTTAAGATAAAAGATATAATTTCTACACATCATCTTTTGTTGCATTTAGTTCTTGGTTTTCAATGGCGTTGGTTATACAGATATATTGGGATACATTAGTTGGGTAATTACATGTATTTCCAGTGGTGTTGAGCTAGAAAAATAACAAGGAATGCTGTGTGGAGGGGAGGGAAATTATCACCTCAACATGTGTTCCTTTAACAAAACGACAATAAATCTTTGGCAAAAAACAGGAAGGTAAAGAAAATAATACAAAAAAACGGAAGAATTCATTCAAAAGATCGAAACAACTCAGAGCCCTATAAAAATCTTTGAAAAATTCCCAGGGGCTGAGCTACCAGAGCCCCCTGCTCTACAGCCCTATGCAGGGTATACAATGGCCCGAGAAGCCATGATCTCTGCTCTCAAGGGTTTCACGTCATTCAGTGTAGTTAAGTAGTTTGGAAGTAATGTTATAGGCTTGCTGTCAAAGTAGACTTTGTACACGAGTATAAAGGAGCAGGCAATGCACTTACCCTTCTGCAGGACCTTTTGGTATTCCTGCATCCTGGAAAAATGACTGCCATCTTGCAGTTGCTGGAACAAATACTTGGCATCAAACATTACATCAAAGAAAACTTCATACAAAAAAAGATTGAGGCAACGTTTTGTATGCTTGGCTGCTTTTATCTGAGTAATGGACATTTAAAAAATGGAAAATTTGCCTATAACAAATAGAGGCATACAAATACCTGCTAAGTTCTTCCTTTTCCCTTCCTTTTAATCAGTGGCCATTTTGGCCTATACAAAGACCCAACAAAGGGAGAAAATGAAATGCTAACAGGAGAGGGAGACTGATCAAGTACATTGATTTTGCCTTTGAAAGAAGACGAGTTGTAGGATTTGGGAAAGGTAGAAGACAAGATATTTCATAAATTCCAAGTTCTTGGGATGAATGGTGATTTGTGGGATAGAGCTTGCAGAATAGGTAGTGAATTTGGAAAAGGTGTAAGTGTTCAAAGCTTTGCTGGTCCTGATATGCCTTGTTATTCCCTCAAAACAATT
This sequence comes from Pseudorhiza aurosa, assembly GCA_964026355.1. Lineage (NCBI taxonomy): Eukaryota > Metazoa > Cnidaria > Scyphozoa > Rhizostomeae > Lychnorhizidae > Pseudorhiza > Pseudorhiza aurosa. Next base: position 3,363,763 of record OZ032116.1, read on the forward strand.
TATGTGAAAGAATCTGTAAAGGATGGAGAGACCTGCAACTTGACGACAGTGGGAAAGAAATTAGAGAGATTTGGTAAGGTTGAGATTGTTGACGAGATAAATGACTTTTGATGTGGAATTCCTTTGCTGCCTTGCCAGCTACTGACCTTGCCCAATTGCACATTAAGAGTCTTTTGGGAACCTAGTAGACTGATCATATGTGATGTACAATGTCTTATCCTTTCTAGACCAAAAAGGTACTAGACGCACATTCTTGAAACTTTTGTCAGATTACTTTAAAAGAAGGATAATCATTACTGGGTTACTGGTGTCAGATTAAAATGAATTAATTTATTTCAGACACACGTTGTTTGTGATCTTCTTTGAAGATCAATAGCTTTGGACTGGACATTGTGGAGAAGACAGAGAGTGGATTTAGAAGCACCACCTCAGAAGACATGTCATCAGTTCTCTAGAGGACAATAATTGTTGGGGCTTTGTATAGGTCACCATGGCCTTTCCTCAACATAACCCTTAAAAAAAAAAAAAAAAAAAAAAAAATGGGGATTTGCATATAGCTAGAAGAGAAGAAGATGAGAAAAGGAGATGAAACCAAACTGTTGAGATGCATGTTTAACAATGGCATAGATGCGTGATTTCCAAGTTAGACTGGACAAAACAGAAAGACTACATAGAGTGCAAGGGAGATGACAGAGCCCTGGGGTACACAAACATTTATTGAGTGCAGATTACAGCGGAAGCCATCGACTCTTGTGGCAATCAACCTATCCAGAGCTGAGGATGAAATATGGACAGGCTAAATGAGGGGATCAGTAGCAAACCTGGCATTTTGAAAGCCATACTGGTAATTAGAAAGATGATTGTTTGTTTACGGAAGGCAAGTTGTTTGGTGATGACTGTCTCCATTTATTTCGAGACGTGGAGTGACTGCAATGGGAAAATAGTTGAATGAATCAGACTTATTTCCTTTTTGGGATAGGAGAAATGTGAGCTAGTTTCCATGAAATATACCAAGAGTGTAGGTAGGAAAGCTTAACTTCCAAGGTGCCTCACCACCTAATATGCTTCACTAGTTTATTTCTTCATCTATTTATCATAACTGATATTTTTGGACAAACAAACTTACTATTTATTCAACCCTTGCGCAATACCTTTTTCTATAGGAATTTGATGATATCATTGTAGAGGGAAAATAAAGGATGTTGATATGGAAGGCCTAACTTCAAGAATCAAACAGGCGAATGTCCTTGGCAGAATATGAAAAGCTTGGAGTACATCTAAATCCTAATTATCTTCATTTCGAAGCTCACTTCATTCAGTACTTACCCATTATCGTACTTTTAACGACGATACCTCTACAACTCAGATACCCGCCAGCAGCCTACCATTTTACGGAATGCAATCAATCCGAAAACGAGGCTAGCCCCTGTTTAGTACTTACTTCTAAATACTATCATTTTCATGTGAAGTCTACTTACTTCACCGTCAAAATATTTAGCAACAAGATACTAATTGAGGACACCCTAACTGAAAAAATAAAATGCAAAGAAAATATAGCATTCAAAATGGTAAGTTTACGTACTCCATCCCATAAATCATCAATCATCCCTGGAACCTGCAATTTAAGGAACCTCTTGCCTTCTTCTTGCTTTCCTGAATCTTACAACCTGCTATCTTTCAAATCTAAGCTCAATAAACTTGATCTGATCTCTTTTTCTCTCTTCTTAGCCTTCCGATTTCTTCTTTCTTCCATTGTTGGGGCTTTGTAGAGGCTACCATGGCCTTCCTCAACTTAACTCACTAAAAAAAGTCAGCGAAGATTGTTTTAACAAGAGAAGAGGCAAGTCAGTTTTTCGAAGTCGCCGGATGAACTGGGAAGGTGCAGAACAGGAACGGTATCCATAGAAACTCTTGTCGACAGCTTGAAGAAACTGCTTCTTATTATTTCTACCAAACAACAGAGGAAGATTTTAGGGAACATTCGGGTACTGTTTCTTGATGTGCACAGACCCTATGATACCTACGTTTTGGACTATACAGAGCAAGTGGCTTCCTCTTCTCAACCATGTATTAACAAGGTGAATTTCTATCTCAAGTGAATGGGGAAAGTTATAAGATCCTTAAGAATGACTATGAGAAGCTAATAATTTTAATTGTCACGAGAAAAATCACTGCGAGAAAAGGAAATAGATGCAAACTCATTGAGCTTTGAGACATGAATTTCTAAAAACTGTTTTTCGCAAAATATTTTACGCATGAACAAATGCACTAAAATGGAAAATAGTCTACGAAGGACAACATTTGAATTAAACAGTAGGAAAAAATGTGGCATCATCAGTAGAATTGGATCGAAAAAATGGCTTAAGATCAGAAGTGATGACGTAGTTAAAAAACTGTCAGGTAAAAAGATAGCTGACAAACTCCGAAAAATGTACATTCCTTCAATACTGCGTCGCACGCTCGATTTCGAGAGTAGCAGAAACCATAAAAAGAGCTCTGACGAAAGTGGACTTTATCAGATGGTTCCCCGTTGCTTTCCTCCCCAGTGGTGTTATCGCTGTGACGCATGTAGGATTCGAACCCACAACCCTTGTGTTATCGGTCCTCATGCATAACCACTACACTACGACACCACATGTACCCAAACAGACCTCATTAAGTTTGCGTCTAAAAAGGCACTTGAAAGAATTTGCAAGCATTTGATGTGGATAGAAAAATTGAGGTGGGTGAAACAAAAGCAATTTGAAGGTGATTTGGCACTGCTAAAATGGGAAAATTGGCAATAGATGAGTCACTTCCAAGGGAACCAAGAAAGGAAGTCTTAAGCAGGAACTGGATATAAATACATACATACAGCATACAGCCCAATTGAATAGAAATATTTATAAATATATATATATATATATATAGCAGAAATGCAGAAAAGGAAAAGACCGATTCTCTGTTACTCTGAGTTTCTCATAGAGATAGGGGCACTCAGAGTAACAGAGAATCGGTCTTCTCCTTTTCTGCATTTCTGCTATCAACGCTCTGTACTTTGTACATAGAGCACCATATGGTGGTGAAGAAAGCACCCTCCATGTGATATATATATATATATATATATATATATATATATATATATATATATATATATATATATATATATATATATATATATATATATATATATATATATATATATATATATATATATATATATATATATATATCTATATATATATATATATGTGTGTGTATTTATATTTACAAATATACACGGTATATAGATGTATGCATATATATATATATATCTATACATATTTACATATTATTCCTGCATATATATAAAATGGACAGGCAAATCTGGTGCTTTCAACTTGAGGCTGTCAACTCCATCAAATAATCAAATCACGATTCGGGCTGTTCATAAAGATATATTGGAAACATCATCATTGCTATAAGGGTCATCTCCCTCTACTGTGATGTCATCACCACTGTCCTCATCAGCCACTGATGGAATCATCAATGTAATCTTCGTTGGCTGCTTCTCGCTTGAAATCCTTGCTGGTAGCAAATCCTCCGCGGAATCACTGTTCTGTTCCGTCAACGAATTATCATCTGTCACGTCGTCTATTCTCTGCTCAGGAGCCACATTAGTCCGAGGCTCATCCAAAGAATCCGTAAAATTAAAGGTGGACGCCGTTCCGAAATTTCCGGACTGTACGAGAATTGTGTTTGGTCCTTTTGCAAAACCCGTATCATCAGTCTCGTAAAAATCTTTCGAATGATCAGCCAATTCTTGTTCTGTTAAGCTTTCGCCTTCCACGTCAATGCGCGTGGTATCTCGCGGGGATCCCTCGATTCCTGCATCACTTGTTGATTTGCCTACAGAGTTATCACTGTCGAAAACTCTTTCGTCGCGGCTCAAATCCTCTGTTTTGGAAGAAAGATTTTTGGCAGAGACCGAGAGTCCTCTGACCTCTCCAAGAGACAAACTTGGGGCGATTTTCTTATTACCATCATTGCGGTTGTTGTCGGGAGCGACTTCCCCAACAGATAAAACTCTACTTGCGAATCCTGCAATAAAGGATGGAAATCAGGTCTGCCTGGTCGTGTAGACTAACACTATGGATCGGTAAATAACAACTCATTAATGATAAATCACATAACTGCTATCAGGAGAAGTTTCTAAAGCAAATAAAGCTAACACATTTGCTGCTTAAACAGTAACCATAAATCACAGGTTTATTACAAATGTTGGTTAACAATTCAATCCATAAAATGACGATGGTGGTGGTTGATAACGATGATGACGATGATGATGATGATGATGATGATGATGATGATGATGATGATGATGATGATGATGATGATGATGATGACGATGATGATGACGGTAAAGAAGATGATGATAAAGACGATGATGATGATGATGATGACGACGATGATGACGGTAAAGAAGAAGATGATAGAGACGAGGATGATGGTATTTCGAGTACTGCAAATGCAAAAAAGGTTCAAACTGGAATGGCTCTTACATCTAAAGGGGATTCCTTACTTACCGAGTGACGCTGCTCCTGCAGTATGCCTATCTCGTGCTATAATTCTAGGAACAGCTTTAACCTTGATGTCTTCTCCTTTACTTATCTCTCCTTCGCTTTTGTCTCTTTCAGACCCAAAGATGCCCCCGTTGGGGTTGGGTGGGCTTCTGATTTGGTTCAGTAGTTTAGCAATCGGATCATCATGAACCAGCAGTTGACCCTCGCTGATGCTAACTTCTTCTAGCGTATCCTATGAAATTGAACAAAGCACTTGAAAATGTGGCCTACAGGGCAAGTCTCAAAGTCTTATTTCGACCGCTATTTGTAAGGAAACTGCGAGGGAGCACGGCCTAGAGTATAACGCGGTGCGTGTTAATTGAATCAACATTCTCAATTTCACGTATTCTTTTGCTCATGCAACCACTTGAATAATCGTTGGATAGAAATATTCAAATCAAAGCATATGGCACAGAGAAAATCTCAAGACGTCGTAGAGTGGAGAAGATACTAGAGAGAGAGACACTAAGTGATCAAGGCAAACTGTCTTTTTTCTAAAGCTGATCCTTGATGACACTTCTAACTTCATTGGGTTTCAAGTCTATACCATACACTCAAAAACTATACTGTGAAACCATCATTTTACCTCATAGTACTTATGCAGCCCACAGCGGGATAGACATCCAGTCACATGGCTCTCACTGCTGGTGGGCCTAAATCTAGACGCGAAACCAGTTTGAGCTACACTGCACACAACCAAAAAAGAAAATACCTTACCTCGCACAAGTCTTCAGTATCCTTTAAAGTTGCACTGATATGATCGTCTTCATCTTCTTGATCCTTCTTGCTTATGACTTTTTGCAATAATCGTTTGTGGAGCGCATTTTTAGCTGAAAAAAAGATGATTCCTAACCTGTGTTTCGAAATTAACGAACATCGAAAGGAGCACCTCCGTTATTATATTTTGACTTTTATTGGTCAAAAACACGGTATGTATTCATGTGTGTGTGTTTGTGTGTGTGTGTGTGTGTGTGTGTGTGTTTGTGTGTGTGTGTGTGTTTGTGTGTGTGTGTATTCATATAAATGTGCATCAATATTCATGTACTTACAAACACATATATGTATATGCATATGTATAAGTATTTGTATATGTATATATAAACACATGTATGTATATGTATATGTATATGTATATGTTTATGTATATGTATATATATCAATAGATTCAAATATATATATCTATACTTGTATACACATTCACTTTTAGGTAGTTTAAAACATACCTTCTTCATCGACTTCTAACTGCGATAGCACGGCCTGTCCTTCCGAAAGAGGAAATTCCCCTTCACTGTATAATCCAGGTATAACGTTATCGGGGCACAGCTTCTCACCCTCAGAAATCCCTTCAAATGTGCTCGAACCAAAATTGGTCGATGACGAAATCGTAAAACTGCGCGTTTGCATCGAAGCTGGTGATCTACCTTTGACATTCTGTACAACCGGCATGCCTGGAGGTGACTGGGGAGGAGCAGGTGACCGCAGAGGATGCTTATCCAGACTTGCACTAATTTCAGGCTGTGTGCTGAGGAGGAGAAAAATTCAAAGAAATTGATCCAATCATACTGATGTAGGTATGATCGAAACCGAAACTTGTGGCTTTCACGTGGCACGCAAATCGGTTACCGGTCACTCTTCTTTCATCAATACTCTTAAATTAGGAACTGCGTCGATACTTCGGCGGTTAAGCCATTGAAGTAGAGGTCAGTGTGCCATATTCTACGCTTGAATTTCGTTTAATAACCGCTGCTTCGTGCTTGCAGCTACCGTACCATGCAGATAAACTTGCTTGCGCGTTTGCAGTTTCAGTTGAAATTGTCATCTGCAATCGCTACAGGGAGGCCATTGACGTGTTTAAATCATTGCATGATCTTCTACCCGAAGACCTGAATTGTTACTTCAAAAGGTGTGAGCATGAAATAAACACAAGAGGCAATGGCTCTTGTGTTCTTTTACCAAAAATGTGCACTGAAACTGGAGAAAAGTCGTTTGCCTACCAGAGAGCCCACATTTTCAACCGACTCGAAAAAACAGCCCGTGACGAAATATCCATCGTGCTATTCAAAGAGAAACTAAAACTATCGAAGTCTCTGTAGATGCCCAAAAAAAAAATTTTTGACTATAGTAAATTCTTATTCTTTAATTTTACATTATCCATTTTATTCTGCTTTTACCTTGATTTTAACCACAGAGATTGTCAATAGGTAGGATTACAGTTCCTTGAATGATAACAGATAGCTTCACGTCTGAAAAAGTCAACCTGTCAAAATATCATTTATTATTATTATTATTATTTTTTGTATTGCTATGCTCGCTGTGGCGTTGTCCTGTTCAATTTTGCTGTTAATTGCAAATTACACACGAATGAAAAAGGAGAAAGAGTTAAAGGAGAAGCCAGGGTAAAGAAGAGATCACGATACCTCATAAAATCGTCAAGGCTACGCATTGATCCACCTGCAATGGACAAGTCTGGCGTTTTGACTTGCGACTTCTTCTTTTTCCGTGGTCCCTCCTCCTCACTTACTGACGAAACAGGAGTCTGGATGTCACCCGTCATTGGGGGCTGCAGACCACCAACATCAGGGGTTTGCGGCGGGGTTGGAATCTTGACAGCGTAAAACGGGGCATCTTGTGTTCTGAGATCTGTTGAGGAGAAAGAATAGTCGCTTGAAAACTCATTTAAATGAAAATTATTAAGCTCATTATTCGTTTCAGCATGGCAGAAACCGACGTATGATGAAGAAAATGCTGAAAAGTGACATCACATCACAAATATCTTGAATTAGAATGAAAAAAGCCTTCAGATGAAGTCCTACTCGAATTTCGTAATGCATCAATGCACCAGACGGGATAATGGAGATGATGAAGACGAGGAAAACTAAGTTCTTTTGGCATATATCAAGAGGAGGGAGGACAGTGATGGCGGTAACGGGAAAAGGGAGGGGAGAAGGGAAGCCGTAGGAGGGAACGACCACAGAAGAGCTGAATGGGCACTCTTGGAGACTGAAGTGGAGAAAGTAGAGCTAGGTTGAGCAGGTTGGCGGTGGACCGGGAAAGATGGAGTCTGACTGTCCACTCATGGGTGCACTTATCGCCACCTCGACGAAGGAGGGGATGATCATTATTGAGAAGCAATGGACACGATTAAATGATGATGATAATGACGGGAGAATAATTTTATAATGGAAAAAATGATGATGATGATGATGATGATGATGATGATGATTGATGATTGATGATTGATGATGATGATGGTGATGGTGATGATGATGATGTTTGTGACGATGATTGATGATGATGATGGTGATGATTGATGATGATGATTGATGATGATTGATGATGATGATGATGATGATGACGATGATGATGTTTATGATGATGGCGATGATGATTGATGATGATGATGATGATGATGATGATGATGATGATGATGGTGATGACAATGATGATGATGATGATGATGATGATGATGATGATGATGACGATGATGATTGATGATGATGATGATGATGATCATGGTGATGATGATAATAATGAAAATAAAAATAGTGAAAATAATCGTGAAATTAATGGTAATACTGAATAATTAACATATCAAATGCAGATTGCCTCTTCACTATTTCTGTTACATTACCGGAATTGCATTTGTCTCTGAATATTTTCAATGAAGGTAGTCTCTTAAAATTAGTTACATTTACAGCATTAGAAACCACTTTTTTGGGCAGAGATGAAAATCGTTGCAGCATAAGCAGTCTCTTATAAAAAAGTCTCTGAAAATTGACGACATTGTCCAGCTCTATCAAGTGAAATTCGCTGGGCAAAGTTGAAAATGCATTATAGTTTAAGCAGTTTCTTGACGTGTCTGGTAGGGATATGAATGCTGAAAACGAGCAAGAAATGCTGGCAGGCAGCACGACGAGTTATGAATAATTTAGACGATGTTCACATGATTTTCTTAATTTGATGAAAAACAGACTTTGCAAGTGAGAGGATGACGGGATAATTTATATCTGAAAATGATTTACAGCGTGACGATTGTCGATCGATCCAATGGGGTCACATTACAGGGCCGGTTAACGATGTCGTTTAAGGATTGATGTGACTGCCCCGACTTGTAATAATTGTACATTCGAACCTTGTTTTACATAATCGCTCTTCTCCTCATCTTCTTGAAGCTTTAAAGACTTCCCTTCGTCGTAGCTCTCCTCTGTTGCCGTGCTGGCGGACAATGGCGTGTGCAGCACCGATGCTTCAGACGGCAATGGGGTGTACTCTGGCGTTCGAACTGGCGTTAGGACATTCGGCGGTCCCTCAAATGAATCTTCATCCACTTTTGGTAGGACCTTCAGGTAAGTTATAAATATTTTGTAAAAAGTAAGGAAATCTGAGGACTAACGCCTAACCATATGCTATACAAATATAAACAAAGCAGTGTGGCGATCAATGCGATCAATATGATTGATCGAAGTGATTGCAAGATGTAATTGAGCTTTCATCGATTGATATGTTCTGATCGATAAATGCGATCAATATGATTGATCGAAGTGATTGCAAGATGTAATTGAGCTTTCATCGATTGATATGTTCTGATCGATAAATGCGATCAATATGATTGATCGAAGTGATTGCAAGATGTAATTGAGCTTTCATCGATTGATATGTTCTGATCGATAAATGCGATCAATATGATTGATCGAAGTGATTGCAAGATGTAATTGAGCTTTCATCGATTGATATGTTCTGATCGATAAATGCGATCAATATGATTGATCGAAGTGATTGCAAGATGTAATTGAGCTTTCATCGATTGATATGTTCTGATCGATAAATGCGATCAATATGATTGATCGAAGTGGTTGCAAGATGGCATTGAGTTTTCATTGATTGATGTGATCAATTCGTACCATTGATTCATATGACGGCTGCTATGCACCGCTTACATGGTTGCAAGACTTAGTTACAAAACTCCTCTACATGGGATACAATATCACGCGACAAAATAATTCAGAAAACGATTACGATACATCATGAAAGAATATAATACCCTTCGATGTGTTGTGAACAAATCAGAGTCTGGGGAAATCAAAGCTAGGGGCGTCTAGGGAAGGGTCAAAGCCAGAAAAGGGGGAACGGTTGGTGGCAAAAGGGCCTTTTGCTGTAATCCAACTGAAGGATGGTGCGGAAAACTCAGGCTACAACTCGTCGAATAGGAGAATGATGGAGCAAGACGAGGTGAGGGTAACTATCTGCAACAATGACCACACGTAAGTGGGACTGGGACAAGAAGACGAAAATGAGAAGAAGAAGAAGGCGAAAAGAAGACGAAAAGGAGAAGAAGAAGGAGAAGATGATAATAAGAAGAAGGAGAAGATGAAAAGGAGAAGCAGAAGAAGACGAAAAGGAGAAGGAGAAGACGAGAACGAGAAGAAGAAGAATATGAGAAGAATAAGAAGAGAAGAAAAAGACGAAAAGGAGAAGTAGAGAAGAAGGCAACAAGAAGAAGAAACGAAGAAAAAATAGGATATGAATAAAGCAGGATTAACAAGCCACAAAAACGTGATTTAATGTGATTCATTGCAACACGCACCTCCTTTGCTGGTGCCTCCTCCCTCCTTGGATGGCCTAGTAAAGATCTTACTTTCTCACAGACCACCTCCATAATTATTTCTTCCATCAAGTCCCTATTCATTGGAATTCCGGCATCGATGCATAGCTGAACTCCACCAGGACCGAGAATTTCATCTGAAAATAAGCATCAAGCTTCATTTCAAAATGCTTTTAATTCACAATCCTCGTTAACATAATCAATCATTTTAGATCATTAATAATCTCTTCCCCTCTCTCCTTCTTCCCATCCAATCTTTCGGATAGAGCCAGATTTTCCAACTGCTCAATTAGAATAACGTTAGCAAAGAAGCGAATTGCAGCTTTATTAATATCTTCCAACAACGGCTCTTCCATTCCAAGCCATCTACCGAACACCATCTCATTCTTTTTGAGTGCTGTCTTTGAGCATACTCTGTAACTCTCCGAGTCTTCACCATAGCTTGCACTGCACTGGTACAGCTTTGTCAAACAGAGATGCTGTTACAACCAGCACCAAATGTTATCGATCAAACAATTCTTGAATTTCAATGTGTTGATGATAACCTTGAATCGATAATGAAAAAACGTACGGATCCAGTCCCCTTCTTCTTCCTCCTCCCCTGCGTCTGAATCGACCGTCGCATCACTTTCATTTTGTTCTGTAAACTGGTTCATTGTTGGATCGATCGGAATGTCCATCTGTGCAACCATCCTTGCGAGGAGTTCCTGTTGAAGCCTACGACAAATAACGCAAAATCACATGATTTATTCCATCAATTAAATACATGCTTCTTACGGCCTTTCCTCTTCTTCCGGGTATCCAAGAATGCCTGCATCAGCATTTGTCAGTGATTAGCTCTGTACCACAAAGCAAGCATGCACTTCCTATTTCTTACATCACTTCACAATCAAAATATAAAAAACCACAAAGTACTTTGTTTACACCGCATACAGCGGGAAAGGACACTGAGTCATCTGTTCTCAACTGTATATGGTGCTTACTATTTAGCATACACTACTGGCAAAAATCAACTTGCAGCCCCATGACAAAATAAAAAATTTTCATTCACCTTGGCTCTAAAAAATGTTTCGTATTAAAACAGTTCTGGAACAAAACAATCACTGTGCCAAATAACTCGTGTCCTAATCTTGTATAACCGAATGGCAGTCTATGCATAAATTAACGAAATTTGTTCAAGTTTAAGATTGATTTTTCATTGCTTGTAATGCAACAAAAATGCTGAAAAACGAAATAAGTCTGTTTTTCTTATTTCTGGGGGTCAGGGGGCTACATAATTTTGGCCAGTAGTGTATTTACATCAAGGTAAGTAAAGTTCATCTCACATCAATGTCCCAAGCACATACTTGCCTCTAGCGCATCAAATAAAACTAAAATAAAGTTGATCCCCACACTGAAGACGAAGCAAGCAAAGCAAAGCAACTTATATTTGTTAACGCAGGCTGGTTATGTGGCAGCTATACAGCTGATGTGGGCCTGCGGCATTACTGCTTGTGCCCTAAGAATTACTTCTGAGTACTCATTCACCGACCTCGGAAGGATGGACAGCTGAGTTGGCTCTTGGCTTGTGGGGGGAGCACCGTTTTAGAAGGGTACCATCCTGAAGCACGGCCTTGTGAGGCGGGGTGGTCTGTTCCATTCCTCGCCACACTTTGCCCCTCCTCAAGGCTTCACACCCTGCACCCATTTATGGTTGGGCAGGCAAAAAGAGGGCGATAAAAACCGTCCACGCAGGGGCCTCAAACCAGGACGGTCCGCACAGTGGATGCGCGTTCTAATCAATACGCCAGCTGTCCCTCACGATAAACGTCCTATTCAGTAAATGAAAAGACAGTTAGCATCAACATCCAGCAGTTCACAACTCCCACCAATCGCAATATGAATTCTGTACTGCAATGGTTAAGCGTCAAACCCATAACGCAGCACTTGTGGGTTTCATCCTGCACGGCGCACTAAAAAAGCCAGCGGCGAGGAAGGCTATTAGCAACAGTCTCACAAAAACCACTCATTCCCTAGAGAAGACTCAGATATCTTCCTCTGGTTTCTGCTACTATTCATTAAAAAGAAACATCGCAAAGAAGCTGCATGTTGCTTTCTGCTGTGCTCCAAATAAAATATGCTTTGCAAAGCAGGGAGATGGAAATCTGCGTGTCTTATTAATACTATCCCAACCCGGGTTAAGGAACGAACGAACGAGATGGAAATCACTTAATCAAATTCAAAATTCGCCTACGAAACCAACTTACCATTCTGTTGCTCTTTCTTCAATTGTGCTTCTGCACTGAATTTCTGCACCTTTTGGTTCAGCCTCGCACGGAGGATGCCGCGGCGGGAATTCAGGCTCATTATAATCCCTTGGTTCGTCGTCTTCTTCTCCTTTCAACTCCAAGACCATCTCTGGATTTTGATCGTCTTTAGGTTCATTGATATCCTCGTTAAGGTCGCCACTAGGAATGTCTCTCTCGAAGTCTTGATAATCTTCTTGCTTCGGTGGAGTTATCGATATCAACTTCACAGGCGTCTGTTCAAACGCAGCAATAAAGTGTGAAATCGATAGATCGAGTAGTGCAAAGGATTTGGTGAATCGGTTCAAACACCTAAAAAAACTGCGCGTAGAAGCGACTTGATGTTTACCACATTGATTCGATTTCATGATCAGCCTCACCTTCTTTCCGAGCACGTAGGATAACTCCAAGCTAACTAACGTATAACACATATGATTAGATCCATAGCAAAGAAAATCTTCATAACGTGCCATAACGAGTCATTCACTCTATTTCTATCTCATTATTTTCTTCATTCGTTGTCATTCTGTAGATTCGAAGGAAGAGAGCAATGTAGGCAGGGCTTTCAAACCTCACGCGCAAGTACCGACCAACGGATCGTTTGGTGCCGCGCGGCAAAGAAATCGATTCCTAGTCCAAACGCGTCTTGTCACCATAAATTGTGGGCATTATGTCCAGATAACATACTGTGAACTGATAAAGGTTCTTCTGACCGGTTGGGCACTGCCGATTTAGCGCATGAGAGATTCGTCCAATTGTAACAATAATGATTACTCTTATTGGTATTTCTCCCGTTGGTTATGTTGCGAGCTCACATCACGTGTCTGCTTGTCCCATCACTGCGGACAACTCTGTACTTTTAGACTTGCTATGTGATATTCTGCTGATTTTCTTTGCTATGGATCATATCATATGCGTTTTATGTTAAGCTAGATAGCTTTGAGTTATCCTACGCGCTCGGAAAAAAGAAGAAATTCGACAGCCTGAATCGGCTCACATTTTAAATAAGGCCTTATGGCATTTGTTGCTGTTCGTCTCCAAAATGTGAAAGAACCCCAAAATCGTTAAGTATGAATAATCATGAAAAGACAATGTTCCTTATACAATTTTATTGTGCTTTGCTTGCCGATTTAGTCACCGATGACCCGACCCACCCATGCTGATTGCAAGCCATCCTGGATTCCAACCATGCTGATTTCGAAGCTGAACAACATCATCTTCATTCCAACAAGAAAATGAATATCAACTCCATACTTGACAAACTTCAAAAGTGAAAGGCAGATGAAGCTTCAGTTACTATGTTACCTTGAGTCTTTTTCCCTTCTCTTTGGTCACCGGATCTGAGAATGCTTTGATATCCACACTGGGCAAAGCCTTACAGATAAAGTAATAAAACACTTATAGATCATTTGAAAAATTATCCCCAACTATTGAAATTGTTACACAAACAGGGAAAATCGCATTATGAATGCCACGAAAATGCAAACGCGCTAGCAAGAGCACAGATTAAAAGGCAAAAGGGGGCTGAAGTATAATTGATAAGATCGTGCTCAGCAGTGAATCACTAAATGAATCAATCAATGAGTGAATGAACTTAGATGTAAATGGACAAACCAATTAATGAATTATCTAATGAATTAATTAATGAATGGGTGAATTAATCAATGAATGAATCAATGAGTGAATGAATTAATGAATGGTTGAATGAACCAATGAATGAATCAATGAATGAATGAACTTAGGAGTAGATTGACAAATCAATTAATGGGTCATTTAATGAAGGAATTAATGAATGGGTGAACGAATCAATGAATGAATCAATGTATGAATCATCTAATCAATCAATCAATGAATCAGTGAAATTTAGGAACAGACGGACAAATGAATTAAGGAATGATTGAATGAATGAATGAATGAACAAATGAATAAATGAATGAATAAATGAATGAATGAAACAATTAGAGGGTGGATCGTTGGGTAGATGGCTTTATGAACTCCAGCTCTTAAAAACTGTTATCAACACGTGTGCTTGGGACAGGAACTTTAGGGGAATACATTGAGCTTCAGCGCGAATAACAACCCTACTTTTCCATTCTGCTCTGCTAACGCTTGAAAAATTATGGAGACAATGGGTTTGACTTGAAGCAAGTTTTAAGAAGACGCGGATTGGCTCCAATTCACAAACCATCTTTGATATGGGATTCATACCTGTATTTGCAACTTGGGGGTTTTTTTTGTCTCATCTTCCTCCTGGCGATCTGCTTTGATTTCAACAAATCCTATATTCGGTTTTGCGACCTCACTTCTTGCAACATCATCTACGGTGAGACAATTTTGAAAGCTCTATTTTTCGTCGGTCAAATATCACCTTATTCTGTCCTTAGCTCCGTGCCATTTTTCATTAGATAAAAAATGAACTACGAATATTTATACTGGATGAAACACTTCAGCATTTAGATTAGCTGTTATCAATGTGTGTCCAGTGTTCGTGTCCTCAGAGTTACTTCTGAGTACTCATTTACCGACTTCGGAAGGATGGACAGCTGAGTTGACTCTTGGCTTGTGGTAACATGGTTCCGACGGTGGGGCTCGAACCAAGGACAGAAGACCGCACAAGGTTCGCAATACTGCGTCTTGACCACTCGGCCACACTACCAGATGCAAATTTTGTCCTCGCAAAAATACGCGCACTGGCCGGCCATCGTCTGCATATGAAGAATCCCAAATTCGCATTAATTCCGCTTTTGTTTGCATCTAATCATTAGAATGGATTAAAGATCGTCGCTTGGATTATCATCAAGATTACCGATTACGATAGACCAGTTGGGAAGCATCGCAATTAAAAGTACTGGATTATGGTATCACAAACTATATTTGGATCTGTCGGCTTTGATGCACGAATGCGCAACTATTATCCTGAAATTCTTGCAAGTTTTCAGAATTTTCAAAACTTCAGCTATTTTTGCTAAATATTAATAGGAGCATTATATTCAACAGGGGGTAGGATGGTGCAACTACAAAACCAGGGGGGATTTTTCTTCATTTTCGTCTACAGACTTTTCACATGCCAATGGATTATTTTCTATGATTATTTGTCATCTGTATTAAAAACTAGAATTACCCCAATAACTTTTTAATGATTTCCACCTAGCATCTGAAGTTAGATCGTTGGACACTGAGATGCTTTTGCTTCTCGAGCCGCGTAAAAAAACCTTCCTCTCGATGCGACCACACCTCGTCATCGATTCCTAAGCCTGGAAGTACAGAGAGCTAGCGGCTCTCCTCACAGTAATTAAAAGTTTAGCAGAAGGTGGACTGAATCCTTATACTGGATGAAACACTTCGGCTTTAGATTAGCTGCTATCAACGTGTGTCCAATGCTTTGCCCTCAGAATTACTTGTGAGTACTCATTCGCCGACCTCGGAAGGATGGACAGCTGAGTTGACTGTTGGCTTGTGGTTAATGGTTCCAACAACGGGATTCGAACCCACTCGAGTAGACCTCACAAGATTCAAAACACTGCGCCTTAACCACTCGGCCACACATCACCATGAGATCACAGCGCAAAAATTGTACTGCTGAGCTTTCAAGCATAATTTAAGGTATGAGAACTGTGGCTAACGCTCTTTCTCGCAAACCCGACCGTCAGAGTCACTTACATTCTGTCATTCCAAGCCTGATGGTTCAAGAGATGCGGTCACATCAAAAGGAACGACCAGGACACTGCTGGATAAATATTGTCTCTCGGTAGCCCCAAATCTAGTTTCGGAATAAGACGCCTTGGAAATTCTCAAAGGACTAAATAGAGTGGGTGATGAATGTGGAAAGCTAGAGCCAAAGGATTTCCAAGCAATGGATGGGCAGATCATCCTATCAAAGGCAATGATTCATTGATTCCAATGAAGATCATTGATCCCATCAAAGATTCCAATGAAGATCATTGATCCCATCAAAGATTCCAATGAAGATCCTCAATATAGTCACTTTTCAAAAAGTTTCTAAGTTGTTGCAAAGTTGTGGAAAGCATTGCTTGGCCGAATAAATTGCAATTATTTTGACAGCTTGCTTGGCACTAAGGAGCTGATTGGCTATATGAAGGACCAAAGACCAGGGACCAAAAACCAGGGACCAGGGACCAAAGACCAAAGACTAGGGACTGTTAGCTGTTGGGATAATCAGAACGAATCGTCTTCAAGACTGCCCACTTCAGTCAGATGAGGATTTGGAAAGGAAATGAAGAGAAGCCGTGGCAGTTACTGTTGTAAAATGGGTTGATAACAGCATAGTCCTTTCGGTTTCTAATTATGTGGGGATTGAGGCGATTAGTAAAATTGAGAGACGGCATAAGGAGTGAAAGGGAAGAAAAGATATACCCTGTCCACACATGGTAGCCATTTATAACAAAAGTATGGGTTGTGTAGACTTAGCAGATATGCTGGTTGCCTTATACCGCATTGAAGTAAACACTGAAAGACGGTACATCAACATTTTCTGGCAACTTGTTGATGTATGCAAAGAAGATGGGTGGCTTTTCTACCAACGTCATTGCAAAGAGCTTAGTATCCCAGCAGCAAAACACGGCCCCTTTTTAGAGTTTTCCACTGAGATTGCCAAGGCTCTCATCAACACTGATAAAACGCTCCAGAAAAAGGGTCGTACAAGACCAAAGAGACTTTCAAGCACTATTGTTGTTCACCATGGAGGAAGAGAGTGGCGCGGCCAACACCAGTTTCTGACACACGGTATGATCAAGTTTGACATTGGCCCCTTCCATCGGCAGGCAAGAAGCGCTGCAGAGCTTGTCAGTCATACTCACGAATGACGTGTGAAAATAGTGACGTGTCTCTTTGCTCGGTAGCCAATAGAAACTGCTTCAAACTATTTCTTGTAGAATATTTCATATTGCACGGAATAGCGAGCAAATAACTTAATACGACAAAATTCCATTTCACTTTTCCTGTGCAATTATGAAATTTACTCATCTATCTTTATTTAACTGTAACAGTTAACTTCATTTGTATATCTAATGCATTAATCTTGTGTCAATTGTGAAATTAATCAATTCAATAACAAAACAACTTGTCATTAAACCTTCTCACATTGCGAATTCTGCACGATTCTTGGAAATGATGCCTTTGGCATCATGGTACTATTTTCACTAATTTGAAAGAAAAATGAGAAACATTTCATTTTGTGTTACTTTACACAGGAATCCCCAAAGAAATCGTTGTAATTTTTTTTATTTGCTAAAGAAAACTTGCCAAATAAAGGGTTAAGATGACAAGCAGAAAGCATCTCTAAAAGGGTTGGATTTCTTAAAGGTTAGACATAGGGTGTGCATTCTCAACTTATCTGAGGGAAACTTACCCAAATCTCGCGATGGAAACGTCGCGGCTTCGTCTTCAGATGGAACGGGCAATCTCAGTCTTTCATCTTGCCTCGGTTTTCCAAGGGATTGTGCCACAGGAACGAGATCTCCATGGGCAGGGTATCGGTATTTGTCAGATGGCGTTGCAAACTGGTGCTCCCGTGGGTGAAAGAAATAGGTTGGTTTGTCATCCTCAAGGGTCGTCGATGGAAGGTGGTCGCGGTTCGACTGACCCTCCCTATTAGATGAGGCCTTCGACGGAGAGTGGAACTGGATGTGAGGCGGCCGTACGGTCGAGCGGTGCGGCTTTTTCAACCGCTCCTCAATGATCGATGCAAGCAGGTTGCTGCTGTAATGAGGAGGTCTGGACTTCAGAGCAGAAGGCTGCTTGGCTACCTGAATAGAAAAATAGAACAATATTCTGTTACAATTTGCAAAAGTGCAAGAAAGGGAACGGGAGCCAACAACGGAAATGAAATAGAAAAGGGAAAAAATAACGATACAGGGCAAAGAAAAGAAAAGAAAAGGATACTAAAGAGGAAAAAATACATGGATGAATCAAATGAAAAAAGATATCGTGGAATAGGGAAGAAATCGCTTCAAAAAAAACTTGAAGTCTTTCCATCACTATTTAAATGAATTTCAATTTCAATTCAAATTCAATTCAGTGAAAGGGTGGGACCAAATTCAGTGATTTAGCTTTTTGGCCACACTTCTGGGTAAGTACGGTGAATGTTAAAGCTTAAGGCTGACTGACCAACTGGTCGCAATGTGTGACCAACTCCCACGCTCTTTCCAGCGACGAAGCAGTATCTACCCTTTCAGAGTATTCTATATCAGCTGACCAGTATATCGAGCTTCAGTCCATCGCATACCGAGCAAGCATTCCTTTTTTTAGTGAGTTATATTAGGGGAAGGCCATGGTAGCCTATACAAAGTCCAAAAAAAGGAAGAAAGAAGAAAGCGAAAGGCTAAGAGGAGAGAGAGACCAGCTCAAGTTAATTAATCTTAGATTTGAAACTATTTTAGATCAATGTCGAGCTATTTGATGTGGGTAAAGTTCTTTGATTGATGTTTCCGGAAGACCTTATAAGTTGAGATCTGCAATAAAGACATAAACCTGGAAGATTTATGAGACAAGAAGTGAATAAGTGAAACATGGGCTTTTTAGAATAATTCAAAGTTTAATGGATAAGATTAGATAGAATAAAACAGAGCTTCCCCTTACAGGTTCTTCGGGTTTCTTCTTTGGTTTTACACTCTTTTCTACTTTGCTTTTTGATCGAAGAATCTTCTGCTGCATCGTGTCAACCGGTCTCTCCTTCCTCCCTTTCTGGAATTGCTTGAATCCTTTTTTCTGTACAATATCTTTTCGAGTTTCTTCTCTCATCGAATTCTGCATTAATGGCTTTGGATCTTCTTTCGCCTCAACCTAAAACAATTACACCACAGAATATCTTCATTTCAAATACAGTCAAAAAGCTGCCATTTCACAGTAGAATTAATCTTTTTTCTTCTGGCTTACCCTAAAGACTTTTGCAATCACGGAACAGGAACAATGAGATTTTGGATATTAACGATTTCGTTTTGAGATCGTTTGTCTTTGGGGTGCGCGTAATTTGGGATGTAATGAGTCTACGAAGTTTGAATGTGGCCACCTTTGTTGTCTTTCCTCTGCTGTGTAAATAAAGATCACCTCCATTTTAAATTCATCTGTATGTGAGTATAATGTGTCAAGGGAAACTAGTAGATCTCTGTTCGATTCTATGCAGTGGATGTTAAAAATCATCAGCGCATTGTAGAATATCCTCATTTGCTACTTAATCGACTGCATGTCAATGAAACGCGTAGTATTACGCAGTACCAATAGGGTTCAAGGGTTCAAGTTTCTTCATATCTATCTGTGTCAACCTACAGTATTCACAGCCATACAGAAGGACTGGAATCCCACAAAACTGGGTAAACGTCTGCAAATTCTCAATCATGGTGGAATCGTTCTGATAGATGGCTGGGTTGCTGGGCTTCTGCCACGAACCGTCCCCATTTCATCCAGGCTGGGGGATGCCACTTAGAGCTTACTTGATTAAAAAGTACAGTCATTCTTAAGTGGATGAAAAAATAAAATGAAAAAAGGAGGTCTTCCAACTTTGCCTCAAAGTCTAATTCTCTTTTGAATTTGATATTAATGATCTCCCTGCAATTTGTAATGACGGCAGCTTAAAATTATTCGAGCACATAGCTTTTGAGGTATCGCTGCTCTTACTGTATGATACCAAAATTATAGTAAAGACTTGTACGATAATTCACAGAGATTAAGACTTAAAACAACATTATTGCTTTGCCAAGCTTAAAACAGCAACAGAGCACGAGAAAACGCCGACAGAGCACGAGAAAACGCCGACAGAGCACGAGATAACGTCAACAGAGCACGAGAAAACGCCGACAGAGCACGAGAAAACGCCGACAGAGCACGAGATAACGTCAACAGAGCACGAGAAAACGCCGACAGAGCACGAGAAAACGCCGACAGAGCACGAGATAACGTCAACAGAGCACGAGAAAACGCCGACAGAGCATGGTTAAGATACTGAGCTGAAGGTAATGCTTAACTTGTCGAGCCTCGATCGTTAACTAAAAATTGAGTTACTAGCATCCCAAGCATAGCATTTACTTTAGGCTTTTTAATTCAATAACATCAGAGATGTAACTTATTTATCAAAGCAACTTTGTCATTTAGGTGTCATTTACAATTTTTGATTTTTATATTTACTTGATTGGCTTTAGATTGCTTTTAGCTTTGTAATTATTTTGATTTTTGACACGGCCAATTGTAAAGCAACGGTACCATGGTGTAGTGCTTAGCGTGCAGACTCAAAACACGGGGATTGTTAGTTCGAATGCTACACGTGTCACAATAAAAACGCCATTGGTGAGGACGGCAACGGGAAACCACCTCATAAATCCACTTTCCTAGAAACCACCTCATAAATCCACTTTCCTAGCTCAGAGCCCAACCTGTCTCTGGTTTCTGCTCGAAATCGAGTACGAAAAGCAGGTCAGATAAGTACCAGAGCAAAGCAGTAATATGTACTGATTGGTTACAGCGCATACGTAATTAGCTATGGAATGAAGCTCAGGTCGGGAGAGGAAAACGGAAGAAGACATTCCACGCTTTCGTCATCGCATTGCACACTGAACTTGTTTTTAGACAATTGCCTACTTCGCAAATTGATAACCTCAGAATTCCTTCAACCCTCTCTCTCCGATTCGCACGATATCAGGTTCACTTCCTTTCGGATTCCTGACCCAGCCCGATATGAAGTTTCTTCAGGTCACATGACATCGGTTTCATTTGGTGTAGCATTCCGAACCCAATACGATATGAAATTTCCCCTGTCTTACAAATACGTAGTGAATCCGAATTCAGTGAGTATCCATCTGTTGTCGGATAACCTCTGAAAAAGCACATCCATTTTGCATCGCCAGGTCACATTCAAGTATTCTTGCATACCAACCTGCAGCTGGGAGGATATCTCTTTAATCTTGGTGTCCACGCTTTGCCGAATACGATGCCTTTCATCAGATCGAGGGCTGGAAAACAAACGAACCTTCACATGTCTCAGTTTGGAACAGAGATTCAATGAAATTTCTACAGGGAACTGTTCGACCTCGATGCTGATCGCATTGGAAGTGAGGCACACAGTAAGGAGGGGATCCTTTAATCAGACAACTCAAGAGGGAACTTACACCACTTGAGAGTGAAGATCGGCATCAAGGATCCAAAAAGAGGATCCGCGATATGAAAGAGAGGCCTTCTAATGCACGTCGGGAAGTTACTGTTGTGAATTTAGGAAATAAAGAAGGTGTCATCTAAGGTGATGATGAACCATCAAGTGATAATAACTGATTAACTGATGGTAAATTAATGACAAACATCCCGTGTACTTATTCCCAGCTTGGAATCTTGATGAAAAGATTTCCTGTATCATTACCCGACTCAAATAGGACTGGTGCAGAGTGTCGAAACAGGGGACTTGAAGATGTCGGCGCTAGAAAGGGGTTTCGACCATAAAAAATGCAAGCTATACCATTTTGAAGAATGGAACTGCAAAAAACCAAGTTCAAAATGAAGACGATGAAAGAAGATGAGAAGCTGGTCAGGGAAAAACCGAAGATGAGATGGGAATATTGTCTTGAAGAGGAATTTACCGTTGCAAGACTAAAAGAGCTTGTTCCAAGGCTCCGACTTACCAGTCTGAGAAGGTATCGGTTAATTGCTACATTAAAAGGTTAGCTTTTAGGATTCCACAGAATGACGGTAACAGGATTTTGAAAGCTTTACGTCGGACACTCATCAGAGAATTGCACGCCGGGTGATAGCCACAAGATTTCAACTTATACCTAGGTGGGGATCCAAGCATGGGACATTGAGCGATAGATACAACTGACTTGAGGCTCGTTTCGAACAAAAGACCTTCACGTCAGTAAGAATTTTTTTTACATGATTCTACCTAGGTGTCAAAGGGTAGACATTCGGACACTGAGAAGCTTTCTGCTTATCGAGCAGTCTCCAGGTCCTTCCTCTCGATGCGACCACACCTCGCGAATCCTACGCCTGGAATTACATAGAGCTGGCGACTCTCCCCATTCTAAGTGAAAGTTTAGCTGAGGGTGGATTCGCACCACTGACCAAATGACCAATGCGCAAGAATCTTACCACTGAGCTATCCTTTTTTTAGTAAGTTATGTTGAGGAAAGGCCATGGTGGCCTATACGAAGCCCCAACAATGGAAGAAAGAAGACAGCAGAGGCTAAGAGGAGAGAGGGATCAGATCAAGTTTATTGACCTTAGATTTGAAAGATGGCAAGTAGTGAAATTTAAGAAAGGAAGAAGAAGGCAAGATGATCCATAAATTGCATGTTCTAGGGATGAATGATGATCTGTGGGATAAGTAGTGGAATCCTGACAAAATCTAGAAAGCCTTCAGCACAATGGAATGATCCTTCCACTTTTTGAGCAATGCTAGAGCTTTGAACCCACACATTTACACGACGATGGCCTTGCTTCATTACATGATATTGTCGTCATATTACATATCATATTTACACATGACGTCGCATTACTTACTTCGCATGTTGGTCAAGGTATTCATACAACCTTTCCTCGTCTCTTTGCCTCAACACTGCACCGAGGTTGCTTTCCAGCCTTTCCCGCCGTTGTTGTATTTCTGACAAAATTCTGCTTGCGGCTACGTAGTGGGCTGCGCCACTTTGGACTTCTGCGTTGCCACTCCTCCCCTCATTCGCTGTATGCCCTTTAGGGTCAAAAAGAGATAACGGCATTTGTAGAAACGGTAAAGAAAAAATCCATTGCAAGTATGGTACAGTTGCCCTTATCTGTACTCCCGATTAGAAACATCAAAAGACCTTCCGTAGCTGTATTAATCTTCTTCTTCTTCAAATTTTTTTGAAACTTCAATTCATTAACTATAGTTAAAATCTGCAATTATACACCTCCCTAGTAACAGGTAGTGTATAACTGGCTATCTGCTTTGATACAATGATAAAGGAAATTAATAGCAAAAAACATTTAACAGGAATATAAGATAACGGAAAAAAAAATGAACAAATAGTTAAAAATCTAATAATTCCGGATTAGGCCATGATTTATTCCTCCTACAGAATACGTCGTATGTGCACCTAATAGCGATGCTCACGACTCTCTTTTTAATGTGATTTTGGTGGTTTTGGTCCAAATTGAAATCCTCAAACATTGAAAGAAGCGAGTCAGAAGAAGAACCCGCAATTCATAAAGCACTCATCGAAAGATTGAGAAATTTGACGTCGGGATATGTAGAATTGAAGTCAGTAATGAGGGTTTTGTATTTCGTTGCTTTGCGGTTGCCATTTATTTACATGTTGGATTCGATAATAGAAATTATGATAATAATGATAGTTTCCATGTTAAAGGTTGTTGGCGTGCCTAATAGTTCGAGGCTAATTAATGCCAACCATTTTGATACAACCATATGAAGTAACAAAACGGAATAACGGAGAACAGAAATCAATCTAAACCAAACCTAGGTGTACAATGAAACTCTTACAGAATCTACAGTTGCATATGGAATTCCACACCTTCAATATACTTGTTGGCTTCTATGAGCTGATTCGAAAGTTTCCTCCCGATTACACAAGAAGTCCTGCACCTTAAAATCATGAATCTGTCTACGTACAGCTTTTGCAGAGGAACTGTTTTGGGTAACCACGTGCAACGACTGCTAAATGCACATCAATTGTTCACCCGTATATCCTATTCTACGCGTATATCCTATTCTACCCGCCGTATATCCTATTCTACGCGTATATCCTATTCTACGCTTATATCCTATTCTACCCGTATATCCTATTCTACGCGTATATCCTATTCTACCCGCCGTATATCCTATTCTACGCGTATATCCTATTCTACCCGCCGTATATCCTATTCTACGCGTATATCCTATTCTACTCGTACATCCTATTCTACGCGTATATCCTATTCTACGCGTATATCATATTCTACGCGTATATCCTATTCTACGCGTATATCGTATTCTACGCGTATATCCTATTCTACCCGCCGTATATCCTATTCTACGCGTATATCCTATTCTACGCTTATATCCTATTCTACCCATATATCCTATTCTACGCGTATATCCTATTCTACCCGTATATCCTATTCTACGCGTATATCCTATTCTACGCGTATATCCTATTCTACGCGTATATCATATTCTACGCGTATATCCTATTCTACCCGCCGTATATCCTATTCTACGCGTATATCCTATTCTACGCGTATATCCTATTCTACCCATATATCCTATTCTACGCGTATATCCTATTCTACGCTTATATCCTATTCTACCCATATATCCTATTCTACGCGTATATCCTATTCTACGCGTATATCCTATTCTACGCGTATATCATATTCTACGCGTATATCCTATTCTACGCGTATATCGTATTCTACGCGTATATCCTATTCTACCCGCCGTATATCCTATTCTACGCGTATATCCTATTCTACGCTTATATCCTATTCTACCCATATATCCTATTCTACGAGTATATCCTATTCTACCCGTATATCCTATTCTACCCGTATATCCTATTCTACCCGCCATATATCCTATTCTACGCGTATATCATATTCTACGCGTATATCGTATTCTACGCGTATTCAACCACCAGTGCCGCTATGCTAGTGGTGCGTTGAGCATTCGATCTAGGTACCTAAAAGCTGCCGAGTGCAAGAGCCTTCTGCTCTGAGACCAACAAAAAGTGCAAGAATGTTGAATATCGTACCTTTTAGTGATTTTATAGGCCTGGTGTTTTCTTGGAAGTAGGACGGTGGCCTTCCCACTGAATGTTTAGGGTCTTCTTTTCGATTTGGAACTTGGCCTCGCAATGGGTAAACCTGAAAGAGGGCAAGATTGTGAATTGCAACACTGAAAGGAAATTTCGATGAAAAAGAATGATAAGCTATTGTTGACAAGATACAGCTTGCTTTAATAATCGTTCCCATTTTTTCAATCTGAGCTTTATTGGCGAAAGGAAATATCTCGATGAAAGCATGTGGAAATCATAGCAATCATAACGAAGAACGAGGAAGGCGAGAAGAATGTTGATGATGATGATGATGATGATGATGATGATGATAATTATGATGATGATGATGTTGATGATGATGATGAGGTCATTATCATGATTATGATTATGACTGTGATTATAATGAGGGTGGTGATTGTGATGCTTATGATGATGGTGAGGATAATGATTAATGATTTATTTTTTTTAGTGGGTTATGTTGAGGAAAGGCCATCGTGGCCTATACAAAGCCCCAACAAAGGAAGAAAGAAGAAAGCGAGCAGCAAAGAGGATAGAGAGATAAGATCAGGTTTATTGATCTTAGATTTGAAAGATGGCAAGTTGTAGGACTCAGGAAAGCAAGAAGAAGGCAAGACGTTCCATAAGTTGCATGTTCTTGGGATGAATGATGATTTGTGAGATAGAGTCCGTGAAGTAGGCAGTGAAACTTGGAAAGGGTGTGAATTAATTGAGCTTCTGGTGGTTCTGACACGCCTCAGAGGAACTGGAATAATATCCCTGATCTCCTGAGAACAATGTCCGTTAGAGTATCTGTAATAGATGGAAAGATCTCCAACTAAACGACGATGAGAACAAAGGTGGAGAGATTTGGTGAGGTTAGGATTATTGATGAGACGAATGGCTTTGGACTGGACTTTGTCGAGAAGACAGAGAGTAGATTTTGGAGCACCACCCCAGAAGTGGGAGCAGTACTCTAAAGAAGGAGGGTAATGATGATGATGACTATGATAATGATGATAATTATGATGATACATACTGTACATTCAAACATAGCCTATGATTCTAACTAGATGGCAAAGGCAGCCAGCCATTCGGACACCGAGAACCTTTCGCTTATCGAGCAGTTTCAGGTCCTTCCTCTCGACGTGACCACACCTCGTGATTCCTAAGTCTGGAATTACAGAGAGCTGGTGACTGTCCTCACTCTAATTGAAAGTTTAGCTGAGGGTGGATTCGAAACACTGACACTACTGTATGATCAATACGCAATAATTTCACCACTGAGCTATCCTGACACCTAATAATGATTATGGTGATGCCAATGATAATGACGGTTTTGAGACGATGATGGTGATGATAATAACGGTGGTAGTGATGATGATGATGATGATGATGATGATGATAACGATGATGATGATAATTATTATGATGATGATGATGATGATGATAATGATGATGATGATAATGATGATGATAATGATGATGATGGTAGTTAACGATGACAGCCAAGATACAAAGTTATGAGGCCAATGAAAACTTACCAAATATCGGTCTATTGGGGCAATTTTATGAATTTCATCAAAAGGCTTCTGCTGCTTTTTTATCTAAATTAAAGCAATATAAAATCATAGAATTGGTTAAGAAATCAGCAATCGGTATTAAACTGCTATTCCAAATTGCATAAATGAATTTTCTATTTTTAACATACGGCGTGTGTCTAATATATTTTGGTAATATGTTAAATCCTGCGAGAAAATTACTGCTGGCTGGTCTTTACAAAAAAAATTGACAGCATCAATCCAAGCAAATATCCAACAATTTACAGTTCTGACGTTACGCATCTGTCAGATGGTAAATGAAAAAAAAACATAAAAACGCAGCCCCTACAGAGACTTGAACTCTGGACCCCTGGTTTACAAGACCAGTGCTCTAACCACTGAGCTATAGAGGCACGACATCAATGGAGGGATTTTTTATATAATATTTCTCCACAATTCAATTATATTCATACAATTAAAACAATCTAATTTAAATTCATCCTATTAGATCTAAAAAAGAATATCGAAACTGGAAAATTCTATGTAATTGAGGAAAATGTTTTGCTTCGAATAGCCAGATCTATAATTTGTCATCGACCGTTGCTAAGTAAGTAACGGGAAGGGTTTGTTGGTCAAAGAAGTTTCATTCACAGTTTAGTCGCAAAGAACACAGGAAATTGACTGGCGAGCTATGTTTATTTGAATTTTATCACTGCGCTAGTCGGAAATAAACTGAATTTTCTCCTTCATTTTCTTTTCGTTCATCATGTATTTATATCAATCTTTGTAACTTTTCGTACAGCAAGTAAAGCACAAAGCCAGTGACGCGCTTCCAGTGAGATGTACTGTATAATTGTAAAATTTAACTACAAAATGAAGCTTCAAGTTACTCCTATTATCACCATTATCATCATTTTTACTATTCCGTTGACGAAAAATCGACAAATCTGAAGTCCAAACAAGGCGAAAAAGCGTGGCTATTTCCAAACATGGAGACCAGTGCTGCAGTCAACCTCCTCGTGCGATATCGAGGCTACGCGAAGGACAAGGTGAAACAGTGACCAGGCAAGCCTTTCCTGTAAACTGAACATCAGAAAGGAATCCCAAATGTGAATTTTGCATTTTGAAATGCATTGATTAGCACTTTGTTGCAAATTTCGATTGAAAAACATACACTTTAAATGGAGTGGTTAATGGAGCAAATGGATGTGTGTAAAGAAGCAATGTTAAAAACAATTCAAAAGTTGCGATCAATGTTTCTTCGAAAATTCAAACTTTCGACGCAAGCAGAACATTTTTCTGAAAACATTCTGACAAGCAGCTGGCAGCGACTGGTGGGACAGCTACCCGTGACTTCTTTAAGCTGCAACACTGCCTCCACCTTCTACCTGCGACTTAAAGAAGATGGACGATGCCAGGAACGATTGATTTCGATTGACATCTTTGAAGGTGGATGGGTAGTATTTTTGTCACAAATCCCATTTACCTGACACCAGTAGTAGAGAGTGGTGCCGTGGCGTAGTGGTCATGCATGAGGACTCGCAGCACAGGGGTTGTAAGTTCGATTCCTTCATGTGTCACTGTTAAAAACGCCGCTGGTGAGGAAGGCAACGGGAGACAACCTCATGAATTCCACTTCCCTAGAAAAGACTCAGAGCCCTACCTCTGGTTTCTGCTACGCTCGAAATCGAGTATGCAACGGAGTAGCAGAGGCGATGGAATTGCTATGAAAGGCAAGGGAAACTCGTTGGGAGGCAGACGGCGAGAGACAATCAAAACAGCAAATTGCTCGAGTGCGACTTTCCAATTCAAATAAATAAAGTGTGAAGGAGTTTTACGCGTAGAGTGAAGGCCAAAAAACCTAGAGCGGTATCAGATTTAAAGAGCAGCAGAAACAGAAATTTCATCTAAGCTATTTTGCCACCAACGCATAACTGCAATCAATGTGGCCCATGCGGAGGATTCAAAATGAACATGAAGGTCTGAGTCATTAGCCTGCAGCGTGGGAGATGGCAGCAGAGGCGGATTGCAAACCGAACACGAAACATTTCAACCACGCTGTCCAAGGACATGGCCTACAAAATCTCATTCATGCATCCAGATCTGAAGCCATTATCGACTAGGAAACCAGCCAGAGTTCAACGAAGACGTCTTGCCAACGCACATGTCGATGAACTTTGGGAGAGACCAACGACCAACTCAATCAAATTCGGCCATTCTTTCAATTCGAGTCCTGAGCACGATTCTCTCTTGATCATTTGCTCTACACACTGAACATGGCTACTCCAATACCTGAAGATGAGCTTGAAGATATCCTGAAACTCTTAGGCGCATTTTATGCTTTGTTACCTAGCACCTGAGGGTAGATTTAATAAAGATTAGATTACATTAGATTAGTAGATTAGTGAACCATCCGTTAATGGCACCAAATTTTCGTGCAAAAATGGATCAGCAGGACTCAAAAATTATACCACTGACTTAATAATTGGACTGTAAACGGCAAAACTCACGTTATCCACGATTTTGTCTTCAAAACCTTGATTTTTTCCGTATCCAGCATCGAAATCCTTTTCTCTCTCTGCACCAAGTGACCTGCTCGAGGAAAAAACTGGAATTCAAGAACACTTTTTTAATGATAACCATCCCTTATACAGAGCTAAAAAAACTTCATTGCAAATTCCTCATTGTATGAGCTTATGGAACTCGTAGATGCTTGCATAAAACCTTCTTCAAAAGAGTATATCCCCAACAGAGGGAAAAAATTAAGGCATAGTAGATTTTAAACTGGTTACGCTTTCATATTGACGTGTATGCTTCTTTCAAATTAAAGTACCTTCATTCATACTGAAATGGATCTCAGAGCATTGTCAGTATTATGTAGCTAAATCTAGCGACCTCAATAAATTATATCCATAATTATTATTATTACTGCTATTCATTGTATCAGTTTTATATTGTAAACGCTAAGCCAAGAAAGCAAATTTCAAACTACCTGTGTATTTAGGAGGCTTGAAATTGTATTTTTAATTGAATTCAAACGAAAGGTTTCCATTTTTTTATCATCATTTTAAATCGACGAATGAACTGGAACGGAAAGTTTAACCTTTTAAATGAATTTATAGTATTCAGGAAACATTCGTTGCATTTCTCATTTTTTTATCAGGCAAGCCACTTGTAAACTGTCTAGATCGAGTGAGACTTGCAATTCCATGTCTGATATTTGCATGATTCTACAAACTCTGTCTCACAAATCATCATTCATCCCAAGAACGTCCAACTTATGGAACGTCTTGCCTCCCTCTTGCTTTCTGAATCTTACAACTTGCCATCTTTCAAATCCAAGATCAATAAACTTGATCTGATCTCTCTCTCTCCTCTGAGCCTTTCGCATTCTTCTTCCTTCCTTTGTTGGGGCTTTGTATAGGCCACCATGGCCTTTCCCCAACATAACTCATTAGAAAAAAAATGATTCTAAGAAAATTACAGCGAAATAACAGTGCAAGATATGCACTTTCTTGAGGGTTGCGAGCTACACGCTGCAATCATTGCATGCACCACAAATGCTGAATACTTTTTTATATACGTGTGGTTCCACCTAGATGTCAAAGGTAGACAATGGGACATTGAAAAGCTTTTTGCTTATCGAGCAGTGCCCAGGTCATTCCTCTCGATGTGACCACACCTTGTGATTCATACGCCTAGGATTACAGAGAGCTGGCGACTCTCCTCACTCTATCACTCTATGTGAAAGTTTAGCTGAGGAAGGATCCGAACCACTTACAATAGGATCAAAATGCCAGAATCTTACCACTGAGCTATCCTGACACAAAAAAGAGTGCCTGCTATGAATACAGTACTGACTCCATTAAACACCTGGGGTATTCAATAAATATTCATTTTGCAGTTTATCAATAATTACAAAATACAAGCAAAAAATTAGGCTACCAGGACACGCTGGGACACAGAGCGTGCGCAGCTGACCAGAGGCCTGATTTAGAATATCTGAACAGGGAAGAATAAGCATAAAAACATGATAATCATAAAAACACATTTTTTTTAATTCTGACAACCCCTTTGCAGTGCACACGCGATTTGACTGAAAAACAGTAGAAATAAAAACACCCACTTTCATCTCATGGGCAAACATGATCTCGGTCTTAGAAATTTGGCGGCTTTGTGAGCGCCTTGAGGTTAAAGAACACACGAGAAATCTGCCTATCATATTACGTTTAGGACTGTCATTGATAGGGACAATGTTTTGGAATATCTTTGAAATAAAAGATCGAAATCCTCTATTTTTCTCACCCCCTTATACCCAACCTTGTATCCTCTATTCTTATACTCCAATCTTATACCAAATCTATCGCGTTAGCTTCTTCATATTATTAATTTCATTACTAGTATTATCATTTCAAATATACAGCAGTCTCTAAAGTGGCTATGAATTTAGCATACTGTTCTTATTGGGGAAACTACTCATCTTCACAATTGAAAATAAAATCAATAAAATAGAATCCGCAAAGAAGCAAAGTTTTTTTTAAAAAATTGGTATGGGATGCTGCTTCAACAGAATAACTTATATCCTTCATTCTTCTACAACAATTTTATACTCCATCATCTTATGCCCATGAGATGCGACAAGCTATACAACTGTCGCACAAATTTTGCACCAGCCACCCGCAAGAATTCCACCCAAGTCCATCTGAATCTCAAAAATCCCACCCCATGGCAAAGCCCATCCCAGCCCATCCCAGCCCATCCCAGCCCATCCCAGCCCAATGCAGCTCAGCCATAGAATTCGGAAGGCCTTCTTAACTCAATGAGCTCAACATATAACCTCTTTGGTTGCCAACTGCTGAAGCAATAGCTATACCGAGACAGTTACGCGTATTTCCCTTGCAAGTCTCCCAAAAATCAGAAAATGTGGTTGCGTTATATTGCTATTAAATTTCCAACTAAAAAGCTTGCTCGCCGAGCAAACTATAGGCAACAATAGCTATAACGCAAACAGGGCGATTTAGTTTCACGAAAAGATTGCAAAGATTATCCAATGACGTCAGATAAATTTTGACTGGAACCGATTCTGTGAATGGCCTTTCATCGACCGAAATACTTCAAAACGTTCCTGTTTCCAATCCACCCTGGCGTATTTGGTGGAGGCATCTGACAACGATATGGGGCTTTATATATCTTAAGAAATCTTGAGCTAATGGACTTCCATGTTACACCTAGTTACTATCGTCATAACAAAGGGATCGATCCTGCCTTTGTATGTAGCTACGTTCGAAGTACGAATGATTGGGAATAATCAGCTTCAGTACGGGGGAGCGGGTATTCTTGTTCATCCCCTTAACACAATATGCTGTTGGGTAATGCTTGCTTGGAACACGACAGGCATCTAAAGTGTGACTACGGCCTAAGTTAGCCTCAATGCAAAGGGAGATCTAATGTTATCTTTACCTATCTTTACCAACACCCATCAGCGAATCATCTCTGCGTGGCGTGGCCTTTGATTGAAGGTCTGACAATAACCAGATTGGAATATAGATTCCGGATGCAACAGCAGGGCCCGGATCCCAATACACGACCAAACGAACAGCCGCCGTGGAACTGGGCGTATTGAATTCTTGGACCTAACTGCGTGGGGGAGAGAATACGTTTAAGAGAGTGGGCCTTGACTCTTAAGCTCCATAGCCAGGGCGCTAGATTATAGACCCTGCTATCAGTGATTTCAACCCCACCTTGAGAATAACTTTCCGTAAGAGTGAGGAGAGTCGCTATCCACCAAGCCCTCTATAATTTGAGGTATAGGAATCACAACGCGTGGTCAAATTGAGCGAAAGGGGACAGGTCGCTGTCCGATAAGCAACGCTTCTCAATGTACAAAAGAACCACTGGGCTGAACAAATGAAGGAAGCTGTGGCAAAATACAGGCGTTGATCTGAGACAGCAAGCTAGGCGTTTTTGGCGTAAAATCACTACAACGTGCTTCCGTCAACCATCATCACGGGAGAAAAATAGGTCCATTAAGACCATATTAATAATGGGAATATTGTAACAGGAAAAAAGCTTCATCAAAATACTACTGTGTTCACTGCCTGTCCTGTTTAAAACAAACGAAAAAGAAATTTTAAATCCTAACTTATGATTTCATAACTATAAATAAATAGAGCGTTCATAGTCCATGATAAGATTTAAAAAAATTAGTGTATCAAAGCTGCACTACATTTTGTAAACAGGAAATCCATTTTTTCCTTAAAAGCCCCTCAATTTTTTGCAGCTCTTACAGTGGTAGGCAAATCGTTACATAGCTTAGTCCTCCTGTAAAAAGTCCTTCCCGGGCATATTTCAGATGGTTCAGCGAACGGAAGAAGGCATTATGACACAGGGATAACACAGAGCTGAAACGTCAAATTATATTTCTAAAGTTCTACAATGATGAGCATTGGGGCTGTTGATGTTGATACGTATACTGGTTAAAATGACGAATATTTGATTTAGAAAATCATACGTATATACAATTCCAAAAAGGAAGAAACTTTAAGCACCGTCGCACAGTATGTACATAGTACTTCACCAATCACCAAAACGCCTTCACGACACAACAAACGTGACCTACTGACCTCTGTGAAGCAGATTCGGAGCCGCAGTGCTGGCGACATGGCCTACAAGTCACAAGACGAACACGCTGTTCTGCACTGCTTGTCACTAGCCGAAACGGTGGATCACCTAATGGAATTTTTAAACGAAAATGCTTCAAATGATGTCCAAAGGCTACTTTTGTCGTCGCGAACGCTACTTACCTCAGTTTTTATACCTTGTAGTAAACAAAAATGCGATATGCACTGCTAACTATCCACCTTAACAACTACTTACCTAAAGATACATGTTAATGGGACATAGATGCACATATATATATATATAAACACTAATACTGAGTACAGTATATGTGTTACTACTAACATGCTATGAATATAAAGAGGATTAAGATAAAATGCCCTTACTTCATTTGGACGACTTCAACGGGTAGGGAACAGTCGCATATCAATAGCTAGACTGGGCCAGAGTGGGGCAGTGAATTTTTTCCATGAACTAAGTCTGCTATGGAAGGAGAGAGCATCGCTGAGGATAGAAATTGGGACAGCTCCACCATGAAAGCTGGCAACCTCGCAATTCTGCCTAAAGATAGAGGCCCCCTAGTCAATCGACAGACTACCGGGTTAGAATCGAGGCCAAATACTGCCTAGGGAGTGTTAGAATCAGGCCAAACATTGACTGGTTTGACACAGGGCACAAAAAGTTCATGCGGTAAAAAGTCCACTGTGGATCCGATGGCAGTTGTGGTCTGAAATGGGGTATAAAGCGGAGATATGCCCCAGAAGTATCCTATCAGGCAAGTACACAAAATGAGCATGCTTCTATTTCCGAGAAGGAGCACTTCGAGGTTTGTACCAGCTGTGATATACGCAGTCCCAAGTTCTAACGTTCCAATGCTACATCAAGAACGAAATCTACACTTTACAGAGTCGTAAGGGCGCCGTCAAAACAACTCCACGTGTCAGCATCTGCTTACGTAAGCTTTTCGTAGCTTGATGCCTAGTGATTTGTTTTCAGTCTGCTCAACAAACGATGAAAAAACTGTTTCTGCTTAAGAAGACAGCCAGAATAACAGTGGCGTTCCTTAAAACTGTTTGCAAGCATTTAGACGGGAGGTTAGAAAAGTGCATACAATACCCCCGGCAAGCACCGCCTCTACTCAAATTACTCTGAAGTCCGGGTGAAGTCATTAGCCGTGGGTTCAACGAATCATTACGTTTTAACCTTTGTCTAGAAGCCACAAATCTTAGCTTACAAATGAAATTCTGCCCTGGAAACAAAGGCTGCGGAAAACATGAGACAGGCTAGGCGTACGAGGAATGAACGGCACCAAATATTCCGTGACTGACTCCATTTTGCATGACTGCCCGTGACACAAGAGTCATAGTAGGCCATTGAAACGAAGCCGTGATAGATATGATAAAGGCGGATCGATCTTATCCTAAAGGAAAGACCGATAAGATGCTTCGAATACTTCCACGGGAAAACCAGGGCCCTAATGGTATCATTCCATTAAAGGACATTGCACTTGCAACAAGAGACGGGTAATGGCGACAGCCTGGCGAAGAGCTATCAAAACACGAGCCGACTCATAATTCAGATTTAAAAATATTTAGAACTGGTAGAGCATTGATAACGCAAACAGCGCACCCTTTTTACACGAATTGAGAGTCGAGACACTACTGCTTATAAACTCAAATCACGCCAGCGGCCGGTGATTAAAACCTCCATTTTTACAATGACGACTATTTCTATTTACTTCAGCGGATTTGCTGCTGGCGGTGGCTCAAAGTGACCTTGTTTGTTCACTAGCAATAATCGAAAAGAGGGAATCGAATGGGTATTACGAAATGCGGCTTAGAGGAGTTTCCTAACTGTATTCAAATTCATTCCACCCAGAATGTAAACCTTAACTCGTCGAGCAAAGGCTTCGTCGCTAATCCTATTTTTAAACACTGTCGAAATTCGGGAGACCACATCTACAGCGGATGATTGTCTTGCAAAAAAGAGTGCTGTAATTCCGCATGAAAATGCCTACCACTGTTCCGACAGAAGTGGAAAACTTGCTGTCTTATTTACCATTTTTCGGTCACAGAAACTACATTATGTAGGAAAAGCCTTGTTTTAGTAGGTTTCTCTCGCAAGTTCGGCACTGTTTATCTAAGGGCATGAAAATATCAGTAGGTGAGTGCAGGAAGGTTTTTACAAGCCAGGTCACTCAGAACAGCGAAGAATTCCAACAACATAATATCCTTAAAGTGGCAGGTACTTTATGATCGAATCACTAATAAAGAGAGGCTGCCTAAAACCTACTGGATGCAAACACGGGATTCCACGAGCACTGGACATTCCTCTATTTGATAAAATCTTTTTGAAGTGCCTAAAAACAGGGACAGTTGAACGGCTGGTATCACATCAAAAAACAGATCAAAGCATTGAAGAAGATGATGAGCATACATGTGTTTCAAGTGTTTAACTGCTCCAAATTTTGTTTCTGGAATAAGGGGTGGGCTGAATCAAAATATGTTTAAAAGACAATCACTGTACGGGATACTAGACAGTTCTTAGCATGACTTTGTACTTACAGAGACCTTAAAAACGGAGATAACATCAATACAGAGTAAACTACACTCTGTGTGTAGTCCTCTACAAAGAAGAGCTATGTGGTCCAAAAAGTAAGCTGCATGTTTAGTAAAACAGACTTATCTCCACTCCAGATCCTAGTTGGGGGATTGATATACACAATAGGCAATTTATGATTGCACCAACATAGACTGGTGTATTTGCAATAGAAAAGCACAAAACCTAAGATGGGGTGACTCTGTGTGATGAAGAGGGACAGTATGGACTTCTATCCACCGGTCCATGGTAACTTTCCGTAACCAAATGATTATCCATCATGCCGTAAAAATAAAAAATCATGGCATCTCTGAGAATACAAAAAACCAAACAAAAATGATTATACGATCCTTATTGAAAAATTGGAAAAGCTACAATACAATACCCACAACATATCCATCGCTGTAAACATTGGTTGTTCATGAGGCCTCTCCATTCTCTCTCGCCTCTTCTTTCACCTTTGTTTCTGTTGCTAAAATTGTCTGGATCTCACTTTGCATAAAAGCCCATGGCAAATTGCTGCCGACCAATGGACAACGTTTCCCACTTGGACAGAAAACATCACTACCTGATCCTTGCTTCTTGATGCTATCTTTTGAACAGGGGAAGCAAAACTTGTGACTTCCAACAGAGGGACATTGAACAAAGTGTGTGTCCTCCAGTAAGTCTCCACAAATACTGCACTTTAAATGGTTAGTCTTTGCTCCCTGCCTTCCTTTGGCACTCGTAGTTAGAGTGCCTGAAGGCAGACTTCCACTGCTTTCGGAAGATTCAGTTTTCCCCTCTACACCACTGCTGCCGTCTTGCGCATAGTCCTGTTCCTTTTCAGCCGACTTCTTCAATGGAGTGTCAGGCGTATGAGCAGTTGTGGTACTTGTGCTACTGCTTTGGCTACCAGAACTGGCACTTGCCGGCTCAACACTCCCTGCTGCACTGATCAATGCCGCCATTGAAGATGGCAGTCCCCAAGGGGCATTTCTTGGGCTTGGCGGCATGGGACCAGTGTGATTTGCATGTTGGTGGATATGATTTGGCGATGCACTTGACACAGCTGCAACAGGAGGCACAGATGCCTGTGGACGACCATGTTCAACAGCTGGGCCAGCAAGGGCTGGCCGGTACATACCGTGGACACTTGGATGAGACATTGGGTTGGTCAACTGTGCCATTGAAAGACGTAGAGCATCAACTTGTGACTGCATCCATAGGTGCCTTTGGATCTGCTCATCTTCCCTCTCTTTGTAAGTGCGCCGAGGAGCTCTTGAGGGTTGTGGAGGAGGGAATGGGTCTGGTTCGTCCATTTTCCTTTTTCTCATTTTGAAAGCATTGTTCATGCTGGGAGAGTAAGGGAACGATTGTTCACTTACACGAACTGGCAAAGAATCTAAAGAGACTGGCTCTTTCAGGAAACGCACGGATTCTGAGAGGAAGTCACTAAGTAACCTCCATTCGTTTTCCTTCCCTTGCACTTCGTACTCGAGATATTTGAGACCAGAGGATATGTTTTTGCCTCCATCTTTCATCGAGTCTTGATGCATGGCTTTGGAAACTGCCGACACACTTTGGTAAATCATACCAGAGTTTTTAGGGTACTCCATGTATATCTTCACTTCGAAATCTGAGCTCCCTGTTCCCGCTCTGTGAACGACTTCAAACGAAATTAAACGGGCTTGCAACGAATGGTCCTTTTTGAAACGGACATCAAACGGGACGCAGCCATTTAAAATATCCACATTCTTGACAACATGAGGGGGTAAATCCCCCAATTCTGGGTGTCGTCGTGGTACAGGCATGGGCAAATCATGCTTAGGCCTCGGTGGGAAATTCTGGGGTCTCTTCTCAGGATCGTCAACGTCTGAAGATATGAAGACGGGGTGCTCTCCTGGATGGCCGGGGAAAAAGCGCTTAGGATAAGGGTCTCCTGGCGTTCCATTTTCATGTTTCAAAATAATATGCTCCTCTTCACCGTTGATTTGTTTCGGGTACACTCTTTGGTGAACGTGCAAATGGTGGTAACTGTTAGACGGTGGAATTCCGTTAGTGTTTAAGTTCGGAGGGCCATTTTCAATGCCAGACCCGTTGTTACTCGAGTGGCTTCCAGGGCTCGGACTTGAAATCGCCGAGGTACCGTTCGAGGTGACTGACTGCGACTTAATTGCACGAATTTGGTTTTCCCATCTTTTCCTCAAGTACCTTGCATAGTCTATCACTTCTTCGATGCGATCAGGTCCTTCGTAATTGCAGCAGCCTCGACAAATCGGTTCAGTGAACTCGTGCAAAATCGCCCATGGCGTACGCGGTAAATCGCATAAATAGCAGTGGACTCTTTGCATTCTGACACTGCTCATTTCTGGCGCCCATTCACTTCCATTTTCACGTAAAAAGCTTTATACACGATTCTATCCGAATTCTGCTCGATAAAGACCGCAAGTCAGCGCGACGTATTCCCAATCTCTAGGCACAGGTCTTGTTAAACTTCGAGAGCAAGGAAGAAGGCCAGTGTGTACAACACATAACCTTTGGCCATCGGCTGCGGGCTAACATAAAATACGATATCGGCTAACTTCTGCTGCTTCAATCGACTCGATAACAAACAATATAGTGAATTAACTTGATTTAACCGAGAGGAATTGCTTTGTCTGGTACGATCGGCAAAAATATGTGAGGTAACGTTATCCTGCAAGTACAACTCTCTGACGCAAACTACACTATACGACATTCATCACCTGCTCATGTCCAATCACAATAGGATTACGTCACACTCTACGCCCACGCTTCGATGATCTGCATCTATTTAGGCCGCATCAAAACATTGCAAATCTTTGCAGAAATTCTTTACCGATGTAGAAAAATAAACATTTGTAAGTCACCTTAAGACTTCGATTGTGTGTTATCGGGCTATAAGAAGCGCTACTTTTGCTGTTATCAGCAATGGAACCAAGTTATGAAAAGTTATAGGTCCGTCAGTACGATCCGAGGAGGGTGGCGGTGGGCAACCAAACCCCATTCAATCCATGGCCAAACTAATTTAGTACTAAACTTTCGCCAAAACCCACGCTTTTCCTGTTAAGATTCCAGCCCATATATTTAAATTGGGCAATTCTAAGATGTTTTGCTGTTTTCTTCGTCGTCCTGAGGACCTGTCTACATTCAAGCGACTTGAGAGAAACTGCGACGGGGGGTTTGAATGACGTCATTGCCATTAGTAAACCTACTTGATGACAGATGAGTGCTGTGACATTGCAGCTTCATATATTGGCATTTTAATCATCACGTAAATTCGATAAAATTCCCGAAAGAGCAGCACCCGTGCTGTGTTATATAAGAAACAGGCAACCATGGAACGGTTGGAGTGGATATGCACCAAAATCTTGTTTACTTAGCATTCGGTGTTAAACGCATTTAATCGTTTACTTATCCGGGCATCGACCCGAGCTGCCACACAGAAAGTATCGCTTCATAAAAAGCATTTTTCAGTTTTCGAACCTACATTCCGTCTCAGCAACTTGAGGCATTCTCAACTGCAAATTCTTCGCCTGCGTTCATTTCTGCTCATGTGCCGATTAAAACCGTCACTCGCTGCATTGTTGGGCGTGAGAAATCTATGGTGGAACGCACTTAAGAAGACCAAACCTTTCTTAAGTAGGCAAATAATGCCCTTTCATGTCTAGAATTGGACATCTTTACATCGTGAAACGTAAGAAATGGCGCGTTCCTTCTATGGAATTGTACAAACATATTTGAGAAGTGAATGATGTCACGCGCCAAATTTACATAGTTCAACCAAGTTGTCCATTGACACGCAGACTCAAAAAGACCCACAGATGCTCCGAAAAAGGAAACCACGATAAAAGGTGTAGCTAGGAGCCTCTGCCTGACACTCAAGAGAGAATAAAACAGCTAAAATTCCCCCATTGTCAAGATTACTGAGTACAAAACAATTTTTCCTGTTTCAAAATAGCAAGACATCGTGCTAATTCTGTCACGTGCAGATAATGAAGAATACACTCAACTTTCAAGAGAAACGTTGCAAAACCTTTAACGGGTTTCTTGAATTTTTGCCCAATACCTTAGAGGACTTTTCTTAGCGATTTTCTTAACAAGATGACCTAATTTTCCTACCTCTGCATACTCTATTAAATCCGTATTTCAAAGGGCTCTGCATTGCAAGCATCATACTTTGAGAATTAGGAGCACATATGTTGTTAACAGCTAATATGGTTTACTCTGTTTACAATCTTAAAAAGGAAATGAAATTTTTAAATAATTGATAACATAACGGAAAACGTTCCTAAAAATCTTCAACCCAAAAAGTCCTTGTATCGAAGATTCTCGAGTTTTGGAAATAGGCACTTTAAAATTCCTTTTAAAAAGAATTGAGTGTAGCTTCAAGCCGAGGGTTCGCATTTCACTTCGCATAGCTGTCGAGCTTTGCTTACAGTATTTTTAACAGATTAGCAATGAGATATATCGACAATACTACTCGTGACACGGAAAACCGAAATCAATCAAATTATTGGCAAGTTATTCCGTACACCCACCATTGACTGTAATTCTACAAAAGTATAGTAATTATGAGGCTGCTATGATACTTCGGTCATTTTTAACGTATATATTCACATGGTATTGCAATGTCACCCTCAGTTCCTTGAGAAAACCATTAAAGACGTGAATTCTTACGGTGTACTCCACCCTTAAAAAGCATGGTATGTCG
The DNA here is from genome assembly GCA_964026355.1 of Pseudorhiza aurosa. Classification (NCBI taxonomy): domain Eukaryota; kingdom Metazoa; phylum Cnidaria; class Scyphozoa; order Rhizostomeae; family Lychnorhizidae; genus Pseudorhiza; species Pseudorhiza aurosa. Next base: position 3,404,444 of record OZ032116.1, read on the forward strand.
CCATTGAGGTTACTACGGCGTGAGCCCCCCGGTTTCTTCAGACCTGTAATTGGAGTCTTCCTTCTGGACTAAAATCAGATCAGCGGTAAACATGACATCATTACGATATAAACAAAGGTACCTATCTATCCCCCGGGTGCTGTTTACCATTGCAAGAATTTCTTTCATCATTCATTAGGGAGGTTTAGATCCAGTGCGAGTTCGAGTGCGAGTTCGAGGGACCCCCCGCGTAGTTCAAAACTCGCACTCGAAGTCGCACTAGATTTATGATCGTTTAGATTTTCTCGACGTAAACAAAAGTTCAAAATGGCGGAAGCTTCAACTGTTGCCGTGTTGCTTTATGTTGAAGACATTATTGATGAAGACGAATTGTTATCAGTGGTACAATGTGAAACAGAGAGAATTGCTCCAGTGTTCCCCTACTTGGCTTATGAAAGATTCAATTTAGCCAACGTTACTGACGACGAATGTTTTGCAGAGTTTCGCTTTCACAAGAAAGACATACCACGGTTAGTTACGGCTTTCCACTTGCCTCCTAAGTTTATCTGTAGAAACGGGACTACGGCTTTCGCAGATGAAGGTTTGTGTATGCTTTTGCGGAGGCTTGCCTACCCATGTCGGTATAGTGACATGATCCCGAGATTTGGCAGAAACAAACCTGAAATCTGCTTAATTGTACACACTGTCCTGAGGTACATATGCACAGAATTCGAGCACCTCCTGCACAGTTTTCGGCAAGAATGGTTGGCTGCAGATAAATTGACTGAATATGCAGTCGCAGTTTATGGTAAATGCCATGCCCTTGATAACTGTTGGGGATTCATCGATGGAACGGTTAGGCCAATCTGTAGGCCAGGTGAGAACCAGAGGGTTGTGTACAATGGTCACAAGCGTGTCCATGCCCTTAAATATCAATCGGTAGTTGCTGCCAATGGCCTGATCGCAAATTTATATGGGCCTGTGGAAGGAAGAAGCCATGATGCGGGTATTCTCCGTAGATCCGAATTACTGCAAAATTTAGAGCAGTATTGTAATAAAGCAGATGGAAGTCCATTGTGCATTTATGGAGACCCTGCATATCCAGTGAGGCCTCACCTTCAAGCACCATACAAACATAACAATTTGACAGATGCAGAGAAGGACTTTAACAAAGCAATGAGCAGTGTAAGGGTATCAGTAGAATGGGTGTTTGGAGAGATAACCGAATACTTTGCATTTGTTGATTTCAAAAAAACCCAAAAGATAGCTTTGTCAGAAGTTGGAAATATGTACAAGATCTGTGCATTGCTACGAAATGCAAAGACGTGCTTGTATGGCTCTTCAACAAGCACATTTTTTGGTATAGACCCTCCAAGGCTTGAAGAGTATTTGTCTGTTTAGATGTGAGACACTAAATAAACCTACTTTTTTTAGTGGGCCATGTTAAGGAAAGACCATGCTGGCCCATGCAAAGCCCCAACAAAAGAAGAAAGAGGAAAGAGAAAGGCTAAGAGGAGAGAAAGATCAGATCAAGAATATTTATCTTAGATTTAAAAGATGGCAGGTTGTAAGATTCAGGAAAGCAAGTAGGCAAGGCATTCTATAAATTGCATGTTCTGGGGATGAATGATGATTTGTGGGATAAAGTTTGTGGATTTGGCAGCAAAACTTGGAAAGGGTGTGAATGAGTTGAGCTTCTGGTGGTCCTGAAACACCTCAGAGAAACTGGAATGAAATCCCTGATCTCCTGAGAACAATACCCGTGAAAGTATCTGTAAAAGATGGAAAGATCTCCAACTAATCGACGATGGGAAAGAGGTTGGAGCGATTTGGTGAGGTTAGGATTGTTGATTAGGCGAATGGCTTTGGACTGGACTTTATCAAGAAGACAGAGAGTAGATTTTGGAGCACTACCCCAGCCGGGGATCAATACTCTAAAGCAGAGCGGATTTGGGACTTGTACATAGTTTGGAGGTGAGATGAGAAAGGCCCACGGGCTCTGGCAAGGAAACCAAGCTTCTGAGGTGCATGTTTAGCAACAGAATGGATGTGATTTTTCCAAGTGAGATTAGATGAAAGAGAAAGACCAAGTTGTGTGAAAGTAGCTGAAGTTTCCAATTCATCACCATTCCCGAGGGAAAGTTTTGGTTATGTTTATGTGAAATGACACTTTCGTCTTGCTTTGTTTGAACGAAACTAGGGTGTTTTTACCCATTTCTCAATAACTGTCAGATCTTTGGAGAGAAGCAAGGCTGAAATGTTTCTGTGGAGTGGAATATTGCTAGAAGCATGGCCATTTGGACTAAATGAAAATGAAGAACTTAGGATGGTATTGTCAGCAAAGGAGTGAATGTCAGAGGACATAGAGGTAAGCAGGTCATTTATGCTGAGAGTGGAGAGTTTTGGTTTGTTATTGTTATATTTCTAGTAAATAATTTTATATTTCTTCACATCATCTATTGAATATATGTTAAATCACAATGTAGTCTCACAAATATCATTTTTTTTTTAAATTCTTAAAAAGCTCAGTAATTTGCCCCAAAAATTGCATATTTTGTTGCTGCATTGCAAGCAACATATTTTTCATAAAATTGTGATTCTCAGTTATCATTTTCTGTTGGCATTCTCTTTCGAGCCTCCTTTCATTCAGCTCCTGCTCTCTCAATTGTGCATCTCTTTCTGCCATTTCTCTTTTCAGCTTGATGCCCTCTTCAATGACAGCAAGGATCTCCGAGGACCTTCTTTGTCTTTTTGAGGGCAACAATCCCCCCTCTGCTTCTTTTCGCTTTTTTGTCTCGCTGAGGGTTTCAGTGGCTTTCCTTCTCATGTCCAATGCCTTTTCTTTTTCATTATTTTCCCTCTCCTTCTCTTTATCATTTGTTTCACTCCACATTCTCTTTGCCTCTTCTATTCTTTCGTTAATATCAGCTAGGCCCATAGACACTTCGTCTAATTCGATGCCTTGAATGCCCGAAGCTCTTGCCTCCTCCCTCTCATTCTTTTTAAATTTCTCTAAAAGTTTGAAAAACCTGTCTCTCACAGCTCGAATTGCCACTTTGAACACTGGCTGTTCCAACGAATTGAGATTTGTTGTTACAGTTCTCCAAGCCTGCCCCCTTTCCTTGGACTGTTGTTTATGAACGTACGGCTCAACGAGAAGGACTTCCCGAATGAGACATACATCGTGTTCATGCTTCCAGATAAATAGCTCCCTTTGTGAAGTTATTGCTTTCTCTGACATTTCGACGATGCCTCGGCTGTTCGAAGTTAAAAATATCTGGCTTCAAAAAACTCGTTCTACTCAGTACGAGATTTGGTTGAAAACTCGAACTGGACGAGTGTGTCTAGTGCGACTTTCCAAGGTGATTCCCGCCTAAAATGCGCAGATCGCTTGCGCAGTCTGAAACTCGAACTCGCACTCGCACTCGCACTGGATCTAAACCTCCCTATTACGTGGCAAGAAGTTGCCAAGGCTTGGGCCCGCGAAAAACCCCAACTCAATAAGCGAGATGGGGATTCGGCGTTGCAAAATTTACCTCCCAGAAATCGTCTCAGTTCAATTCGAAACCAAATCCAGCAATTCGAGATGACCATTGTTGTGAATTTCAACTAAATGTTGGACCATAGTGGCGCCGTGGTGTGTAATGGTTGAGCGTCTGGACTCATTACACAGGGGCTGAGTTGGAATCTTACACGTGACACGATAAAAACGCCATTGGCGAGGAAGGCAACGGGAAGCCATTTCATAAACTCTGAGCCCTGTCTCTGTTTTCTGCTACACTCGAATTCGAGTGTGCTACGCAGTTGGCCTATGAGGATCAGGGTTCATGAATGGAGGCCTCTCTGCGGCGACCTTATTGAGTATCTGCGTGGAGCAAGGAGACAAGATTCTCTTTAAGTCTCTTGCCATGCTATTTATGTGTGACATGAGGAGAGAGGGAGAGGGAGAGGGAGAGGGAGAGGGAGAGGGAGAGGGAGAGGGAGAGGGAGAGGGAGAGGGAGAGGGAGAGGGAGAGGGAGAGGGAGAGGGAGAGGGAGAGAGAGAGAGAGAGAGAGAGAGAGAGAGAGAGAGAGAGAGAGAGAGAGAGAGAGAGAGAGAGAGAGAGAGAGAGAAAGAGAGAGAGCCGCTATTATTAATATATGTACGTAGGAGCTAATCAAGGTCTTGGGAAACCAGATTATTGCAGCATAAATTCTGCAAGCATTCCTTAAGGATACTTGGCCAGGGTCGAATTAAATCTAGCTGACATTTAGGTGTTTATTAGTAGGATCGAGACCGATTCCTTGAAACCTAGATTTCATATTCATGATGCTAAATTGCACTTTTATCGATCAAACATTCAACGTTGACATTTCTCATTGACTAGTAAGCTCCAACTGGCTATATGTTACAACTGACAACTTCTCTATTGTTCTGTGCGGGAGTTCATTCAAGAATCCAACATATCTCGTGGTCCGGCTTTTACAATTGTGAGAGAGGAATTCGACATAAATGACAGCGAATTTTAACGGGGTGGAGGCAAATGATTTGCATAAAGTTTAGACAGCATTGTATGCCCACTGCCCAAGACTCAGCGATGACGCTTGCCACAGTGGTTGAACTGGAATACTGGACCTATGGGGTGTTTTTTGTTACGACAGGGAGTATTTGCGAGGCTGGATTCAAGAAACAAAAGTCCAACTGATCTTATTTGAATATTTCCGTCCCTTTTAGCATTGATCTTGACACCATTTTTAGGTACCGCTTCGAAGATAGAAGGGGCATCTAGCTATCTAGGTACCTACTAACAGCGGCAGCACTTTGCCTCAATTCTTCGAACAATTCAACAATTTTACAGGAAATGATCAGAAAATATTTGCAACCTATTTCAACAGTTAAGTCAACCGAGTTTCCTGAACAGTCAACTGACGGTTTAGAAAGACAGAAGGAGAGAGGTTCTTTCGTCACCGCAACATGAATCCTCCGTACGAATTTTGTAAGCTTGCCACGTAAATTACGTCATCACAAGATGCATATGCGTTCACAGGTAGTGAACTATATCGCATATTAGCGGTCTGATGAAGCTTACAAAGGCAGTCCTTGTTATCGGATAGCTTAATGATACGTTTTACTCGGGGTGAAAGCCGCAACGATGAGTTCCGCGTATTTGATTAACCCTGAAGCCTCTCCAAACAAATAGGCCCTAACTTGGACCTCCACCGGAAATTACGTAACAGACGCATCATAAAAGACTTCCGGGTAGTATAATTGATCGTTGTTTACATAACACAGATTAAAATCGACCTAAGCTGAACCCACTTTCGGCTGCATCATAGATGCTGACGCAAAGCGGGGATTCAACAGGTCGGTATCATTACGCATGCGCTGTGCGGCGGAGATTGAATTGAGACCATCGACAAAATGGCAGACTTCCATAACGGGCCTGGCTCTGGGGCAGGAAATTTCTGCAGCATTTTTTTGTTTTCTTTTCAATGAATTATGTTGTGGAAAGGCCATGGCGGCCTACAGTAAGCCCAAACAAAGGAAGAAAGCAGGGGAAGGTTAAGAGGAGAGGGAGATAAGATCAAGTTTATTGATATTGGATTTGAAAGATGGCAAGTTGTAGGATTTCAGAAAGGAAGAAGGCAAGATGTTCCATGATTTACACGTTCTTGGGGGGAATGATGATTTGTGGGATAGAGTTCGTGGATTGGGTGGTGAAAATTGGAAAGGGTGTGAATGAGTCGAGCTTCTGGTGGTCCTGACACGTCTTATAGGAACAGGAATAATATCCCTGATGTGAAAGCATGCATTTGTTTGAATGATTTGTGGAGATAAACATCGTCTTCCCGCTTTCAAATGGACCCCTTGACTGCATAGCCCCCTGAATCCCTTAGTCCCCCCTTTCAAACATGACATTCTCCTGGTTTTAATCCTACTTTGATAAATCCCCCAGTGTTTTTTGGGTTGTTCATCTATACGCACACGTGTATGTTCTGGCAAGGTGGGTGCTATTAGACAACTGGATGTCCTTCCTAACAATTCCGCAACAATTCACCCCATCCCCTCCCCATTTACCCGGGCTCAGGACGGGCAATGCGAATCCCAATGGCTGGGCTGACTCATATTCAAATATTTTTTTTAAATTGTCAAGTGGGTCTTCCTTCCAGATAACACACATTGGATCTTGACCGGCAATGCTGGCCCTCTCTGGATATGGCCTGAAGCGCATACCCAAACATCAGGACACTGGCTTGACTTGAGCCCTAAGGGATGTTATGCTTGATCCCCTGAGGCGTTCCAAAAACAACATAAGCTCGACCCGCCTCGACCCGTTCCAAATTTCACCACCCCATCCACGAACCGATTCCCACAAATCATAATTCTTTCCAAGAACTGTCATATTTCATGCTTGTTATTGATGGTCGATAGGTTCGTTCTGATAATCCCACAGTTTAGATTCAGAGACAGAAATAAGTCATTCTATAATCCGAACATAACATAAGGCTTCTGAATATGATAAATCACGATACTTTTATTATAAGGAGTCAGGGGTCTAGATCACGTGATTACTGCAAGAACTTGCAACCTATGGAGCCTACGTAGCTCCCTCTTCTTGTCCAGGATCTGACAACTTGTCCCCTTCCCAATCTAAAATCAATATACTTTATCGTATCTCCCCTTCGTGGCCTTTCTGTTTCCTCCTTTGCCGAGGATTTCATATGGGCCACCAAGGTCTCTACCCTAACATGGCAAACCGAAAAAAGCTTTGATTTGCAACTGATTAGCCTAAAACCCATGCTGGCACAACCATGGTAAAGGCGTCTCACCCTAACCCGTTGTAAACAGGGGTTTCGTTATCAACTATGGGGATCAAACAAAACGACCATCAGGAATCTGAAAGTGAGACAATTTCACGTTATTCGCGCGTTTGTATAAAATAGTTGAACCACGGTGGAAGGTCTGGGTCGAAAAGAATCCAGGCAGCGACCTCGGCACTGGCCTCTGCGTCATACCGATTTTCCGAAGCAAAATCATCTTCATCTTGACCTGATGTACTGGAGATGGCTTGGACTATGAATGGCAATTCTATTTGACAAATACGTCGAAACCACTAGATCTTAATAATTTATCATGCTGTGACGTTTCGATGCATTTCAATTCTAGCACTTAATTGCCAATAAATGAGGAAATTAATTTTTCATCAAACCGATGCTGCTATCTCGACAGGACGAAAATCAGCATGAGTTCTTCACATAAACATAATGGATATGCAGCAGCGTGAACAGTGACAGGGGGCAAACACGGGAAGATTTTCAGACGCTGTGGCCCGAGCCCCCTTTTTGATACTGCGCAGCGGCGCATTTACCACGCTGTAGATGTCGCGCGGAAATCTTTATCGGCACAGTCTACAGTTCTGCTTCGTGCGTGACGCTTCTTTAATATTGGTTGTTGTTTGTAGAGGGGTGCCGTGACGTAGCGGTTAAGCATGCGGACTCACAGCACAGGGGTTGTCAGTTCGATTCCTCCATGTGTCACTTTTAAAATGCCATTGGTGAGGAAGGCAACGGGAAAACACCTCATGAATTCCACTTCCCTAGAAAAAGCTCAGAGCCCTGTCTCTGGTTTCTGCTACGCTCGAAATCGAGTATGCTAAAGAATATTGACGAGGAAGGCAACGGGAAACCACCTCATGAATTCCACTTCCCTGGAAAAAACTCAGAGCCCTGTCTCTAGTTTCTGCTACGCTCGAGATTGAGTATGCAATGCAGCAGTGTTGTTTGTAGAAGAAAGACATTTGTATGGGCGTGCACGTTAGAATACCACTTAATTAATATAACTATTATTATTACATTGTTCGTACATCTTTATCTAGGAGAGTAGAGAGAGGTATAGGAGAGTGAACGCAGGCAGGCGGATGGGGAAAAGTACTAAGAAATTCTCAGACAACGCTCCGAACTCTGTTTTGTCGCCCCAACGTCAATACCAGTATAGGGTACCGTTGGCCATAGCAATCCTAACAGAATTGCCGAACCTGAATGTCTCATGATGCAGTTTTCAGGTTGGCGAGTAACTGCACTGAAGAGTGAAAACATACATTCGCCGTACTGGAGATCTTTCCGAAGATACGAGCTTTGAGAAGAGTCAGAAGAATATCCACACGCGCTCAGGTTTTTCGGAATTGAAATTTTCCCCATCAAAAACAACCCAAGAGAAGTTCTTCAGGACCATGACATTTTCTTCAGCTTTGCTATGCAGCTGTGCAACATTGAAGCTTTGTACAACTAAGTACTTATTCACGTGAGAGAAGTGATCCACCTTGGTAAGATGATTCTTGCGCATTGATCCGATGGTCAGTGGTTCGAATCCACCCTCAACTGAAATTTCACTTAGAGTGAGAAGACTCCCAAGCTCTCTACAACTCTGGGAGTAGGAATCACGAGGTGTGGTCACATCGAGAGGAAAGACCTGGATACTGCTCGATGAGCAAAAAGCTTCTCAGTGTCCAGTGCCTACCTTTGACATCTAGGTCATAGATATAAAAACAAATTAATAAAAATTGCTAAAGGCATAGTGATCATCTCACTACATACTCGTACAATTCATTCGCTTGATGAATGAGTAAACAAAACAAGAAAAACCACGCAAGACAAAGCATCCTCTCGGACTAACGACGTGTAGAATGACTGGCCACAAAAAAGAGGCTTGTAGATGCCCGGTGAAGGAGCATTCAAAAAAATCTATTCGGCTGTAGATACACACGATCCCCCGACATTGAAAATCATGAAGAAGTGTTTGTAGGCAGCCATAATGAGTTCCCAAAAAGCTTAGAACAGAAACCTCTTTCTGTCAATCAAACACCTAGTTAAGAATGCTGACTTTTCATGGCGGGATCTACGTTTAAAGCCCAATCGTCGTAAATCTACATACGTGACAATACTTGAACAGTCTGCGGATTACTTGTTTAAACAGGCCCTTTTTGATAGCAGAAAAACAGTGCTGTTTCGATATAACAAAACTGCTTATGTATTTAGCTATGTGCTGAAAAAACAAAAAAGTATTTAGCTCGATACCTAAACGACATATCGTTGGGCATCGATTGACGTGGGTATTCAAGAGTTTGCGTCACTATTCATTTTCTCTTGATGACTTTGCTTCATAACCAAAATTTCATTCATCACTATCCACGATACACCTCTTACTTAAGAAGTAAATCATTATCCAACTTAGAGCTTCTTTCTTATCTACATTTCCCCTATAACTGTAAGTCTGTAAAGTACAGATCATGTGATGCTGAGAGTTTTATTTGTAATATTCAAACATATGAAATGATATTGTGGGGTTTAAAAAAACAAACGTTTCGATTTCGCTATCTATTTAACACCTTGTTATCCCTATAAGCTTTTTCATCTTACCATTAAATGCTATTCTTCCTGAGGAGGTTATCCTGGTTAAAACTGTGTTACTATGATCGCTTCTATTTTTGAAGCAATTTACCAGATGGTTTGGTGAACTGGAAGATGATAATGACTTAGGTGTGAAACAAATATGGACTTGGAACAGATACAAGCAAAGATTTCTCTCATACCTTGATTCAAGGGTCGGCAGTTTTGAAGACGATGACTTTGGCGGGCGATTCTCTTTCTCTGGCATTTTCAATTGCCTTTGGTTCTTCAATATCTTTTTAAGGAGACTTTCTCCTAGAGAGAAAATTTCACAGCTTACCCAGATTGCCACAATTTCATGGACCAATCCATTCATGCTACCAATACCTTCCTTGCTAAATACTATTGTTTTTCTACGAATTTTAGCGGGAAAGTATAATGGTGACTTCGAAGAATGTACGAAACTGCAAGCAGTTATCACAAAACCGTTGAAAAAGCAATTTCTGACAGCGAAAATTAAAAAATTATGTCGAACTCTTGAACAAAATAAGAGAGATAAAAGCTAATCAAAGAATAAGAGAAGACATGTCTTAATCACAAACAGAAATCTGAGCCTAATGAGGGCAAAGAAACCAGCTCTGATCAGAAAGCTGATCTCCCTCTCAATCAATGGCCCACTTTCGCAATCAATGAGACCATGCTAACGGTCTATCATGTCATGTGTGAAATTTATGGAGCGTCTTGCCCTCTTCTTGCTTTCCTGCATCTTACAACCTGCCATCTTTCAAATCTAAGGTCATTAAACTTAATCGGATCTCCCTCTCCTCGTAGCCTTTACTGTCTTCTTTATTCCATTGTTGGGACTTTGTATAGGTCGCCGTGGCCTTTCCTCAACATAATTTGCAAAGGTGACAAATCCAAGAAAAAATCCATCAATTCCCTTTGTGGATCAAGTGCAAAAAGTACTAGCTTGCTTCCTTAGAGACACACCCGAAATTGGAAAATATATCTCTGACAAAGTACAGCTCTCTGATTTCAATATGCTTTTTTTCTTTTCATTTTTCTAGTAAGTTATGTTGAGGAAAGGCCATGGTGGCTTATACAAAGCCCCAACAAAGGAAGAAAGAAGAAAGCGAAAGGCTAAGGGGAGAGAGAGATCAGATAAAGTTTATTGATCTTAGATTTGAAAGATGGCAGGTTTTAAGATGCAGGAAAGCAAGAAGAAGGCAAGACGCTCCATAAATTATACGTTATTGGGATGAATGATGGTTTGTGAGATAAAGTTCGTGAAGTAGGCAGTGAAACTTGGAAAGGGTGTGAATGATTTGAGTTGAATGCTTGAATTTTCCAAGCGATTATTGATTTCTACATTACAAAGGAAATTCATCTACTTATCAAGACATCAGGAAAAGATCGCACGTAGAACTGACAATAAAAAAATGCCATGAAATTTTCGTTTTTGGACAGCTTACCGTTTTCTGAATGCCTGCTTGCAACTCTTTTTCTATTTATGTCATCTTCATCTTCTCCATTAGGGGTATACCGTGAAAATGGCACAGGAATCTTGCAACGCGGTAGGGGTGTCTCTAAGATAGACTTTTCCGACACAAGACTTGACTCTGATGAGCTAGTTTGGGTCTTGGCGTTTGCGAGATAGCGCTTGTATCCGTAATCAGGGCTGGTTGACTTATCCAGATAGTTGACTGGTACTGGGATGCTCTTTGATGGCGCAGCTGTGTGCATTTTTGAAGACGGCTCCGTGCCTTTGGTCCACAATCGCGGCTCGGGCAGGGGTAAAACGTGACTTGATGGAACGTATTTTTCATCTAAAGGTGATGAAGCTCGTCGGGTACAGCCACTGTCTCTAGTGGGAATAAGCTGCAAGTCGCTGTCAAAACCGGATTCGTCACAATGGATCCTTTTCGGTTGGGCCACCTTGCGTCCATATGATGGACAAGGTGCTTTCTGCTCGGCGTTTGCAACGTCATCAGTCTGCAAAGATAAATTTTGCTTGTCGTTATTTTTAGCATCAGAGAGCTGCTATGAACAGTCCTGTATAATTCAGTACAGAGCAATCACCTATAATGGCCCTTAGATTCTTCAATTCTGGAAGAGTCTGTAGTTGTGGCCACAACGAGAAGAAGGTTAAAGACATACATTGATCGATCAGCGCGCGCGCGCGCGTGTGTGTGTGTGTGTGTGTGTGTGTGTGTGTGTGTGTGTGTGTGTGTGTGTGTGTGTGTGTGTGTGTGTGTGTGTGTGTGTGAGTGTGTGTGTGTGTGTGTGTGTGTTTCTGGGTGTGTATTGATATTCATGCACTTACATACACATATATGTATATGTATATGTATGTGCCTCTCCCCAAAAAAGGAGATTTGGCAGAATGCAGCAACTACCGGACAATCGCTCTCATCTCCCAGTGTAGCAAGGTTCTTCTAAAGATCATCCAGAAACGTCTGGAACCGTTGAAAGAGAGCTACCAGACGAACAAGCACGGTTCAGGAGAGATAGAGGGTGCAGAGACCAAATTGCAAACATGAGGTGGGTCATGGAGACATGTAAAGAATTTTCAAAATCAATATCAATGTGTTTTATAGACTACAGTAAGGCTTTCGATTGCGTGGATCACAATCTGATGTGGAGGTATCTGAGAGAAATGGGAGTACCGGAACATCTTGTGATGCTTCTTCACAACTTGTACGAGGGTCAGAAGGCAACAGTAAGAACTGAGCAAGGTTGCAGCGAACAATTTGATGTGCAGAAGGGAGTTCGTCAAGGATGTATATTGTCTCTGCCTTTGTTCAACCTATACAGCGAACAGATCACGAGGAACGCAGGTATTAAAGATATGACAGAAGGAGTGAAAGTAGGTGGCAGTAATGTAAACAATTTGAGATATGCTGACGACACCACGCTGCTTGCAGAGACTGCGCCAGACCTAAAGGAGCTATTGGAACGAGTAAAAATGGAGAGTCTGAAGTCTGGTCTTGCACTGAACATCAAGAAAACGAAAGTCATGAGCACCGAAGAACTAAATGAGTTCACTATCAGCAACGAAAAAATTGAAGTTGTGGAACAATTCAATCTGCTGGGATCAATGATACATAGAAACAATGACTGTAGTCAAGAAGTCCGAAGACGCCTAGCACTGGGCAGAGCATCGATGGACAATCTGAAATGTGCCTAGCGGGATAAGAGCATAACTGTAGAAACCAAGGTCAGATTAGTACGTGCTCTAGTATTCAGTGTGGTTCTATACGGGTCTGAAAGTTGGACGACGAAGAAATCTGACGACAAGAAGATCAACTCATTCGAACTCTGGTGTTGGAGGAGACTCCTCAGGGTGCCATGGAGATCACGCAGACGGAATGAGGGGGTCCTGCAGCAAGTCGGTAACCCTGAGTCACTTGAGTCCACCATGGTCAGACTAAGGCTGAAGTACTACGGACACTGCAACAGGAAGGACGGAAGTTTGGAAAAAGATTTGATGATGGGCTTAACGGCAGGGAGGACAAAGAGAGGCAGACCGCCAAGAAGATGGTTGGATGGTGTGACCGGTGAGGGGACCCTGAGAGAGACTAGTGCCCGTTGCAGGGACAGGGCTGGGTGGAGGAACTACGCGAATAGAGTCGCCAGAGGTCGCACGCGACCTGACGCTCTTTAGAGAGATATGTATATGTATATGTATATGTATATGTATATGTATATGTATATGTATATGTATATGTATATGTATATGTATAAATATATTCAAATATATATATCTCTGCCATATCAAGTCAAAAACGTGGTATGTATTCATGTGTGTGTGTGTGTGCGTGTGTCTGTGTGTGTGTGTGTCTGGGTGTGTATATAAGGCTATGTGTGTATGGTTATGTTTGTATCTCTATGTAGGGCTATGTCTAGCTGTATATGGCTACGTATGGCTATGATGACTATATATGGCTATGGATGACTATATATGTATAGCTATGTATGGCTACGTATGTCTATGATGGCTATGATGCGATGTACCATTTTAAACTTACCTTTCCTATGTCATCATTCTGGATGCCACTTGGTTTTAATCTTTGGTCTAGTATTTCAAGGATCTTATTTTCAAGTTCTTTGAATCCCTGTGCTTGTGTCTTTGTTTTGAAATCCTCCGTCGCTGCTTGGGCGTGATTCATCGTGCTAACCAGACTTGAGATCTGATTCTCCAATGCAGTTTGAATCTGTGTGGATATAATGCTCAATACAGCATCCCACCCGACAGTACAGTGACAAAGTTCTGCTAAGAATGACGGATGTGGAAAGAGTAAACTGAACAAATCCCTTGTAAGTTATCCCTTGCAGCCTGTTTATCCTCCGTCTCCCTTTTGGAAATCAACAATCAGATGCTTTGATGATTCGTTATGATTTCGTGATTGATGATCACTGATGACTTCACATTTCAATGCGAAAAGCACGCACGTCGAGAGTAGTAGAGACTGTTTTCTGACGCTCAGCACACGTCAGGAAAGATGAATTTTATTGCAGTGATCCGTTGGATACCTATGAGTGGCTTTTATAACGATCGCGGTGCTGACAAAATCATCAGTTTTCATTTTTTTTTCAATTTCAAGACAAAATTACCAAAAACAAATTGGAGAATGAAATTGAAAGATGAATAACACCAATTACCAACTAACTATGCTAGCATAAAGCACTTTTTGAGAATGAAAATCAATATAAGAACGGCAACAAACAACAGAGAAATTACATCCGACTTAAAAACATACTTAGACATCCTGGTTACCTGTTTCCTCATACCTTATTTTTAGCAATTCTATCGTTTGGACTCCCCAGTGCCTATTTCCTAAGTTTTGATTACTTATTTCTAATTTCTTTTCCGACGATGACTCTCGTGTATTTTATTGACATATCTTTTATCATTTACGAACCGGTATTTTGATGTTATCGATTCGGTAACTGAGACATCAAAACATCCATTAAAATCCAGAGTGAATTATCTTTTCTGTTGCAATTCTTCTACCAGATTGCCTGAATAGATATGAATAAGATGCAATAGGTGCTGCTGGGAACAGCTCTCTATTGAATGGATGTCGAGAACAGAGAAGGCAACTTTCTTTAACATAGCAAATGTTTAGAGTGTTAAATTGGATTTATCAAGATGACCACCATATACAAAGTCAGTACCTGTAAGAATGGAGCTATGGCTGCGGAAGTAGCAACAGCTGCGTAGGAAACAGCCTCTTGCGCTGGTGTCGGTCCTGAACTGACCGTTTTTTCTTGCGAACTGTTTTCAGTTTTCTTTACATTTGATTCGACTTGAGTTTGCTTGACAATCTTTGGGATGGCAACTTTTTTAACAGGCACTGAATTCAGCATTCTAAAAATCGAAAATTCCGGATAAAAACGTTTGAAATTGATTCTATACAAGAATGGGGCAAATATAGGTTCAGTTTTCTGCACCCTTGTGAGGGTGCATTTCTTTTCAAAGTTTACAAAGAGAGCTGGATTAATTAGATCCCACACTCTGACTTAATATGAATGCATTCAACCAACATGCCCATGCACTGATATCAATGTGAGGAGTCCTTTTGGATGCAAATCAATCAAGATGCCAAACCCCCAACAAAACACCCTTCTTTACTGTGTTGAATTGAAGAGGACAATCAGAACTAGGTCCCTCACGCTGATAATTTTTTCTTGAGGAAGATGATAGCTTCTTTCTTGAAACTACGAGCAAATCAATCGATCATTCAATCCTCAACATCAACCACCCGAAACCGAGATGTCCTCGTTCTAATTCACCCATTTCAAGGAGGATGATAAAAAAATTCGTCAAAAATCGCGCAAAATAGTAGGCACAGCTATTTGGTTTGCTATCCAGATTTAAACCTCACATTTGATAGGAGCAGGGGTTGTATGCGGTGCTTGGGGCCTCTTTTCTTTCTCTTGCACTTTTGCTCTCCCAAAACCCTCCTAATTGCTTACCTTACCTGATTATATTTTTCTTTATATAAATTTACATTTTCCAGTTTTTCTTCTGGTGGTGAATGAAATTTGAGCTCAAAGTGCCTCTAATGGTGGGAACTCCGGTGACGCTGTTCCCAACATGATATACACAGTAGCTGCATGTTTTGAGCAAACTCAAGTTATTCAAATTTTATTTTGATTTATGAATAAAAAATGCGTCAAGAAATTCCACCTTTCTTTAAACTTCTCCTGGATGACATTCTTTTTCTGGCCTTGAGGATATTGCAGAACTATAACATCGTTGCCTAGAACATTAACGTGCGGGAAAGATCGTCAATATAAAAGCGTTCCATGTTGCATTACAGATTAATTGAACAAAGGGAAACAATTTTAAAACAATCTTAGATAAGAACTGCGAAAGCTAGTCTATCACAAGGCTGGGTATGAGTACAGACAGAAGGTCAGGGCTTTCCGTGGCCTCGCATCAAGATAAATCGTTGACTTCCTCATGATTTAATAAATAGCTTACTTCCTTGCTCTGGTACATCTATTTTGACAACATCTGAATTTTCCTTCCCTTGCGTTAGACCGGACAAAGCCTAGAAATGAAATGCATTTTGTTGAAAAGAGAGGAAGAAATAAAATGGGCATTATTATCATCATTATTATGGACATTCCTGTTATTCTTCAAAGGAGGACCATGTTTCACTGTCAACAATTCAATCATTCAATCAACCATTCAACCAATCATCCAATCAATCATTCAATCAATCATTCAATCAATCATTCAATCAATTAAACACTTAAATAGATCTTGGAACAGAAGGTTTACTTACTGAATGCTTCTCTTGCTCTTTCTTTTCTGAGGCCTTTTCCTCTTTTCTTTCTTGGTTCAATGGAGGAAAGTTTTTTTCGAGCAATGGAAAATCGTTTTGTTGTCTTTGCTCATGTTCAATCCTTTTTTTCTCTTCTAAACGATCATTTTTGCCTTTGATACTATGCACCTGTTGTTTTTCTTGCTTTAGTGGCCTCTGTTGCTGCTGTTGTTTTGTGGTGTCTTTCTCATTGTAATGGGATGTCGACAAGCCAAGATTTTTATGAACAGAAGACACAAAAACACCAGACTTCACAAAATCTATGTGGATGGAAACAATAATCAAATCAATTGCAATGATGTTACAATCATTAGAATTCTTATAATCAATGCTTACCGTGAATGATAAATGATTAAGTGTAAGATAGTTGAATAAGCAAACCCTCTTAGACAAAAAATTGTTGATAAGTGCTATTTTTCCAAACTAATTGATGTGCCAAACTACATATAGAAATTCTGACAACTTACATTGCTTCCCTTATGAAACCAAAAAAAAGATTAAAAAAGACTGTTATTCTAAATCTTTTTTACTAACACCCAGGAATCCAATAGAAATCATTCGTGCCAGCCAGCTTGAACAGTTTTAGAATCAAATAAGCACCCATGGGCCTTAATACATTGTTCATGGTAACCAATCTGGTACAGAAAAGCAAACCTCCAAATAGATTAACCTCCAAGCAATAAAACAATTCCCAAAAGCCGCAATTCCTCGGCTTCCCTACGTATTCTTTGCTCCCTGCTAAAATTTTCTGCTTATTTAATATTCCTTTGACGATTTTTTTATTGACTTCATTTCCTTAACAACTCATTTCATTTTGGAATTACCAATGCTTGAATTTTGAGAGCGCACTAGGTTAGCAAAGTAATTCATTTCCCACCTGATGGCTCAGGCGTTGGCAGCCTTTCAGATGAACCATTTGATGACACAGTGATCTGGCTTCTTACTGAAGAGTCTGGCGTGCTTTGCATCTCTTCAAGCATTTCTGCCAGCATCCTCACTTCTGTGCATCTACTTGTATCAGAGAAATTATCATGGGCGGCAGAGTGTATACTTGTCGAGCTTGCTTCTTCAATCATGACATCAACCTGCTCTCTTTGCGTCCCATTCTTTGCTTTTCTTGCCCATGGATCAATTTTATTGCTCCCATTTCTGTTCCCACTTTCTTTTGTATGTAACATATCATCATTTGCCAAACCCTTTCCACTTTTCTCACTACTGTTCCTAAGAATTTCTTCAGCTATTTTTGAAGATGAAATGGACTGTGTGGCTAAATTTGTAATGCCTAGGAGATCAGCTAGCAATTTTTGACCTGATGCCATGACTTCTGAAAGAATAATTAAACATTTCACAGAAAAGTGATTACATAATTTTTATACTGAAGATATTTTCATTGGGTACTCGTCAAAGTAGAGAATGTCTGATAATTGCCTAAATAAGACTTTGAAATTATATTCAGATGCAGATAAGTCTGAAAGTGTGTAATTGACCCCAGTCACTAAGTGCTTATTTTGACAAAGCATTGCCTATAAACCTTCACACAGTCAAATAGCTACTTAAATGTTTCTGCTAATTGAACCCATTTTTGACTGAAAAAAATCAGCCATCAAACATAGAAGAAAATGTGGTGGTGATATGTTGTGAGCGAAATCTAAGCATGCTCAAACTGAAATCAAAATCAATTTGCTAGATAAACGAATGGTGAGACTCTACTGCAAACAATTTCAGAAATTCACATATTCTTCCTAAACATCAAAATGTGCCTATTTCAACCTTGATGGACTATCGTAGCTGTCAATGGTATTATTCAACATGCAGAGAACACAGAATGGTACTGTGGGATAACTTATGGCTTAAAAGTAATATTGATAATGCTAATTGAATTTTTATCAATCAGCACTATAGTGCTCTGTTATCACTAGAGTCCTTTTTCAGAAATAAGATGAAAGAAAACATCTTCAAAGCATTAAAATCACTGAAAACATGGTTTCTGCCTTATAAAATGCTCCTCAAATGCTTTTTCAAAAAGCTGCTTTATATTTTATGATCTTAACTTCAGGGGGTAGTGCATTACACTGATTATGTGCAAAAAACAACAATCTTTAGATAAAAATGGCATATTGAAGGAGTATGAACAGCCACGAAGTAGTAGGTAATAGTAGTATGTAATGATGATGAAGATTTCTGCAAAGAGGGTAGAACAGATAGTAATACAGAAGGATTATGACAGCCACAATATGATAATGAAATCATTGCTCTGAAAGGCAGGGTTTGGTATCTGAAAGAAAACTTCAAGAACAAATGGACTGAAAGAAGAAGAGGATGGAATTAAAAATAGGCAACAGTTTTGAACGCAGTTTTAAAGTTGATAGAATTTAATATTCCTTATTTTATCCTTTTTCACTTAAAAGGTCCTTGACTGATACCAAGATTTACATCCTGGTCAAGTAAACCTGTATGGATATCATTTATTACTGTAGTCATCATTATCTGTAAATATTGTCTTGGCAACTTTGCAAGGTAGCCCTTTCAAATATAGCAAAATCCTAGATTTTGGATGAAAATGCTATCTTAGGAAAGGGTGCAAAAATAATTTAGGCAATATCCTGTATCCATCCTTTGTGAAAGTTCAATGCATTTTACACCCTCTATAAAGATCTGTCCTTCTATTGCTTTCCACTCCTGAGATCGTTGGGAAAACAGCTTTGAAATCAAAACTGGCTACAGGCTGTAGGGCAGTGCTATAGTGCATTGTGACAGCTCATAACATAGGAGGTGTGGGTTCACATCTTCAATGGAGCACTCCTACAGTACTATTCGCCTTGTACAAATTTTCGAATGTGTTTTGCAGTGAAAATTCAAGATACTTTTTATCATTGACTTTCTCGAGCATCTACCATATCATGAAGTTTACATATTTCTATGCACAGGCATTTTTTATAACCTATTGGTGAGGAAACCTTTTAGTTCTACCCCTGGTCTCTGCTATGCCCGAAATCGAGTATGCTAAGCGGTTAACGGACTGAAGAAAAAGATTTTGCTTGAGTACTTAACAATTCCAGCAAATCATTACTCTTTTCATTGATGAAAAATGAGTTAATGAAGTTCAAAAATTAATCAAATGATATCGCAATATTCCTAACCGTTTTGTATCTAATCTTTCTTTGTCTCCTCTTCTCGATGTTTTTATTTGTGCGCCATTTTCAAATTTCGTATCAAGGAATTAGCAGCCCTCAAACGAGGCATCTCCTTCGCAGGGACACATGGGGGGAAGATCGTGACCTGATTTCGTTCAACGATAATAAATATTGAGTAGGAAATATCTCCCCATTATGTAAGAGGCAGCACGAGTTTTAGAGGACTAATTGACATTGTGGCTCGATCTACTTGCAGAAGATCCCTGGTTCGAGGCATGAAGGGGCATGTTTTCTTCGCCTTCCATCTGTCCACCCAAAAGTTAATGGTCATCCTTTCTCAATGGCTTAGGGTGTTACTCCCTTCACAAGCGCCCGTTTCGAGTAAGGAAGTCTACTTAACTTAGCACATCTTTTGATCAGTTCAAAGGATATCAAGCTATCACAACAGAAATTGGATCTATAGTAGCTTATGCACAACGGATGCCATAGAACGCAATGGACGCTACAAATTCATTAATGAAGCCACTAGCATGGTATAACCTTGCTTAGTTAACTTCGTCACTTCATCATTGCTCTCCATGTACAAATATTCTCCGATCGACTGAGGAATGAATTAGAAAAAGATCAGCAAAACTTACAAAAATATGCCCATGCCATTCTTTAAAGGGGAAAGTTGTGTAATCATATCCATGCATGTCACCCTCGGTTAGTTTAATTACTAAGAAACTTAATAAATTTGATAATTCCATAAATGCAAGTTATTTTGCTTCCTTTTGTGTAACGGAATGGTGTATATCTTTTTACAATTACACCCCATCTATATATGCATGCTTCAAGTGAAAAAATACCATTTATGCGCTTTTGCCTCCCTTTGACAATGAATGAAACCTGCAAATTTCTGACTGAAATGCAAAAGCTTAAGATGCTCTCCAAAATGCAAAATTTTTGGACAACTGAACTTATTGAAAACGTATCTTTTCCACGTGGAGAGCAAGAAGGAAGTTATTTTAGAACAATGCGGCAACCGCAACTAAACAGACTTTTTTTTAGTGGGTTATGTTGAGGAAAGGCTATGGTGGCCTATACAAAGCCCCAACAAAGGAAGAAAGAAGAAAGCGAGCAGCTAAGAGGATAGAGAGATAAGATCAAGTTTATTGATCTTAGATTTCAAAAATCACAAGTTGTATGATTCAGGGAAGCAAGAAGGAGGCAAGACGTTCCATAAATTGCATGTTCTTGGGATGAATGGTGATTTGTGAGATAGAGTTCGTGAAGTAGGCAGTGAAACTTGGAAAGGGTGTGAATGAGTTGAGCTTCTGGTGGTACTGACACGCCTCAGAGGAACTGGAATAATATCCCTGATCTCCTGAGAACAATTTCCACTTGCCAGTGTGGCAACGAATATGCATCCCTCGAACAAGGTATACCCAACGGGTATGGAAAAAAGGTGTCCCGATTATTCATCCTATAATCAGTGGTTCGAATCTACCTTCAGCTAAGGTTCCATTTGGAATGAGGAGAGACATTAGCTCTCTGTAATTCCAGGTGTTGGGAAGGGATAATTCGTAGACCGCTACCCGACTGAACTGGTACAACGTGGAGTAGATGCAACAAGCTGGTATTATTAAGATAATGACCCAAGAGGGAATGATAGCTACCTACCCCTTTCCTTTGACTGACACTAAGAGTTCTTCGGAAGTCCTAGGGATTCTTAGAATGATAACTATCATAACAATTTGTTCAAACTTCATTCTTTTATTAATACTTTAAATGCTACAAATACAAATCTCGTTAAAAAGGCAACTTGTACTTGGCTGGCTTATGACAATTATATCATCAACAATACCAATGATAGTGACATACAATTGACTCTGGCACCATTTTTATAAATTTCCCTGCCCTTTGAAGGATCGAGTCAAAAAATCAACAGATTTCTGTTAACTATCTTTGTCCTCAAAACAGATTATTAAATTAATCTAAACATATTTGCATGCTGTTATTTATACTAAACTCTGTAATAAGACAATGAGTGGTGGAAAAGATGAGCGAGTATCCTTATAAGAACACAGCTATGAAAACATCTTCATTTGATATATATGATACATACAAGAAACATACAATAGATAAATTACGAAAAGCTATGAAGCCACGGTTTATTCACAAGTGTTGCCATTTTACATCTTACACTACTAGTTGAAAAGATGACTGGAAACGAGGCACAAAACGATGTCCCTAACTAGGCATCAATATCAATAAATATCTAACGAACTTTGTAGAGTCTTAAAAGAAGAACCAGTCCTAAAATATTTCCCATGAAGAGGTCGGTGAAGCGGAGAGTTTATCAATCGTACCCAAACTAGAGAATTCTAAAAACTATTGGCAAACAACAAAATTGCAAAGGTTAAATGTTAAAACTCTGATTCTGACGAGTGAAAATTAAACTGGGGCACGTGGTTTACCAACATCCGAAAATTAACTGGCAATGTATTTTTGCGAGGTGAACTTGTCAGAGCAGGGTATCAGTTCGTAAAACATAAAGGTCAACTTAATCGCGGAGTTAAATGCCAGAAACCTCGAAACTGCGCTAATTTCAACAGGGCTGCTAGCTACGAAACTTGCCCGCTGGCACCCCCTGCACAGCTGTCGACTAGGGGTGCCATTTAGTATGGTGAAATTTTGAGTTTAATTGATTTTGCTTATTGCTATCGCAACCACGTGCGTTTCTGTTTTCCTTTCTCTACCCCTGGTCTTCTCACTTTTGGAAGTTTTCTTTCCAGCATTAGATTCTACCTTGCCATCATTGTAGCACAACCCCCCTCTCAAAGGTTAGAAAGTTGATCACTTCTTCGTCACATGCTAAATTTCGAGCATAGCAGACACCGGAGGCATGGCTCTGAGTTTCTTCTAGGGAAGTGGATTTTAAATAGGGTGCAATTATACCCAGATTAGTACCAGTTCATCCACTTTAACGAGATTGAATATGAACACCCGTGTTCTTATGCGTCACTGTATGCAATAGCAGGCGGCGAAAGGTCTGCTGGTGTTAACTAACTTCTGCATGCCCTATTTAGAAGAAATGCCCCCAAAGAATGAGTTTCAGATTTCACAGGAACGATCATCTCCAGGCAGCTGCTTCGATCGGAGAGATGCAGTGCACCCATGCACTGGATGAGTCGCGCAATGTGCAGGATGACTTCAGTGTGCAGCAAATGTCCCATCAGGTGCTAAGCGGCCCCCCTTCTATCCCCCCAAACGTACATTTCAGCCTCCATAAAAATCATATACCTTAAAAAACGAGACGCTTGAAGAGGCCCTTCCCAGGACGGGCTTGGCACACCGATACATCCCTCCCCAATTCCGTTGATTGTCGCAATATCTAGCCCCATTCAAACAGCCACGACGACAGTTAGCTGCAGTTCGCTACAGAGAGAAGCAGAAGCGGAAGCGTAACTGCGTATAGCTAAAGACCTTTCGGTACGACACTCGACAGAGAAAAGAACGCTGGGCGAAAGGAGACCGTGAAAGTCACATGCAGATGCGGATCGAAGCACGTGGTGAAAGTGAGGCTTGTTCGGACCAACCACCGCGCATTACTTTCACGTGGTTCAAATCCACGTCTTCAGCCGGGTACAATTATGATTCAGCATTTATGAGCAATATCGAAGCCTTGTAAATCAAAACATTTAAGAGTATAGCAACAGTCTGGAGCATTCCGGGGGTAACCAGCACCAAGCATGCAATTATTCCTTGACTGGGGGAGGGGGGGGGGGAGGAGGCATTTTTACCTCATATAGCTTTGACGATATGACAAACCATCTCATTTTCCGGTATGGGCAGGGGGACGCTTGTAATTAATTATGGACAAGGGTTTGCTACAAATTTGAATGACCAGCAGAAAGCGACGGTCGATCCTACACGAACATGAACAAACCAAAGGAATCCTTATCTCCAAAAATAATCCCATACCAATGTGAATTAGAAACGAAGAAGCACTTGTACAACGAGGGGCGAAAAAACATCGAATTCTAGTCCAACCTTGGAAAAGCAATCCACATTTGGAAGAATAACAAAAATGCTTGTTAATCAGCAGTCTAGCTTACGTGTGAACGAACCCAAAACACGCTTTGCTCCTTCATGAGTCATTGAGGACACAAAGCAAGCGCGTTTCGGTTGACGAACAAAGTGCAACTTTGAAAAGATCGAGAGAACCGTCACTGTTCACAGGGTCATTAAATTCCACGCCTTTTCAACACAATTTTTAGCATTTTGATAGGAACTCAAACTAACCATCCTACCTACAGCCTCTGTAACGGCTGAGAAGACTGCAGGTGGAAAGGTCGCTTTGCAGATTACTATCCAGTTCATAATGTCGTTATGCCAAAGTATTGAGTTAAGGATCGCAAGGGGGAGTAGATCAATATTATCGGCACACCTCTCTTCTCGGTGTGGACGGCGGTTCATACCTTGACGATGCAAAATTAAGCATGTGCTACTAACGGCGGTGGGTTTATATTTTTGCTATGATCGTCCGGTTTCTTGGGAACGTGTGTCTTCATGTGTGCTGAACGGCTCTTCACCTTGCTAAATACCCTGGATGTGAAGAAAAAAACGAAGTTAGCATTTCGAATGATGAACGATGCATGTAGATCTCAAGTATCAAGATGCATTTTCAGCATCACATACCAAATACTGAGCTGAATCACTTGAACAAAAGCATGTAAAACGGTTCGGATATGTGAAATCTAAAAGTGAATCTCCATTCAGCGGATCACCCGATTGACTGATCCAACAGCGTAATCGATTTAAGTTTTAGCAGGGATTAGAGACAAGGATGCGGGATTCCTCGGGGAACTTGGGTGCAATAAAGTTGCGCTTTATTGCCTCCCTCGCCGATCGTATTTTCGTTGTGGTCAGTGCAGAGTTTCAGTTCACGACACCCTCGGTGTACTGGTTCCCACATCAAGCCACTAGACTAAAAAATCATCCCCAATCTAACTAATAATACTGGCCACTAAATATTCTATAATCTATTCCGCTGAATTAAACACTGGGGTGTTAAATTATATCATGACATCCGCTGATCAGTAGATCATGACAATCATATCATGACATCCACTAATCAGTAGATCATGACAATTATAACATGACATCCACTAATCAGTAGATCATCACAATTGTATCATGACATCCAATAATCAGTAGATCATGACAATTGTATCATGACATCCACTAATCAGTAGATCATGACAATCATATCATGACATCCACTAATCAGTAGATCATGACAATCATATCATGACATCCACTAATCAGTAGATCATGATAATCATATCATGACATCCACTAATCAGTAGATCATGACAATTATGTAATGACATCCACTAATCAGTAGATCATCACAATTGTATCATGACATCCACTAATCAGTAGATCATGACAATTATATCATGACATCCACTAATCAGTAGATCATCACAATTATATCATGACATCCACTAATCAGTAGATCATCACAATTGTATCATGACATCCAATAATCAGTAGATCATGACAATCATATCATGAAATCAACTAATCAGTAGATCATGACAATTATATCATGACATCCACTAATCAGTAGATCATCACAATTGTATCATGACATCCACTAATCAGTAGATCATCACAATTATATCATGAAATCAACTAATCAGTAGATCATGACAATTATATCATGACATCCACTAATCAGTAGATCATCACAATTGTATCATGACATCCACTAATCAGTAGATCATCACAATTATATCATGACATCCACTAATCAGTAGATCATGATAATCATATCATGAAATCAACTAATCAGTAGATCATGATAATTATATCATGACATCCACTAATCAGTAGATCATCACAATTGTATCATGACATCCACTAATCAGTAGATCATCACAATTGTATCATGACATCCAATAATCAGTAGATCATGACAATCATATCATGACATCCACTAATCAGTAGATCGTGACAATCATTCACCTAAACTCAACCATAAAAACTATCATAAAAATCTAACCTTCCACAAACTTTGCACGCAAACTGAAGCGGTACTCCATCTGGTTGGGTGGCTGTGTTATTCTGTGGAGCAGGCGACGGTGACTTTTTTCGTTTCTGCGGCGAAGCGGAATTATCACGCGGTATGGACGGCGCGATAATCACATGCGTTTTCGGGCGTGGTTTTCTCACTTCCACTGGCTTGCCGAAGCTACGAGGAGAACAATAATATGCCACCAATCGATTCAATTCAATTGAGATTCAATTCAATTAACAACGACAGAAAATCCAAGATTGCTTAACTCTCTAGCAAGACCACTGGCCATTTGATACAACAACAACACTTGCAGTCCGTACCAGAATCTTTTGCTTCAAACTGATGCATGCTGTAACCTCTAACCTGGATCCGTACCCTTGAAAACCCCCAGTCTAACACAAACCCCCAGTCTAACATCAAACCCAGCCCTAACACAGCCTTGGCCCTTACCATGCGTTGACTATAACACCAACAAAAATGCGCATCCCTGCCCTAAACAAATTGCTGGCAAAAGGGGAAGATCAGTCAAGCTATTTGACGATTTCGTGTTGCGAATGCTGAACAACTGGAATAGGGTGTAAGCCTGTAGGACTTTTGAATGATCGACGTTGACAAAGGTTGCTGCTTCCGCTATTCCACAATCTGGGGCTCACGTAGTAGCAAATGGATGGCTAATTGGTTGAATTCCGTATTGACACCCACCCACCCACTGATCGTCAAAAGCAGCGTGCATCTTTTCAATCCCTGGATGAGTGTGTGAATATTCATTGCAACCGCGATGGGTGGCATCAATGAAAACGGATCTTTCGGGTAGGATGATGCAATTATGACGGTCTACTGCACGGATTATCCCACTTAGAAGGAGCATTTCCTTCTGCAAGTGGGAGGCGTGGGGGGACAACGCACACTCAGCCACAATGTAACTGAACGGCATTATGTTTGTTACTACTGGCCGTGAACATAGACCAAAACACTATGCACTAAGTGTCCAGTCATTTCATTACTCCTGCCTTGATGTGTACACCTTTCCTTTCAACAGACTCCGAATGAGCACTGGATACAATGCAAAGCTTTCCGTTTCAAGGGGATCATTTAACCTGGCATCGGGGCTTCAACTGCCAGCAATACGAGAAGAACAATCACGATTCTTACCTGCCGCCGTGAACACGTATGTGACCGTTAAGGGCCTGCCTTGATACGAATCTCGCTTGACAGTCCGGGTAGTCGCATTGAAATACTGCATCTTTTATGCCCGTCGATAATGGTGATTCGAAAACGGAAGGTGTATAGCTCTCCTCTTCCTCCTTGAAAATAACATCACATTGCTTAGATTATCATTGACACTAGATCCGGAAAACACACAAATACCATGGCTGAAAATTGTCATCCATCCAATTTTTTCGATAAATTTCCGTCAACTATTGTTTGTTCTGTTACTACCATGGTTCCTTCCTTGACGTCACAGCATGATTCTTTTGACATCAACGGCTTGAGTCCACTTAAAATTTTTTTCCTGGACTCCATAACCGTTGGTCGCTTCAACTACTACCTCTTCGTCACGATTACATTGAAAGATTCTTACAGTGCAAGGGTTTCCTTTTCCTATGTTTAGCCACACAAAGGTTTCATTCTGCGACTATTGACTGTGCAACGGCTTCAATTAGCGTTAATTAGCCATGTTGGCGTTTCATATAATAAATCTCAGCCATACAAAGATTCAAATTTGCGTTTTTTTTAAAACAAGGCTTTATTTGGCAATTTTCAATAATTCATAGGTTCAATTTTCTGATTTTAAAAATGCAAGGTTTCATCTGGTAATTTCCAGTCGCACACACAGGTTTCATTTTGGAATTTTCAACAATGCAAAGGATTCCATTAGTGAATGGATGACTTTCCGCCATACAAAGCTTTTTGCCTCAAGACTTTTCAACATCCCAATCATCTCAATCTCACCTGCTCTGATTCAACTTCAACGTATCGCGTTCTCGCTCTGAATCCTTCCGGGTTTGTTGCTTTCCACAGATAATAAAACTCGACACATTGCTTTACACTTTTGGTGCATACCTGCAAAAAACAAAATATAATAATAATAATAATAATAATAAATAATTTGCTTAAAGTTGGCGTTCAACTCAAATATCTGTGCAGAAAGCTAATTCATGCCAAATATCTATCAGACATACAATGAGCGCATGTCTAGATGTACCAAAAATATTTTAAAGAAAAAACAAGCTAAACAGCATCTAATCAAGAATGTTTTACACAATCTACAAAATTGCTTTAGATGATGTGCTCAGAATACAACGATGAAAGAAAAACCAAAGATAAACAATAAATAATATTGAAAAACGACGTAATGCAGAATGGGAGAACCCTAGTGGATAAAGAAACTAAAGGACGAACTTGCATCGTCTATTCAAATGCAACACAAGTTCACCCATACTTAGATTCGCGAATCAGCAGATCTTTGCGTTCCTTGATGCAATCATAGTTTAAAATGATAATTTTTTTTTTTTTTTTTTAAACTTCATTTTGATATATAAGCTAAACATACAAATACAAATCTCTCTAGTAATAGGTAATTTGTATTCATTCGGCTGACCTAATTACAGGTATTTCTAGTATAAAAAAAATGAATGAATAATTATACTAATAAGATGACGAATAGAAAAAAAAAAAATTTAATGAGAAGAATTAATGGTTGCAAGGAGACTGTTAGTAGGAAAGAAGGTCCGGGTTAGTCCAGGGTTTATTACGCATACAGAATATGTAGTAAAAAAATAATAATAATAATAATAATAATAATAATAAATATTTACAGACGAAGGCCTCAATCACTCGAGAGAGCCTTTCATGAGGGTTCTCTATTTGACTAATTGCATCGATTCACTTAAACACAATACTTACAAAAATCCAAACAGTAAAAAGAATAGTTCTATCATAAAAAGTAAATCATTTCACAACGTCCAAAAGTTGTCAGTGTTCGAAAACTTCACGTTGTCCGAAAGTTTTCGGTGTTTGAAAATATTTGGCTGGAAGCTCTGATCAGTTCGGGCGGTTGGCGCATTCACATTAAAAATAAGGCTCCAGTTAGACAATTCGCAAACAAACCTCTTTCTGAATCAAATGGAAATTCTTCCCCTTCGTTCGGTACGATTCGCGAAATTTTAACCTCTCCTTGGCTGTCCAACGACTTGAGCCTGTAACAATGGACAAAGAATGCATGCTACTGAGAATGTGAAATACAATTCAGATCAAGAGAGAACTAGTCAATTCTTCCCTTTATTTATACCGAAAAAGGTTGAATCAATGTTTTGATGATAGCACAGAACAGTGGAAACATGATTTCGCTGCATTTAAGTTCTACTTAAGTTCTAATCGGGGTATGAAACGTCAGGCGATGGCTAGAATACGACTGAAACTCTCAAAAGCTCTGAGGGAAAAGATAAGTCTCTGAGGGAAAGATTCCTGCACTCATTTCGGCAATAAACTGCGCTGCATACTCGATTTCGAGCGAAGCAGAAACCAGATTTTGTGAGGTGGTTTCCCGTTGCCTTCCTCACCAAAGGAAGTTGTTATTGTGTCTTTATTGTGGCACATCTAGGACTCAGACTCACAGCCCCTGCGTTGCGAATCCGCACGCTTAACCACTACACCATGGCATCATTTTGACAATAGCAGTAGTAAAATACAGCTAGGCATCTAGAACTCACATACCAGTATAATGATAGTCTGCATTCGGATCATCTGCTCTTAAAATATGCCTGCGAGACAACATCAACCGAACTGCTTCCTACCGAAATTAAGAAAAAGAAACACGAGGTAATCATACGCCTTTTTAAAAATTATTTGAAACTAAATGAGGCTTTGAGAATGAAGCATAACTTCTGAATTAATACATTGTTTCGAAAATGAACAGTCAATAGGACGATTAGGGTCCAAGTTGTTTGATCACATGGTTGGAATGTAAGCATTCATACGAAAACACAGTAGCACTAAATCAATAGATAGATAGATAGCCTGATAGATAGATAGATAGATAGATAGATAGATAGATAGATAGATAGATAGATAGATAGATAGATAGATAGATAGATAGATAGATAGCCATAGATAGATAGCCATAGATAGATAGATAGATAGATAGATAGATAGATAGATAGATAGATAGATAGATAGATAGATAGATAGATAGATAGATAGATAGATAGATAGATAGATAGATAGGCATAGATAAATAGGCATAGATAAATAGGCATAGATAGATAGGCATAGACAGATAGTAAATATTCAATGAAAGGAATAAACAAAATGTACCACGAAATAAATGAAATAATGAATGAATGGATGAATGAATGGACATTTGATCCGTTGATTACAACTTCAAACAAATTCAACAGTTCTACGCTAACTGATGATCTAGATAACAGGAAAGCAAGACACAATTGCGACAAACGGTCCGATCAGCTCAGTAAGCGAAGGATACTCGTCGACAATCTCGACATGAATACATGCGCATAAGTGATCAATGCATTCACAAATTGACCCAATCGAAAGGCTAACCGGCTAAGCGGCTAAGCGGCTAAGCGCGCGGGTTGATTACCTTGATGCTGCCTCGTGTTCGATGCAGAATATGATGCGCGTACTCCTTATTCGAGGAACCACCGAATAATGCTGTTGAACAGGCCATTTCAAGGAAATTGTCAACTAAAACAGAGAAAAACAATCCTTGAGATCGTCATCGTAATCATCATAGTCACTATCATGATCGACCCAAACTGGGGTTTCGCATCAAGCACATGACCAGTGCTGGGCCCGAGTCAGAACAACAGGAGGGGGTTGCTTGGTGGCAGGATGGGTACCCGAATGTAAAACGGGGCCACCCCCCTTACCAAACAGTACCAGTCTACACAAACAACTGTCGCATCCTTCTAAATAGTTTACACTATGGACTCCCTGCGGATAAAAGATGGCTGCTTTATTTATTCCTGTACTGTTATATGTTGTGCTGAATGCCGGGTATGCTATGTTCTCAAAGTGGTAACTTGTCAGCTATATTACCCTCAAAGCGTAGGTTACGACAGTGACCTTGTCGCAATGCGAGTTATTATCATAACTAGTTAAAATCTGAACGGGGAAGGAATAATTTCGTGTCGATATATATGGATGTGTAACGAATGCAAGAAATAAAGATGACATCAGAATACACCAACCTTCCTTCTTTTTGTTTTTGTCTTCCTTCAAAGGTGCCCACATAAGAGTAGCTCTGTGTTCGTCCTTTTGGGAATTTTCGCGTGGTTCTAAAGAATGGTATAGTCAAGTTATTCCGAAAGTAATCAAGTTATACTGACTTAATAAAGTTTATAAAAACAGCGGAATTTACAATAAGAATGAAATTAACTTGCAAAGCTTGATATTGGCTGAATTTAGTTTAGTCTGTATAACTTCGAGAGTTAAATTCAATCAATTCTCAACCGCGAGCCCCTGGTTTGAGAATTCAAAACACAGCCCGGATTTCTACGGACAAGTTACAACCAACTGTTTAGAATATGACGTTATTGTGTGTACAGAAGTATGTGATAACAACGGAAAACACGTCAACAAAAATAACTACAGCAACGAGGAATAGTAGCAAAAAGGAAAACTGGGAACAGTAGAAATGACACGTGATGGCAAAAATAGCAAAGATGCGGACAGCGACATCGAATAACAAAAAACACGAAGAATAACATTTCTGTCTTTAACTGCCATATCCACGTTCTGTAAAACAATCATTTATGCATTCGTGGAAGCAGAATTGCCAACTTACCCGGCCTTCTTCCAACTTTTGCTTGGAAAAGTGGCCCAATGTTGATTTTTCTGTCAAAAACAAAAACATGCTGAATTGAAGGAGAACAGAAGTCAGACCAAAGTACCACGACTAATTTTGCAGGGAACTGTTACATTAAAGGTTAGCTCGTTTTGATGCAAAATTCGTCTGCTCAATTTCACCATACTTTACATCTAACATTCGAATGTGGATTCTAGGCACCGAGAACAGTTTCCTGATCCTCCCTCTTAACATCACCAAATATTTTGATTCCTGTCACAGGAAATACAGAAAAGTTCCATCTCTTATCAATCTATACGGAAGTCTACCCAACCTTAAATCCATGCTGAAGACTATCATAGACGCAAAGTTTTTTCAATCATACCCTGAAAATAAAGGTTAGGAATTACTAATTAGAAGTACATCGAGCAGACTCACGGTTCTGGTATTGCTACCGCGTCAGTTTCCTCCTCCTTAGTTCCCTCCGCCGTGGTACTCAATCTTCTCGCACTTAGCAGCAGCCGACCCGGTGTCAGCGGAATAGCGGATCTTGGAGTTGCGCAGGTCGTTCCGGTGAAGAAGATGCTTCTTGGAGACAGCATTGGGGGCGGCGTGTAAATAGGAGGGTTGTGGTAGCCCATCTTAACAGGGGAGACCTGTTTTACGGTGCTGTTCGAAAATGTCACAGAGTGCGTTACCTTGTTGTTGACGGAAGCGGGAATGATGATGGGTCCGGGATGCGGCCTTTGCTTGCGACGCGGAGAAACCGCGGACGGACTGCCGGCATCACGCGTTGCGACAATGGAGATTGGCGATGGGCTGGGAAACTCCTTCGCGTTGTGATTCTTCGCAGCAGACGCTCCTTGAGAGTCGATCGTTCTCTCGTGATTAGATGCGTTCGATTTTTCCGTTGCGTTTACATCGGATTCCGCGCGGTTTATTTCACATTTCATGTCGACGTGACTTTCATTTTCAACTGTCTTCGAGTTTTGATCCAAAGCAGCGTTCCGCTCTCTGTTCAAATTCTCTTCTTTCAAGACCTTTGGAAAAAGGAAAAACATAGAAGCTGGAGATCTACATTGCAAGATAGTGTTCATAGCCAGAGCATCGTTAAATCGGCATGGTTGGACACTTTCAACGACTTCCTGACAAACGACATTCAAAGACTGCCATGTATGGGGTAGCAGCAGGAAGAATAAAAAGAGAAAGACGTGGGGAAAAGAAGCCCCTAGGAAGAGAGTACTTCGGGGAAGATTTATTGGCAATTTGGGAGCACCCTGTTAGAAAGCTATGACGTCCAGAGCAATGCCATTGAGGTGGGGTGGGGTGTTCCTTCCCCCCAAGCGCCAAACTTTACTTACAGACATGTAGCGACCCATTTACGGCTGAGGGGAGGGGGCAGGTTAAAGGGATCAATTAACATGGACAAGACGGGGACCTTCTGTGCTTAAGGGAAGTGCTCCAACCACTATGCCAGCCTCCCTCGTATACCACCTGCTCCTCGTATACCAACTACCTCTCATCATTATAAATCAATATCAAAGGCAGTTAAGGTGGGGTCTGAATAAACCCGTGCACAGAAGTTCCAGTGATCTATTGCTATGCAACAAAGAACAGCTAACCTAAAGCTGAAGTGTTTCATCCAGTATAAAGATTGGAGAGAAAACAACAGATAACGACTCGAATCCCTTAGCTAAGGCATTCTAGATGAAACACAGAAAGGTAAACATAAACTCAATAATCACGTACATCCTGCCACTGCGCAGCACCCGGGTGAGCTCCATATAACCTCATGTCATGAGGCATGCAAAACATCGAACCTGCCTTCGCAGCGGCAATTGCTATTGCAGCAGGGTTGGTTGCTTTATTCGCTGCTGATTGGCCGTCCGTGTAGCATCCCATCGCTCCTTGGTTCATTAGCATGTCGGTAGGAATCGGAGTCCTCTGCGCAGCCATGCTTGCAAACATTTGCAATGCATTCTGGGGAAATGCAGTTTGTGAAGATGGGATCATATCCTGTTTTGGCTTTTTCATCGACGGTTCCAATTGCGAAGTGGGGTCGGTGGAACTCCCTGGGTAGTAAGCTGGGGAGTAAAATTGCTGATAGGGCTGCCTGTACCCCATCATG
Organism: Pseudorhiza aurosa; assembly: GCA_964026355.1. Classification (NCBI taxonomy): domain Eukaryota; kingdom Metazoa; phylum Cnidaria; class Scyphozoa; order Rhizostomeae; family Lychnorhizidae; genus Pseudorhiza; species Pseudorhiza aurosa. Next base: position 3,437,766 of record OZ032116.1, read on the forward strand.
TATTGGGGATTCCCAAGGCCTTGGGCCATTCCCATTCTTGCAGCAACCAATTGCGCATTGTTCCATTGCGTTTGCGAATTGTTCCAAGAAGAAGGGAAGTTTGCACCACTGAACTGGTTCGCAGGCCACTGATGCAGTCCTTGGCTCCGCGGGCTTGGCATTTTATTCCGTTCTTGATGAGTCACGGAATGACCGGTATTCTCGGACGGTTGGGAATTAGATTCCACACGATCCGTAACTGAAGATGGCAGCGCGTTCTTTTTTGGCTCATCGACAAAGGCGCCATCTTCTACTTCCATCTTCACATCATTAGCGGCCTCTTTATCACTGGGAGACTCGCTTTCATTCTGAATAGGAAAGTCTTCACAACTATTGCTTCTTATTCTTGAGCGGGTTCGCACTTCTGGAGTAACGCTGGGTGCACTAGAAGGCCTCTCCGGCGGCGCAGTTCCCTTCATGTTGTTGTTGCGGTCTTCGACGGCACCTGGATGCAGCAAGTTGGTGCCACGTGGTACAGCCAAGTACTGGGTAGAATGGCTGGCAGAACTACTAAATGATGAAGATGAGACAGGGGGCACCCCGTGGTGGTTTTCAAGGTGGCGCTTCAGCGACCTCATATCCGAATAGCTTTTGTCGCATTCGGAAAAGCTGCACTCGTAAGGTTTCTTGTCTCTATGGGTGATCATGTGACCATTTCTAGAAATGAAGCGATGGCATTTAGAAACATACTGTGACCGGTCGGTCAATCTACAATAGATTTCTTCAAGGGAGGAGCTGTTCGTCGTAAGCATCTGTTAGCCCTCGTTTGAAAGAAAACCGCTCTGTGCGGGAGTGAGTTCAGGTGAACACATGTGCTACAGCAACTGAACTGTTGATGATTCGGAACGACAAAAAACCCTTAATTTCCGAGGGCCTTCAAACCACAACGCACATTGAGATGCATGCCTCACAGATAAAGTGTTCGACAGGAGAATGAAAACAACCTGCTGTTTCAATAAAGATTTTTCTAAGCGAAAGAAACGGATCGTATTCCCGGGTACACACAGTATCGTTAGATACGAGAGAGAGCTTCCTGATTGGCTCGGGATTGGAAGGTGGGATTCCGGCAAGGGCATTTTCGTGCCTCAGTCATTCCATCAACAGTGACCCCGGGTAGAACTTGATTAGGACCAGCGAGATTCAAGTTGGCAAATTCTAAGCACAGATCAATGCCCTTGAAATCACAGGCAGATATGTACAGGCAAAATTCCACATCGCAAGCCTTACAGTCCAGTGAACGAAAGAGGCTGCATCTCTCGTTGCGACCGTGGTGCTGCAGAAACGTTTGAGTTGGACTTCATCCGTTTCGCACGAGCAGATTTTTCTGACGATGTGGTGTGAGGCGCTTGTCTAACGTGATAAAAACGGCTTTGAGATAAGGTCAGGGTCGGGGTCCCAGCAGAGGGGATTGTGCATGATATTCTTGCAAGACGTCAATGAGTAATCCGTGAATCATTGACTGCAAAGAAATTATTCTCACTCACTCATTCATTCATTCATTCATTCATTCGGAATTTACCCCCGCCGTTGGACTGTGTTTACAACCGTGTTCCCGGCCAAAGCCCCCCTGGAGAAACTCCTCAGTGTCACTGTGAACTCGAGCCATCCTGAAACGGCAAAACATCATCCATCTTGCCGGATGGCCATGATAGATGGATAGTTGAGGGCTGTTTGTAGTGCAAGTAAAGGGTTATAAATCAAACAAACACAACAGCAGACTTACAGATGGTCCTGCCGTTTGAACCCTTTCGAGCATATGTGGCAAACATAGCGTCGCTCGTCACTGTGAATAAGCTTATGCTTGGCTAGTGCACTGGAACTACTGAAGCCTTTGCCGCACTGGCTGCATTGGTTGCTTCCGTCGTTCCTTGATTTTGCTTTTTGCTTCGTCCCCATTCGTGCATGTTCATCCGACTTTGGGCTCGGTGTCCCAATGTCAGCGTACGGGTTACTCCCAGATGGACTCACGCTGCTGGTGTCTTCTGAGCTGGGAGTTGCGAGCGCTACCGAAACCGGCAGATGACTTTGCGGCACAAAATTTTGGCCTAGACGACAGAAAGCAAGTCAACAGAGTTTAGAAATGCACCCAGGCGTGAATTATTCACCGCAGTTTGCCCATTTTTTGCGGTTTTCTTAAGAATTAACTAAGGCCGTGAAAAATGCGAAAGATTCCAGGCGTTCAACATATCCAGTTCGTATCTCTATCATTGGCGTTGAAAATAATGAACTTCTAAAAACCGGAAAAATTTGACGGCAGCCTTCTCGAATGAAGACTTTTGCAACACGCATTTCTAAAGTTAATTATAGAATTAAATCTTGGATGACTACAAACGCCGTTGGCAAGGTTAGGAAAATATTACGAAGCTCGTTAAAAACTTTTTGTACACAAATTGGACAAAGATTTTAGGAGCTTGTGAGCAAAGACTTTGCAAAGTTTCTAATGAGCAAAATTGAGAATATTGATCACTTGCTTTTATCATAAGTCATCAATCAATTGGATAATTTTTCTCGCTTTCAACATAATCGTAAAAACTGCCTTCTGCAAGCAAGATGTAAAAGAATAGACAAAAATAGGAACGGCGTTTAACCTTCCTCCCTTAAAAGTGAAGCCGGAAGATTGTGCAACGACTTTGAACGAAATATCCCCATGACCAACTGTTGGGAATTCGTAATTTTTAAGATCATGGCCTATATCCAAAATTTCGTCGAAATGTTTCTGGAATTTTTCTACATTAAAGAGAGAGAGAGCGAGAGAGAGCGAGAGAATCTGAGAGGGGGAGATGGGAAGGGAAAGAGGGTGAGGGAGAGAGGGGGAGCTTGAGAGAAGATACAACTAGCCTGGTTCTTGGTCGCCCTTTCTTTCGTTTGTGATTAAGGCCGTGGCTTGTTCAACCGAGCATGTGCACAATCGTGCAGAAGTCAAGCTAGGGGCTGTGATGGGTCATTGCACTGATGCCCGTTCATGACCTTGGCCATCGAAACGAAAACAAAGATAAACAAGGGCACATTTCGTCTGCATTCAAATACAATAAGCGGACTGTTCACTGTACATGCGATTAAAAAACCATCTGCAATAATCAGATGAGGTTTCGTTGAGCGAACTCTCTCCTAAAAACCCAGTCTGCAAATCCCAAATCCTGTGATTTCGTTTTGCCTTCCTTCTTCGAGTAATGTTGAAGCTGCAATGTCACTGAAAACTGAACATATACACCAATGATACGAACTTCTATCGATATGATACCGTAGCTAATGGGTGATGCATTCAAGTAAAATTACAGACAGCTGCCGGTTCCCCTTTAAAACTCCAAACAAAACTTTTCAACTAAATATGAATAGAACCGTATGAAATACATAAAAAATCCCCTCCTCCCAAGAGAAATGACCCAGTGGAATGAAAATACCACAAAAATGACATTTCTATGGTGACAAAGGTGACCATGAAGGAGCCATTTTGAGAGACCGTGGAAGAAACGAAGAGATCGCGAGAACAAGGAAGGAGGCCATGAAAACAGGGCAGACATAAAATGGATTCCTCGTGCCGTCATGCTCTCTTACAAAATGAACTAAAAGATTGAGCAGATAAATACACAAAAGCACTCTCTCTCTCTCTCTCTCTCTCTCTCTCTCTCTCTCTCTCTCTCTCTATCTCTCTATCTCTCTATCTCGCTCTCTCCTTGTTGGTCTAGAAATCAATCTCGTTGCAGTAGTGTGCAGGGCGAAATTGAGCAGGTGACTTGCAAACTGATGTCACTGCTACACGGATCATTGGTTGATCGAATTAAATGAAAGCGTAGGTACATTGATCAAATAAAGAATACCAATAGGGCACGACCTTTGTGATGCTGTGTCAGGCATTGGGAGGATAGGAGGATAGGAGGACGGAGTGAGGGAGGAAGTGAGGGAGAGAGGGACGGATACGGCGCCACTGATGAAAAAGAGAAAAACCTACTCAATACAATGAGAATTCTCATGATGCAACAAAATTCCAACTCGATGTGCTTCAACTCGGGGCGTCGTTTTTCACAACGGGGTTTTCAGAGTGCTTAGGTATGGCAGTTGAAAATTGTTCTTAAGCAGTTACAAGATCGCTTCGCATAGTTATCTACCGCTCTGGAGGGCCAGAGCTACGATTGGAAACGGACACGTGCATGGACACCTCATGACTGCGCCACCTTATCAATATGCTTGACACACAATGATTTGCTCAAATGACAGCACACCATGTGTGAAAATCGCCTGACATAATGGGGGCGTGGGTCACCGTAGCACCTATGCATGCTGCAATTAGATAGCACACCCAATCCAAGGAAGAATTAGGGTGATTCCATATCATCCGTGTGGTGCACGTTCTCATTACGAAGACGTTGATGGACCAAAGAATCATCACGAAACCCCACACTTACGATAAACCTCAAAGTAGACGTATGAACTTTAAGTCATCTAGTGGTATTCGACAAATTTTTCAAGGAAAACCAAACACTTGGAAAGGCAAAACTTGCTGATGCAAATGGTGGAAAATTTTTATCAAAGATGCAAGTTTTTGCAGCTATAGCAGCTATACCGATGGCAATTCAGACTATCTCCGCTAATTAGCTCTTACTATTCATGCTGCCAACTTTTAAAAAGTCATACACACTAATGATAATAGCAAAGATTGATATGCCTCATAAAGATCCTGGAATTCCCGTTTGTAGGACGCCATTTAAACTGTTCTACCCGTAAGGTGGTCAGAGTCACCCAGTTGTCTGTCACCTGGCCTAGGCGACAACTTCACAGAGGAGATGTCACTGAGGCCCTTGGAGATGTCAAGCTTTGGTCAGGAATTTCGCATGAAAACGTGGAAATCGAATTTAAATGTAGTTTTAGCTGCAGGTCTTGCACGCGAAACAATGGATCGCCTCTGGAGAACAGGTCAAATCTGCGAACTACAAGCAAGATCATTGGCTCCATTCACTATTCAGTCTTTTGTTTTCTCTGCACAAATACCTGCTGTTGAGCGCACGTTTCGAGGTCATTTGCAGTCGCAAAACAAAGCAGTGCGCCCGCACACAAAAGGAGCGGGCGAGCAGGTAGCAAAGACGTCGCGCGTGCTGCATTGAAATCCGCACAGCGCTCTCATAAACCGGCAAATAAATACAATATGTTGAATAATAGCGGATATATTGCAGTAATTACACTCTTGTTCAAATTGCTCAGTAATATGCCGGGCTTTTTTTTTGCGGCGTGAATTAATTGTCCAAACATCGTCAGTCTGAAACACGTTCTGAAAACGGTCACATTGAAATTTCGTCGCTCGCGGTGGAAACCCTCCATGCTACGTTGTCTTACCAAACATGTTTTTTGGATTTAGAAAAGTCTTTATTATCATAACGTTGATTTGACTGGATAAAGATGGCCTCGTGAAGCGGCAAGATAGAATTTCTGTTCTACGCCGATACTGGCCCTTATCTAAGTACGAGAAACTTCCCATTAGAGAAATTTCACCAATAGTACCATGAATCATCTAGTGTCGCTGGACGGAGCGGAACCCCCGGTTGCCATTATCGAGGCTTACATTACACGGGGCTAGGCTGCGGTCAAAGACGTTTCAATTTGAATACGCGATTTGAAATGGTTTGAATTACTTCAGGGTGTGTGATTCATTTTCAGCGTCTACAGCGCTGTTTCCTTTACGCTTTGTCTGCACGATTGAAAAGGGGGCAGCGTCATCAGAAACCGAATTAACATTTTGCTACATGATGGAGGACTGGACAATGGGCTTTTAATTGGACCTAGGCTGATCTAGGGTGGGGATCTCAAAGGGTTTACTTTCTTACGAAATAGGGGCCTACAAAGAGACTAAGTAAAAAACTGTTAAATTATAGCTACAAGGTTGTGAAACACACATCAGGTGTCTTGTTTGCCTGAGTTTGTGCATGTAACGAATAGGAAGTAGGCCATAGAATTGAGTCCCTCTTGTTGCACACCATCACAAGGGAACTCGTGCAGCTGTTTATAAAAGCTGATTACACCCAGAGATGGAAGTATTTCGAGAAAAATCTGCATACATTGCAATAAACTTTGCAAGGACTGTTTTCTCATATAAAAATTAAATCTGCTCTGGCTGATTGGAAGATAATGAAATAATGCTAACAAAACATATGGCTTAAAAATATTTAAACATTGGTATTTTCATTGAAAATACAGCAGTTGACAAGCCAGATTCATCTGCAAAGAGGCCTTCATACACCTAGCTACATATGTATCAATGGAAGGATTTTTCATGAAATTTGTTGTCAGAAAAAGTCAGAAAGAGATTTTGCCTCCACAATTTATGCTAACAAAATTTGTGAAAATCTCTGGCACCAAGGTCCCCATCTTTGTGAAAATTCTTCCTCGCATTTGAACTTGGTCTCCCTTATCAGATATTTCCACAGCCTACAATTCTTACACCCAGAAAAACATACGCTACCTAAGTGTACGTAAAACTCTCCTTATCACAGAACTCAAACTTCTGACCCTAGGTACTAGGAAAGAGCTGCAGTGCTCTCCCTGCAAACTACATTCCCCATTTTCCTTTAGGCAGACAATGCATGACATTAATGACCAATTAAAGGCTGTTACTCCCTTGCATGGGACTCTTTAATTGGTTAAATGTATTCAAGAGTGAGCATTAGTTTAGCAGAATAGATTGGCCTTCCTTTTGAAAAATGTTCGTTCAAATGACCTTAAAAGGTTTGTTTTGCGTTGTTGCAATGTTACTGTGCCCAAACATCAGTTTTTCTGGCTGAGCTAAATTTGGCAAACAACAAAATTCACTTTCCAATAATGACTGTAGTCAATCAGCTCTCCAAATATTGGCACCACAAAAAGTACCTGTCTAGCTGGTCGATCTTAACAGCAGGGAGTGCAAATTGTGGAGAACACGTCTCCACAGCTTTCTTAAATGCAATAAACCAGCAAGATGATGAAAAAAATACAAATTAAACGCTAAATGTGCAACCTTTTAAACAGACATTAGAAGAAGGAATAGAGATGGATTGGAAGAAAGCCATGAAGGGTTTGCAAGCATTTGGAGGGCCCTCCTGGATTCTTATACTCTATGAAGAGTTTTTCAAATGCTAAAGCGGACTCTAGATATTTATGGCTAATTTTGCAAAAAGGCTATCGATTGGATGGCTCAATGTGAGTTCTTCCTGATGCCCTGGCGGTTAAGGTAAGCAAATGCAGCTGTAAAGGAAACATGGAGCCCTTCACAAGTAAAGCCCTAAAATACTAGCACAGTCGAGTGGGTACCTTCCTTAAACATGCAAAAGAACAGCAATAATGATAATGATAATAATAATAATGATAATAAAAACAAAAGAGAATAAGCTAGCAACATGAACTGACTTTTAATTGAAAACCATTACACTGATATGAATCCCTGTCTGATTTTGTACACCATTTCAAACAAACTGCATCTGACAACAGAGATTAATGGCAGCAAATTTCCTTACAAAAAACCTCCCCAGCTTGAAATTATCTGAAAAGCACAGAGTATTCTAGCGCGGAGCATAATCAAGATATCTGAGAGGAGGGGGCTCAGAAACCTTTGAAGAAACCCTCCTGCTGGGGCAAGCATGCAAAATTGAAAACACAACAATCATAAATGGCCGACACGCTAATTGATACCAAGCGTTGTCAAGGTTGTTCGTGTTGCTTGGAGAAAGATGTAACACCCATAAATTTGTCATTTTACCTCGACTCTGTGCACGCCTGGAGGCTTAATTCGCCATAATTGCAGGTTTGAAGCGTTCAAATATCAACATAAAGTAAAAGCACGCCAAAGACACACAAATAACGGGACTTACCCAATGCTACGGGCCTAGATGGATGCAAACTCTTCTTCTGAGCAGATTCATTGCTGCTTGCATCAACAGTCGGTTGATTGGTTCCGTCGTTTGGAGAATGCTCGTTTCTAGCATTGGCTGCCATTTGTTGGTACGCCCGACTGTGCTCTAATAATCTTGGATCAATGCCAAATGGAAATCCGGCAGTCACTTGCCGCATCAAATCTTGATTGAATCTCAGACTGTTTTGCTGGTTTTGAAAGTTCTGAACTTGAGACGCGGCTGAAGGCGGAAGCCGCACCATACCAGGGTACAGTCCCGCGCACTGTGCACCCATCTCACTCCTAGCTGCGGCTTTTTGCAGGTTGCTAGTTACCTCCGCAATCCGTAGTAACTTCTCGTCCATTCCCATGTAGGCAAGGTTACTTCCAAAATCCCCGTGTTGCCTCTCAGTTTGAGGACTTGGCCGCTGACTAGGCCCTCCTCTGCTACTTCCTGGCGGTACAATACCGGCTCGCTCTGTTAATTCTGGCGGTGAAATGGTCAGAGAAATACCTAAATTTTGACTCTTATATAATGCTTCGATCTGCTCTGGTGTAAATTTACTCAGTTCTGGAGGCATGCTCCGTGCCGAACCAGGGAAAAATGCCTCATTGGCACGTGCAAATGCTTGTTTGGCTCGTTCGACAGCCATTAGCTCGGGTGGACTATCTCTCCGTGCAACCTGTACGCTAAAATTCGGATGCGGATATCCACTATGCATGAAATAATCCAAATTAGAAACAAATTCATCTCTCCTACCTCCGGCTCTTTCGTTTCTATTCTCTCGCAGTTCCTGTGCTGTTTTCTGTGAAATATTTGGACTGCGAGAATTGCGCTGATAGGCAAGCGCGTGCTCATCTTTCATTTTCGATCCTTGCACGCGTTTTTCAGGCCTCAGTTTATCTTGGTCACTATCGTTTGTCATCTCGACCCACCTAACATCGGCTACATTGATATTTGGTTGATAATTAACAATGTTTTGAGCCATATTAGCCCGGTTTTCATCAGCGATCGCCTTCTCTCCCTAGTGCATTAATAACTGGACCAAAATTCAGATGTGTGATATCAATGGCTACGGTTCTCGATTTCGATAAAATTTACGGCGACCATCAGAATAAAACGACTGATCCTTCACATGTTTACATAATTCTGCTGTAAGCGGCCGGATCAACTATCTCTTTATTTTTGTAACATGAATTTCCATAGAACGCTCATCTGGACAATTGCACCGTCAAAACGTAGCGTACTTCGAGTCGTGGCAAAATTCCCGGTTGTAAATTCAGCGACAACAGTCAGTGCGATAGTAAAGCTCTGTCTTTGGTCAGATCAGCGTAAAGACGATAATTCCTTGGGAATAAACGCATAAAAGGTATCGAGGAGCGAGCAACAGTAGCTGTGTTCAATTATCCTTAACCCTTTTCACCGACAAGGCACCAGGCTATGTTTACTGAACCGTCAAGACACTAGGAATAATTGATGAGAACTCAGGGGGGTGTCCTCATGCACAAATGAATGGTCTCACATGTTTTTATTATGGTAAGCAAGAATAACATGGCTCTGTGAGCTAATGAATGGTATCGGCCTAGACGCAGCTGTCCTTTTGTGCAAATGGCCTTGCCATTGTTTCGTCTTTTCAAGGGCATTTGCCAATATGATGCCAACCAAAGTCTAACGACATCATAAATGTCACGCAAGTGCAGCAAGGAAATCAATCAAGAGAAGCAATTTCAAGGGCCTATCTTGAATCAGCTTGACTCATGCATTTTTGCGTTGCAAACCAATTCAAGTTGTGCAAAATCATGCCCTTTATTGCTGTACGCCAAGCACAAAATTACTTTCGTCACATAAATTAGTAAGAAATGCCATTGAAATTTTCTCATAAGCAAAAAAAATTTATTCGACTGCAGAATTGCAGCCGATGGTGCGGCTTCACGGGTATTTTCCGCGCGGAGTCAGCGCGCACTTCTGGTAGCTGTAGTACTTGGTGGTTTGTTGGAAGCGGAAATTGAATGACGTCATTCAACGTAGTTACCACGTGTTGAGATGAAAAGTGGGGAGCGAACCCCCGTGATTAGAGATGCGATCTTTCCATCTAGAATTAGCAGACCAAAGCTGGGCTTGTAAACATCTCAAAGATCGACACAAAAGACACATACAGCTACTTAGATAGCAGTGAACAAACGTTTATTGCACGATGCAAAGCTGTGAAAATAGATCAAATTACATATCTCGGAAGATTGGAAGAAAAACTTCCCGATTCTGCCCGTTCCTCCTTCTATTACTGGCTTAGTATTCCTCTTTGGAAAATTCCTCCTTCCTAAAACATACTTTTACCATAAACTCTCCGTCAAAACTGAGTATTTCTACTTGGAAAATGTCTCTTTTTTGAAATATACTTTTGCAGTAAACTCTCAGAACAAAACCGCAAATTTAACAACTACTTTCTGTGCAGCCAGAAAAACGCTCAACTCAGCCTCGTACCCGATTCGAGCTTTGGGAGCCCCTCACTAAGAGGTACAGGCCTGAGCTGCGGCATCGTGAGGTAGCTTAGCCAGGTACTTTCCTCGTAGCAATGGACGCCCAGCTGGATAAACAAGGGTATTCAAAGCGAGGGATGAACATGGACCCGCTCCTGGGACCCTCGACAAAGTTGGCTTAGCCACTCAACACTATGTCCACTGCCTTTGAGTTAAACTACCTCATATGAGTTAAACTACCTCATACCGTTCCTGTTTAACCAGGAACTAAAAAAGACTTACAGGCTTAGCGTCTTCCTTTTTAATTATTTCCCGTCCGTAGCATTTACAAGCAGATCATTATCTACTGTGTTTGCAAGACTCCTCGGTAGTCTTTTTATCTGGCAAAAACAATAGATGCATTTCGTGGCTTTACAGGCCCAACGCACCTTGCTGTGCCTCAAGGCTGGTGTCTCAGTTCGTTCTAATTAGCGATTTCAAAGCGACCTCTTCTAGATTCGCTTTGGAAAAACTGACTGCAAACAACGACAATTTAGTTCCAAACATCAATTTCCTGTAGACGATTATTGCTGTGAAGCGCAAGATTCGCTCTTCAGTGGTTCGTGGAAGCATCCATCACAAGATGACTTTAAATTTTGAACGAATAACTGTCGCTTGTTTGCCTTCCGAGATATTGCTCTACTAAGTGAAATCATGAAGGGAATGACATAGATCAGCTTTGGAAACCGAATTCACAATTGTCTCCCATGGTAATGGAGTATATACCCTAGGCAGTTTGACTCATCGGACGCCTTCGTAACTAGCAAAGTTCTCAGAGCAGTTTGCGGCTAGGAACAGATATGATTTTGGACAATAGTCCTTCACTGAAATACGTCAGAAGAAAAACAAGGGTTTCATTTAGAGTGGTGTTGGGGAAAGGCCATGGTGGCCTAGACGAAGCCCCAACAATGGAAGAAAGAAGAAAATGAAAGGTTAAGAGGAGAGGGAGGTAAGACCGAGTTTATTGATCTTGGACTTGAAGGAGGGCAAGCCGTATGATTCGCGAAAGGAAGAAGGCAAAATGTTCCACAAATTGCACGTTCGTGGGATGAATGATGATTTGTGGGGTAGAGGTCGTGGATTAGGCAGTGAAGTCTGGAAGGGTGTGAGTGAGTTGAGCTTCTGGTGTTCTTGACACGTCTCAGAGGAACAGGAATACTATCCCTGGTTTCCTGAGAGCAATTCCCGTGAAAGCATCTGTGAAAGATGGAAAACTCTCAAAAAACTAAAGGATGATGGAAGACGTTGTAGAGATTTGGTGAGTTGGGATTGTCAACTGGACTCTGTCTAGAAGACAGAGAGTGAACTTTGGAGCGCCACCCCAGACATGGGAGCAGTAATCTAAAGGACGGACTTCGGACTTGTATCTAGTTAATAGGTGAGAAGATGAGAGAAACCCGTGAGCTCTGACGAGGAAACCGAGCTTTTGAGATACATGGTTGGAAACCTTCCCGTCCTAGACTACGGAAATTCGTTTGCTCCAAAGAAAGGGACACTGTTGCTCCGATGCCAATCACGATATCGACTTGAAATTACAACGGGATTCATGTCAAGAAGGCATAGCATGGAGAAAAGATACCTCTTGTGGCTAGCGTCCTAGGCTTCGCCACTTATACGCGGAAAACGCTGCTGTTGATCATATAATCAAACATGAGACGAAGTAATCTTATACTCTTGTGTATAGGAAGTTTTTCATTTGCAACTCCACCTGTCACCTGCTTGGTGAATTTTTTACTAGATAAAGACGAGTCTGGCCGGGACAACTTCGTAAGAGCAGCACCACAATTATTTTAAAGTTAATTCAAAAATAACAAATGAGCAGAATAGATAAGGCGGAACACTACTAAGCTTTTACTGCGTTCTGACGAGATGCGAAATCGATATCGCGAAAGAACGTACAAAAGTGACGGGACAGGTTGAATACGGAACTTGAACACATCCTTTGCACAGTATACGTCCAAAAGGAACCTTGTCAGTTTTGGAAATGTTTCCCCTTGGTGTAAGCATGCAAGTCCAATATCTACTACCCCCGTTCCGCTCAAGAACAGCGGTCAAGTTATGTACGAGCTAGCCTATCAGTTGTCAAAATCGTTCCCTTCTTAGGCGGAGAGTGGCCGGCGGCTTTTCTAGTGCACGATAACCAGCAAAGAAAGACCTCGCGAAATATAAATCAGTGGTTTTCATTCTAAGTTGACCTGCGGCAGTTATGGCGAACAGACCAGCGACACAACAAAACACTCCTTGAGGCAACACAATTTTATCACCCTCAATCAATTTCGTGTCGACGACACTGCAAACCTAAAAACAATACTGTGTAGGCTTAGGGAAGTTTAAACAAAAAAAAGAAATATTTCACTCCACCATCTCGGGGTAGAGTAAGCAATGCGAACCAGAAATGCCAAGTCTTTGCAAAACCTCGGGGACAGGGGGAGGAGCGGAGAGAAATCCAAGAGAGGGCACACGTCATGGTGTCAATATAATTTTATACAGATAGCCTTTAAGCTCAACGGGGGCAAATGACACAATACAGTAACTAAAATACAGGTCACTGTTAAAAAAAACGAAGCAGTGAGACAAGAGCGTCGCCTAAACAAGAGTTAGATCGTAAACCAAAATGCGCTGAGGAAAAAGGGAAGAGGAGAGCAAGATGTGGAAAACGATTGGGGGGAGGGGGAGGGGGAGGGGGGAAATCATGCCATTGAAGCAACTTCAGTTTCATCAGAAAATACTCAACTTCGCTGTACGATTAATAGTTGAACTATGGTTACAACAGAACACTGTTGCTTTTTAACATCTCCTTCGGGGATGTGGAGGGGGCTTAGCATTTCCTTGGGAGACAGATAACCAGATAGCAACAGGATTCCAAGACTCCTCCTCTAAAAAAATTCATGTGTTATTGTTATTATTATTATTATTTTTATCGCTATCACTATTGTAATCATCAAAGATAGTTCAGGGTGAAGTAATTAAAAGTAGCAATTGGATTCAAGGAGTATCAACTGGGTGAAAAATGACGGGGGCTTCCCACCTCCGCAGCGGACTACAAAAAGACATCACAAGATTTTGACCGTCTGATAACCGTTGAACTCGCGGCAGACGGGGAGAGAATGAGTGGAGTGAGAAACTCTGGCCAGTGCTCCTGTTACAGGTATCGTTTTAGCTTTAAGCGACGTTGCGAGTAAGAGATACATAAAAACGTTGATTCATGCAAAAGTTGTGCAAGTAAATCTTTACAGCAAAACTTACAGCCCACAATGAATGTCAAATGAGTATACGATTCCCTTCCTATGCAAACAAGAGACGGTACGGCAACGGTTGAATAAAAAATTGCAACAAGGTAGCTTGAAATGTCCTCTTTCCTTCATCTATTATTGAGCTACGACACGCCGGTGCGAAAAATTCAACTGATGCATGGTTTAAGGTCCCTTTTGAATAGACATTCATTCAGACGGAGGCTAGCAACGACTTGGATAGAGTTACGGTTATCTTCTCTTAAAACAGTCATAAATTACTGGGTAGATTAGTTGTTGTTATTCATTGCCAACGGGTTTCTTTGCTGAGATACGAATAGAATACCCTAATGATACAAATTACACAGACCTAGTACCGTTCCATTCTAACTAGCCTTTGCTTGACGGGTTTCCAGCCGTGCCCGTTTGACTTGTCGCCTTCTTCCCTGGAGGAGATGAGTTACTACCTACAGCCTGCTTCTTTGAAATTTCCAGCTTCTCTAATTTCTTCCACAGATCTTCTCTTTCGCGCTCTTTCTTCTTCTCCCTAACACGAAGAAACGAGACGAGGTTAGAAATCCAGACGACGAAACAGACAGTCTCATGACAATAGCTAAATTACAACCCCGAGTTCAACGATGTTCTAATGACGGTGCCATAATTATCCCACTAAACTGACTTTAGATGCAACTTATTTTCCCTTTCGCAACTCGATTGGAAACTGCATATCAATCTACGAATTGAAGCAGATAGAAATTATTGCAATTGGGCTTTCTCGGGGCAGTCTGCTGAGCAGCATTCCATTGTAAACGTAACCATGCAAACAGAATTCTAAATCGAATCAAACCAGTTAACGCAATTGCCAATAATCAGAATTTCCAGAGCTCATTTCGTGTAGAGTACGTCAAGGCGGTCGCCATACTCGCCACGAATGAGTATATGGATAAAGCTATCGTCCTGCGCCACAGTTCCTTTCGCGCCAACTTTATCACACGTGACTGATCGTGGATGCAAATCTAGGTCCTTCGGGGGAAGTGTGCGATCCAACCAACCCCCGAAATGCCACTTTTTTAGATAGAAAGGTACTAAATGGGTTTCCAAATGATCCTTTGATTGCTACCATAAAGGTAGAGACGAAAACTATGCAGTGGGGAGGGGGAAGGAGAAATGCGTAAAAACTCTTCTCATTTCGACCACACCCTCTGTCTATAAAGAATGCAGATAAGGCGTCACTGCTTAGCTGTCTGGCGAATGAACGGTGCCGTGGCTAAGTACAGCTGCCAAATGACGCGTGGGACCACTGTGAATGTAAAAATAGTTCATTCACGGAAGAAAGAAAAAATCTAGTCGAACGTAGGAACAGAGCTAAGCTTACCGAAATAAACTAAAAGGTTGAGAAAAATCTGAGTTAAAGACGAAATAACACTGAATAAACCAGCGGAGCTCAAATTCCAAGGGGCTTGTACACCTGTCACTTGCTCGACTGACATCTGCAACATCCGCTGTTCACATCGAAACGTAGATCGAAATAAGGGAAGGGGCGAGCTCATCTTAAACTTAGAATTCCGTCCAAATTATACATGCGCACTTATGAATCGAAACTGCAATTCAAATCTAAGGTTACGACCACGGAAACTAAGGCATATGCAAACGAGCCTCAAGATTAGGCTTCATGGCTGACACATGTTAGTTATAATGCGCGAGGAGAGACATAGGCAACAAAACATCAATGTCAATAAACCTAATGGCGATTCCAATCGTGCATTGCAATCCAAACCGAATAAAGAAACTTGAAACGCTGTCAACAAAGAAAAGCATCGTTGATAGAAGAAGGGGCGGCCGCCGCACCATATATTCCATAACGTTTGTTGTGGAAGCAAACCGTTTAAACCTGGCTTCGCTTTCCTCTACACAAGAAGACTGCATTGAGCCAAGGGGCCGTTACTCTGCACGGGAAAAACTACACATAGTTATGCATTCACCAGGGCGCACAGGACATGAAAAAATCAAGTCCAATGCTTTATGATTAGAAGATCAATCGATTGAAAGAATTTTCACAAGTAGAATGCGATGCGCAACTTACTTTTGTCGGTCGGCCTTATATGAGGAGGTGAGTTCGTCAAATAACTTGCTATTCATTTCCATAAATGATTTCAACACATTATATACAAGGGCAACTATCGTCCTAAAACGCGGATGAAAACAAAGCATTAGAAGTGACAAGCCACGCAACAATTTAACCATTAAACGATTGTGCTTCATCTAAACGAAACGACTTCTTCGGCTCAGTTTCAGACGGTGCAGTTACAACTGAGAATCTGGGGTTCAAAGGGGATACAAATTGACTGAAATGTTCGTGACTTAATAGGAGAAGAGTTTCGAACTTTGAGGCCTTGATGTGGAAAAAATTCAATAAAGATTGTTGCAAGCTCTGCTACTCCAGTCAAAGGGATTAAGAGGCGCGATAACATTGAGAGGAAAGACCAACCATTGGCTTTCTTATAATAGCGTTGCAAATCTGGTAGGGCATAGCCCGATGTAAGCTATCGCTCGCTGTAAATCAAGTACCTGGACCAAAAGAGAATGGCTTTTCAACCCCATTTCACTCTATGACACAAAGAGTCTCTGTTCCTCCCCTACCCGCTTGCGTAAATACTGCTCCGCCATCTCCGTTTCTTTAGCCTTTAGGCCACACAGCTGTGCAAACGCAGCAAGTGCTACAGTTGAGTGCTAAAGTTGAGGGCTACGGATTCGGTAGCAATGCATGTTCAAATTCCATACTCGTTCGCGAAGTGCTGAGTGCTAAGCCGGAACGAGGTCTCGAACCCCGACCTACTGTTTACAAAGCGACCCGTTGACCCCACCACGCCATGGATTTGAGACAGACCGGCAGATAGAAAGGTAACAATGGGGGGGGGGGGGGGGTAGCAGAGATAGATATGGGAGGTACGAGGTACATGCGAGAGATCTTCCTTAAATTTGTTTTTATGAATTATTAAATATCACTGCATTAGAACGCACGGCCGTAAACGCGGCTACTCGGCACCACAAGGACCCCCACTTGTAAAGACACGGTGATAGACACGGGGGATATTGAAGCGAACAGCTAAAAAAGCCAAGACCAGTGAATTACTGTACGATTCAATGTGATGCGGCAATAAATGGCTGACTTACTGATTCCAATGATCCTTCGAAATTCGATACAAACACGAGAACATGATGGGAAGGATTGTGTTCGAATTTTCTTCAATTAAACTGACAATGTATTCGTTATTCCAGAAGTACAACGCTCTTTCAGCAACCTGAAAAGCAAACATGGCAAACTGAATCAACCTCACGTTCCCCCATACCTGATTCCCCAACGGTGTTTACCGACAGGTGCGCCTTGGGCTCCCGTGTTACCTATCTGACTAAAGGAACCCCGTGCTTCCCATATCATGAAAGCAGTCTCTCTTCTCAGATAACTCCACGCATAGAGAAAACTTATCCAATTCTTCATCTTTGAAATGGCTGCGACCACATTGCAATCAACTAATCATCAGTGTCAAGTATTCCGCGAAAAACTTGAGTCCCGTGGCCCCCGGCGCTGTTAGACACTTCAGAGTCGGGGCTTTCAAGGCAAGGTTCGAAGTGTGCCCAAGATTTGAATAAAGAGATGCAGCGAAAGCAATGCTATCCAAAATACTATCACAGAAAAAACCCAAGCGGACAAATACCTGAAAATGAGGACTAGAAACACAGCGCGCTATTTGCTTGAAAAGTGGTTCCATTATCTTCTGAAATTGTGGAGGCTCGATGGCGTCCAAGATCTCCTCTATCTCGCCAAGAAACATCACCTGAAATGACGAGATCAAACTCGGTCGTAAAGGAGTCAAAGTATTTTGACAACTCGTGAAAAAACGGAGGTTATGGAAAACTAGAAGCATTTGACGACGTTCTGCATGTAAAGAAATTTACAAAAATTCAGAAATTGATAGTACACACCTCCTTCTGGCTACTTGTTTTTGGCCAAAACTTAAGTAAGCCTAAAACGACCTGAGGAGGTAAAAAAGGAAAATGATTTACATGACATTGGGTTTACAGAGACAGAACATGCGTTATGGAAGGTAGGCAGTACTTGGTACATGATGGACATCAAAAGCTAGAGCTAGGCTAACATATATATACAAAATACACTCTTCTATCTGGAGGAGAAACAAGCAAGATTGGTTGTAAACCCTCACATGAATAAAAAGCTGGCTGTCGAATTCAGGAAAATTTTTCCAATCAATAAGTGAAATGAAAAGTCATTGTGGGGCATTACAAATCGTTCTTCTTGTGTTAAAAATCAGATTAGCAAGGCAAGGATGCGATAAATGGGGTCAAAATGTGGCTTCTGCTGATAATTTAACTATCAACCACGAAAAACGGCATACGTTTGGTAAAATTGAAAAAGGGAGGGGAGGGGGGGAGAGGCTGCAATCAAAAGAAAAACGCGGTTGAATCAAGGCAAACTCTATTCTGAATTGGAGCTGTGGTGTAATGATTAAGTGGGCGAACTCATAATGCAGGCATCGATGCAGGATTGCAATCCTTCACTCTTCTCAATAAAACGCTGTAGGCGAAGGAGCCTACGGGTACCCACCTCATAAAATCTAATTCACTAGAGAAGGATTTGAGCACCGCCGCCTTGTTTGCGAAGCTTGGAATTGCTTAAACCACGCAGTTTCTTTATGTTCTACCATATAATTCAGAGCTACGAAAAGGACGACACGGACCAAGAAACCAAGACAGAGCAGAGGCCAGTGCTGTTTGCCACATTATTTCATATGCTAGAAAGGAATTCAACTAAGACTGATACCTGTTCAGTGAGGCTGGCATCTTTTTCAAGGAACTGCACCACGCAATAAGCAAGCTGGAAGATAAAAGGGAACATACATGGAATTAATTGATTTAGCTGTTAATTAGCTTCACTTTCGCTTAATTGTTGGTTTTCGATGCTATGGAAAACACTTGCTCTCTCTGTGGACCCAAGGACAGAGGCCTCAACACTTAGAGAACAAACGCAAAACTTGTTGTCCAGTCAAATTACCAATTTCAATCAACAAAGATCAGAGGTCTCAATCTCGCGACCCGCAGGCCAACTGCAGCCCGCGGGACGATAAATTCTGGCCCGCGTCTTAAAATGAAAACAAAGACATTTGATAACATTGGAATGTTTTTATCGGAGCTTTTTTTGCAGAAAGTCTGATGCAACCCAGCCCCATCCAGGCTATGCCTCCAGCTGCCGCAGGCAAACTGAGTTTGAGGCCCCTGAATTAGATGAAAGAATGCGAACTTACCTGTGCGTGGTATAAAGAGAGGCACTTCACTTTGTGAAGGGGGATCAATACTTTGAGTAGAAACTGCTTGTGCTCTCCTTTGAGTGGCAACGCGAAACCATTTATTATACTGCAAATTAAATAAATCGAGTTAAGAAAAACTGCACATATAAGCAGAGACCTAAACTTCTCTTGATGACAAAACTTGGGGCATTGGCAAACCAACTCTACCAGTGGATGGGGGTAGGATCAGAAGAATAAGTAAAGGGACTAAGCAACTGTACTGGAAATTAAACATTGTCAGTGGACAGTCGTTTCACAAGCCCAAACAGGGAGGATGGTTGATAACAGGAGGGACCTCAGAAGTGTAGTTGATGTTCCGTTCCGATCAGACATAGCAGGTGATGACAAAAAGCCCATTAAAATTACTGATGCGCTTTCTTTGAAGGCGACCAACGCCGGACTCGTTCGCGATGAAAACCGAAATTATTCACACAATAACATAAAGCTGCTTTAAACATACCTCCCAAGAATCTCCAGTAGTTCTCCGACCCCGTTGAAATGCTCCGTTTCGTAGATGAACCTTGAGGAAAAACATCTGTAGCTACAGCGACGCAGAAGAGGACATGAAATCAAGACATCGGGGTTTGAAGAAGTCTGCCATTGTTGACAGGAATGGGGAAATCAAGATCCGGATAAATAATGCGAGAACGATTAAGACCCGAACAATTAAGCTACCCAAAGACGATGATCCGAAAAACCAAAGTTTGAATGCCTTAGGTCCGAATGATAGAGGTCTGAATAATAGAAATCCCATCAATCAAGATCGG
The DNA here is from genome assembly GCA_964026355.1 of Pseudorhiza aurosa. Lineage (NCBI taxonomy): Eukaryota > Metazoa > Cnidaria > Scyphozoa > Rhizostomeae > Lychnorhizidae > Pseudorhiza > Pseudorhiza aurosa. The sequence continues at coordinate 3,457,534 of OZ032116.1, forward strand.
AATCATTAAGATCTAAATAAGAATTATCGGTTAATGGAAAAATAGACAAATGGATAAACGAGAAAGCGCCACATCTACAACCTACCATTCATCGGTAAACAGAAATTGGGCAGTTGCAACACGAGAGGAAACTCCTTCAACCGCAAAGTGATTGACACGTTTAACATAAATGTGCTATTCCTTGCTTTCTATTTTAGTGACTTGTGTTGGGGAAAGGCCATGGTGGCCTACACAAAGCCCTAACAATGAAAGTGCAAAGAAAGTGAAACACTAAGAGGAGAGGGAGATCAGATCAAGTTCATCGATCTTAGATTTCAAAGACGGCAAGTTGCAAGATTCGGGAAAGGAAGAAGGCAAGCCGTCCCATAGATGGCAAGTTGCTGGGATGAATGAAGATTTGTGGGATGGAGTTCGCGGATTACTATACAGCAATTGAACTTACTTAAGAAAAATGTGGTTTATTTGCTTCCGTATGTATGCCCTTAGGCCCAGAAACTTTCCATAAATTCGATGAAGGACAGTTTTGAGAAATTCCCGTTCCCGCGGATCCTCGCTGTCAAAAAGTTCCAGCAACTGCGGAGAGAAGCAACAAAACACTTTGATGCAAAATTGCAGATAATAATCCGAAATCATGATTAGCTTTTAATCTTGATCAAGTTTATATACTCAAAGCAAAGAATTTAAAAAACAAGGATCAATATCATCACAAACTCCGTTGCATACTCGATTTCGAGGGTAGCAGAAACCAGAGACATGGCTCTGAGTCTTTTCTAGGGAAGTGGAATTCATGAGGTTGTCTCCCGTTGCCTTCCTCACCAATGGCGCTTTAAAAGCGACACATGGAGGAATCGAACTGACAACCCTAGTGTTGTGAGTCCGCATACATAACCACTACGCCAAGGCACCACTCAATATCATCATATGCTATTTATATTCCCATATACCTCTTTACATAAATATATATTTATACATATATACAACATAGTAGTAAATACATGCGTGTATATGTTTACATAAGAGGATTAATTCTAAGTGAGTACGAATGTTTCTCACCTGCAGAACGAACTTTTGGTCGATGTACTTTTTCGCAATGGTTGGTTGAAATTCGGGCGATTCCAGTACTCTCAGAAAGAACTCATAAACCAACTGACGAAACAAAAGAATTATTTGCATCACTATCATTGCACCTACAATAGTGTCTCCAAAGAAAACTCCATAAAAGGGTTACAGAGTTTCATATGAATAAACGTCGTAATGAAGAAAACTTGAAAAGTGCGCAGACGAGCAGAAACATAACCGCGTCATACATAAAAGTCTTTTTGCCCGGCACTCATCAGAGCATGGAACTTTTCTGTGCAATATTGTAATTTCATATCAATGCGTGGATACCGCGGAGGGAGTGGAGTGGGGTGATATTCGGAGTTTGGAAAGAAGCACGAAATTTCTGGCTAGCGTACAACTCTCTGATTGGCATCATGCAAGTCCATACAAAGAACTTACCAGAAATCAAACGAGAAGATGACAAACATCTCCAGGATACTTCAGTTGAAGAATGGTTTCCTGGTGAGCGTTATAGTACCGACATGCATATGATCAAAACATCCAAAAAACATTGTGAGACAAACTGCAGACAAGAATGTCAAAGACGTTCTTCATCCTCTCGTTATCACAGAGATCTCTTGACGAGCTGATAGCATTTCCTGATAGCATTCGTTTACCTGAAGATGTGGCCATGATGCCTCCAGCGTCGGCTCGTCCTCTTCGGGGTCGAAATCCGGGTTTTCGGACGGTGGAAGAGTACGGAATATGTTGTTATGGACCTTAAACAAAAATAAACTTCATCAAATGGCCAATAGTTAAAAAATACAACCGTAAAAATCTAGCTGTGCACAGATAATGGGTCGTAGTTAAAAAAGATAAGCAATTCTGGTAAGAGGAAAAGAAGAATCGGGGAAGAGAACTGCAACCCTACTTCCTTGATGAGTTTCAAACTAGCCTCCCCCTTGTCGAGATGCAAAACTAACAACCTTGTCTCCCTTGATGAGTTTCAAAACTAGCCCCCCCCCCCTTGTCGAGATGCAAAACTAACAGGGCCACCTCCCTTACGTTGAAGTATCAATATAAATATCCACAACTTGAGCAAATCAAGTTGCTAATTTTTATTGACCTCGTGAAAATTGAGCAGCGCAGTAATGGTACAGTACATTGTAAGTGATTGCAAGTAACAGACAACAAAGCACATGCATGCAGAGATTGGACGGTGAGAAAAAACCAAAACTTGGGGCAGAGCTTGGGCTTACTTCATAGGAAAAGAGCATCCTATCAAAAATACCCTTTATGTACCTGAACTAAAAATAACGGCAAAAAGAAACGATTTTTGAGTCATACCATTCTCACGACTTCCGGATAAGCAGCTTCGGTAAGAACACCTCGCTCTGATGTGATATAATCGACCAGCTCGTTCAATGTGGCTCTCTTGATTTCCTTTCCCCTGAGGTCGCTCATCGGGTCCATGAAATCGAATACTGTTGAGCACTGGACTAATTTCTTGACGAACAGTTCTTGCTGTTCTTGAGGACTGGCATCTAAAAGACACAAGATTAGTCAGTAAACACAACCATGACGAATATTGGTGAAGTCGAATATTGACGACTCTTGAGGTCCAGATACTAAATTGCAAAGTGGCAGTTAAAGTGAGCCCCAAGTTAAGGAAAGCGATACCCCCAAATAAAGGAAAGCGATGCCCCAAGTTAAGGAAAGCGACGGGCCAAGCGAGGCCGGTGAATTCCTGATTGTCCTATTTTGTGCATTCCACATAGCAACCGAAGATTGTTTTCTATATCAATCTAAAAATTTTAAAAACAACAATTCAATACACATACTGTGGCAATTGTAGCGAGGAAAGACGCATGGTTACCGGGTCCTCACTACATATCCCACTTGCAATGTTCAACGAAAAATTAACAGTAAATTAATTATGATAGAAATAATAGAAAGAAGAAAAAAAATAATAAAAAAAAGAAGAAATAAAAAAAACTTGGGCTGCTGTGTTTTCAGAAAGGTTAATTGAAACGTCCAGAAGATTTAATAAAAGTAATAGTTGCTTCTAGGATAATTCCATTAGCAAAGGTACTTTCGTTAGGGTTCCCATATAATAACTGGTGACAAAGATCCTTTGAGTTCATGCTAGCAACATCATACCCGACATCCGATGCTTGATCAAGGAGATCTTGGCGCTGAGTTGCAAACTGGGGGCAATGCAGGAGGTAATGCTAATTATCTTCCTTTCCGGTACCACAAATAGAAATTGGACTCAAGCAGTCAAAATTACGCCTAAATCTATGTTCATTCAGAGGACTGAAGCTAACTCAAAGTCTTGTTAGTAGCTTGATAGTGATGCAAATAATTCTTTTGTTTCGTCAGTTGGTTTATGAGTTCTTTCTGAGAGTACTGGAGTCGCCCAAAATATCATAGATATTGTAAACAGGGTTTTTCGTAGGTCTGATGATTCGAAGCAATTTACTCTTGAACTCTGCGAGAGGAGAATCTTGTACAGATTTCTCCAATAGGTTCCACTCCCATATCGTGTTATGAGAATAAGAGCTGGAAAGCGCATAGTTCTACCTACGTTATCCATTTAATACAACCCGCTGCTTACGGTCTGCCAAAAACTTTTGACATTCCGAAGAATACTTCCATGTAAGCGATTGGATTCCATCTTGTAAATTAAACCCTCATGCCAGACCCTGTCAAAATGCCTTAGCGAGGTCAAGGAAGATGGGACGTGCTTCTTTACTAGGAGTTTCATCTAAGGCCCTATAGATATCTTGTTTAATTAGTAGTAACTGATTGACTGTTGAATTACCGGGACGAAACCTTGATTGATGAGGTGATATAAGACCATTAATACAGAGGTGCTCGTAGATGGCATCAAATAATACCTTTTCAAAAAGTTTTCCAAAAATGGGAAGTAGGGAGATTGGGCGATAGTTCTTCTTGTTCTGTTTGCAACCCTTCTTATGCACAAGAATTATATTTGCTTTCTTCAATTGAGAAGGGTAGATTCCTGTTCCAAGGCATCTTTCAAATATGCGACACAGAGGATCTACTATCGAATTATCACATATCTTGATCACAGCAACAGAAATTCCATCACATTCATGTGCTTTTTTGGTATCAAGAGAACGAATGATTCGCAGTACTCTTATATCTATACCTAATAAATTGATGTAAATTAAATAAAAAATTGTAAATAGGTAATTAGGTATTTCAAGTATTATTCTAGATAAATTGTAAGCTTTTTTAAGCGGAGGGCCTCTTGAAAATCAGCATTGCTGAAGAGCTACCCTCCTATAAAGAATTGAAATGAAATGGAATAAGGGTGACGGAAACTGCGGAACAAATGTAGGGATAGTACTACCAGTTTTTACCTCCCTGCATTGAGCAATAAAAAACTCGTTGAAAATATTTGCTTTTACATTAGTAATAAATAAGACGTTTTCAATAAGAGGAGGTATGTTAGAAACAGTCTTTTTATTGAGAAGTCTGTTGAATAAGGACCAATATGATTTAGCCTCAGTCTCGTTATTGGATAATAATCGTTTCCAGCATAGGTGATCATTCCTGGTGTTGTTATATTTTGGACATATTTAACAGAGACCCAGTCATCTGGCTTCCTACCACGTCTAATAAACTTGGCATATATTCTTGGTTTTTAATTCACGCTTCATCCACGGTGGATCTCTGTCATCAAATTTGACAAGGGCCCCGTCAAAATTAAAATGCAAACAACTTACGATGGTAATCCTAATACAATGTAAAACTGGTCGAGGTAGTTACAAAAATATTCACAAGAAATCGTTTCAACAAGAGTATCTTATTTTCTGGGAATCACTTCCAATCACAGTACTCTTTCAGTCTTGATCTAAATAGGACAAAAGAGTTCAAGGAACGAATCTCCAAAGGATGTAGTTCGTTAAGATGGATGATTCGATCATTTCTGATGGATGATCTAATATGTTGGACCATTGTGAAATACAATCCCGTTACGTAGTCTACCCACAAAAACAATGTCACTTTGATGTTAAGAGTTTGCATGTTTGCTTTTCAGTGGGACAAGCTTTTCTTTCAGACACCCATGCCTGGCAATCGAGTCCAATAAGACAACAGCAACGGTCTCCTTCCATTGTTGAGGTGATGCTTCCCTTATCAGGGAGATCAGGTCACTGGGTAACCTTGGCTGTACCACCACTGAACAACGATCCAAAGCGGGGATGAAGTTATGGTTGGATGGGTGGAGATGACAATTAGCCAAATTCTCCCCTTAGAGATAGGCACCCTTCAAACCACGGGGATGCATGGGAAACAGATTCATCAAAACGATAGGGGGGTTCCGCGATTCTATGCGGTAAATGCGTCATAGTGCCAATTGGTACAATGTGATGAAGATCTGAACAGAATTCTTCATTCGAAAAATAGAAGGTAAGAAGAAAACCATTGCGCTTATCAACACCAAAAACTGTCGATCACTGAAAAATTCCTCGCTATTTATGTTTCGTTTTGCTTGCAAGTTTCCCTCGTTATCATTCTGTGTCGGGAGAGGGTTGATGAGGGAGGTTGGCATATACTTGAATGGGAGACAGGAGACATTTTCAAAAAAAGGAGAAACCTTTCCAGAAGCCCCCAAACAGAGTAAAAATGGACGCAAAGTTCGCAGATAATGAATGCTTATCAGTCCCGAAATGAAAACGATTCCAAAGATGGTTTCATAATTATAGCACAAGCTTCGAACTACGTAAACATCGACTGTGGCAGAGCAGTGAATCTAGAAGAATGCAGAGCCCGTTAGCATATTCTAAACGGCAGGTACCTACTCGACACTGAAACGTGCACTCATATGGACGGAGAACATTTGATTTGAAAAATTAAAGCGAATCCAGTCGAACTTGCAAACGAATTTACTCACAACTTTTCCAACATGTGCACAGTACACCTATATTCATAGCACAATGTTAACGTAGCGTTCAGCTTGAGAAATTCCCAGCTAGTTCACGTGATTTCTCATCGTACCGCCATGCAGCCTGACAAGGCAGCTCAACATCTGCTAACATACATGCAACCGAAAAACCTAAACATAGCTTTGCTGTCCGTCCGTCCGTGCTCAGGTGAGAGTGACCTCTAGCTATATTAAGCCATACCAAAAACTCCCTAAATACACGTTATAGAATGGCAGCCGACGGTGGGCTTTGCATCAATGCATCAATGGATCAATGCATCCATGGGGAGGGACGGTGACGGAAAAGGCCGCTTCCTACCCTAAACTATCCATGTTGTTGATGCGGGCGAACGCTCATCCACACCCAGCACCCCAGGCCAGAGGGATCCAAGACAGAGAGAGAACAACAGAAGAAAGAAGCAGTTAATTCCAGGGGAGTGTGAGGAGGAGAAAAAATCCTCAAAGACAATGAAAGTTGAGCGAAAGAAAAACCTGCTTGGCCAAACATTTGCTGGCAGTCCTACAGCTGTTCCGCTGGCCGTTGCAAGTCTCAGCTGAGCGCGATCTGTCGGTGCCCTACATCCACATTCGCCCGGGCCGGGTTCGTAAATAATTCATATAAACAAGATGAATCCAAGGGCGTGGCACTTGTTGTTTCTTAATCAACTGCATCTTTCTGATGACTACATCACAATTGTTCGCAGAATACAATCATTGTTTTGCAAAACTTTCGATAATGCCATACCCCAGCATTTCACTGTGTATGTAGACGAGGAAGGGGCAGCATGGGATTACCAGCAGATAGAAATGCACCCTTCTTTATTTTGAAAGGGAAAACTTGGGTTTCATACTCACTCGAGCGTCGGGGAACTCTTAATTAGATTTCAACTGTTCATAAAATATAATTACAATTATATTTTACCCTAATGTACTTTGCAGTTACTATATAAAAATTTAGCATGTTGCTTCCTTCCTTTGTTTTACAATGTTTTACTATATTTTAGTATTTACTATTATGCTTTTTCCTTCTTACCCCTTTTTGTATGATAGTAATCAGACTGGCATTATATTGTAATTAGGTTTATAATTGTGTATTGTAGTAGCTATTCTGTAATATATTTCATCGTAAATAGAGGGTCACTTGAAAACCCGCCATTGCTCAAGGGCTACCCTCTGTAAACATGTGAAATTAAATACAGGCATGGCAACGTATGCAGCAAAAGACGATGAAGACTGCATGACCTTAACACAAGGACGAACGACACCTGCGTATAAAGTACAAGGAAAAAACAACTTAAATTGAAATAAAAATCAAAGATGACAATAACATAATCATAAAACAAATTAAAAATTTAGACTTTCCAATCCAAGATCAATAAAATCGATCTGATCTCTCCCTCCTCTTAGCCTTTCGCTTTCTTCTTTCTTCCTTCGTTGGGGCTTTGCATAGGCCGCCATGGCCTTTCCCCAACATAACTCACTAAAAACCAACTATGCTTTCTTGCACGTGATATGCCTTAGACGTTCGCAGAGTTCCTCACCCACTATTTTCCTCCACGTCGCTTTTACCCGAAGGCAGCTAAAGACGAATTGCGAGGCCACACAGGTCGAGCAGAGCCTATTATTTCCAATCAACTACCAAGATCTAAAGGATCTTTCGTATGATAACAAGGCATTAGCTTGTGTGTCTTGTCACAACTAAGAGGATTGAAGCCAACTGCAGCTGACTTTAGCTATCAACTCAAGCCTAGTTCACTAACACATCTAGATATCAGACTACCTACCAAACGGAGAAAAAAGTGGACTAAAGGAGAAAGGCGAATAAAGTGGAGCATAAATACCTTTTAATAAGGATAGTGGAACGAGCTCTGGCGTCCCTTTGGTCCTAAAACGAGAAGATCCTTGCTGTTTTTTCTGCCCCTTCAGGATCTTCTTTACCGATGTTTTTCTTGTGAATGGATCCAAGGACTCTTTCCCTTGGCCTGATGTTGCACCGTGCACTGGCATGTTGCTTCCTTTATGTTTGATCTGCAGAGAAGAAATAACACATGTTTATCGGACCTGAGATACGGGTAAGTAAAAATGGGACAATGTGGGGTTTAACAAGAAGCATTTTCTGGACATTCATGAATGGATTTTAGTACTATCGGCGATGATATCGAATTTTGGGAAGACAAATTTTGAAAGGCCGCGTATAAATATCTAATCAGAGAAGCTTGATCTTCTCCGACTGATTTTAAATGAGAAATTATCAAAGTTATAACGTTAGAAATAGAAGCCATTCGTTATCATCATTATTATAATCGTTATTCGCACCACCTATTATATCTATTTTTCCACAAACAAATCATGGTCAAACCTGGAACTTCTTCCTTATTAACTAATATTTACTTAATAATACGACTTATTTTTTCTTTTCTATATCCTTATTGTTGTTAGTTGCTGTAAGCCAGCCAAATACAAGTTACTTTTTGTGAAATTTGTAATTGTCACATCTAAAGTGTTTAATACAAGAATTAAGTTTTTAAAAAAAATTCATTTTAAGTTGGCAGCCTACACGACTAATTATCAAAATGCTAATTTAACTTTAATTTATCTAATCTAATTTAAGTCAACAAATCCCCTTGAAATGATAAAGCGATGCCTGAGGATCACTCAGCAATTATTGAGATACTTACAGACCTGACAAGATACAGGGCTCAAATTTCCAGGCCGTGTATATGTACAAGTGAAACAAGAAGTAGATAGCATTAAAAAGATCATGTAGTCTGTACATAAAATCTACAAGCATTAAACTGTAGAAAATCCAAGCTGTGGTATAAAACAACTAAGTAGCCGTTGAGTTAAATTATAAAAAGCAGAACCGAGGCGTGTGTGGTTTGCGCAATTCACAGCCATAGTCTTTATTTCTCAAAAATTTCATTTCGTTCTTGAACTATAAGAATATTCCGGAAAAGCCCTTCGCGAAGGACACGTCAGTCTAGATAGCCTAAGACATGGAAAACTGACTACAGCTAACCTACTCAATGTATAATTTAAGTTACAAAACAGGTGCACTCGGGCACGGGCTAGACTCCCCACCGCAGAAATAAACGTGCAAACATTCGACGGTGAAGACTCGACAAATATTGGTCTATCGCCTCTTATTCTATTTCATTTTGTTTCTGAAGCTTTCACGAGGCAAGCCAATTTCTTTTGGAAACAAACCACACACAGGAATCCGCTTTTCGGATTGATTACGCATTTCTCTGCTTCAAATAGAGCACACAGGATGCATTATGTCCTTGCAAATCGCAAATCGCAAACTAACACTTGCGGATTTGGTTGGCAAGGTATCGATAGAAACGTGAATCAGGCGGTCGCTCGTCTGTCTGCGAGCTTACATGTGCAGGGTTCCTCTGGCGGGACTCTAAACGTGGGGCTGAATCATCTCCACGATAAAGTGGAGAACAGAGTTCGGCACCTTCTATCGTTGACTTCAATTTTCAACTCGATCATTCATTACAATAATATGCTGATTAGATGAGAATGCCATCCACCCTACCCCTGTCCTGTCACCGCGCCCCATTAAATGACATCATATCTCCTTTTTCTGACAGCAGTCCCTCCTTGAAGATTAGAAACGGGCTCTTCTTTTAATGAATACTAATTGCCAACTAAATCAGCTCCAGGGGGTAGCTTGACATCGCCCAAAGTCGATTCACAAAGAACAATGCATGGCAAAGGACAAAAGATTCGCTCGACAGGCGCACCGGAGACTTTTTGCCTCATTATTCATTCCTGTTCGCTTCATTTAACTGTTGACAAACTGTGCACTGTGTAAACTGTTGCTTGCAACTGAGGGAGAGCGTAGCAAGACGAGAGCTTCTACCATTGATACCTATCCATCCGTGGCTCGACGTTTCGGTCGCAAAAAACACTCAACGAAAACAGGGTGCTCACAAAACGGGTCTTCAAATTGGGGCTGCAACATAAGGGGATCACATGGGGGGGGGGGGTGGGCAAAAGACTAAAAAGGGGTGGAAACTATGGAGCGTGAAGCAAGCAGAGGAAGGTAGAGTTTGCCAAGGAATCAATCAACACTTGGCCTAGATGGTGAGCATCAGCCCTTCCAAGTCTCCCCTTTGTCAGTAACTCGGCATTCAATGCACAACACGTTAGTCCGTTTAATATACAAATTCTTACAATTATGCACAATATTGCTTGCCATTCAGTGTATATAACGAAACAAACGAATTAATGAATATGGAGTTCATTGGTCGTGCTAAAAAGATGCTTGCCTTGCCGTGGTGAGGAGGCCAGTCATATCAGGCTCAAAGGAGTAGAAAATCAACATTAATTAACTAATCAAAACAATACACTGAAAGCCGACTCGTCGCAGAATTGAGGCATTCAAACAGGTTGCCAACCATTCAAAAGTGTGTTGAAAGAGGAGGCATTGTATGAGCATCGGAAATCTTTCAGACATAGCATGGTTAGAAATTCACGGAGGGATATGTGGAGAATTCAGAGCAGAAATGATTTGGAGACTGATCAAAACAAAACAGAAAGTAATTTTCGCGTAATTCTGCTTTTCTTGACCTGGTGATAATGATTTGCACGCATTCTAATTGTCATTGCACATGGGTATAATCCTGCTAGTCTGCTAAGTCTTGCAACAGGTGTCTTTCTCAAATCTCTTTCATCAATTCACAGCAATCTCGCTTAAATGCCAACAAAATCACTGATAGCAGAAGTGATACTCCATACTATCAAAATTGCAACAGAAATGACAAGAAATGTTGAATGAAAGAACAGAAAGGTCCACTTTGTAAGATGGCAGGAAAAAGAGCTTTATCGACAGAAAACAAGCACCTGTTGCACAAAGTAATCTACCTTATTGTCCACTGCAAAGGTAAACCAAAACTTTCAAGGATCTCTTTTAACTTTGCCAGTGATTATTTGGGTTTTTCAACAGTTGCCATTTGAAAAGTATCAAAAACAGCATTAAGTTTAGCAGAATAGAGTAAGGAATTGTAGAGAAAATTGTTGCAAACCTGGATACTTAAAGAGTGGGTCAAATGGCAGGCAACGAAAGATGATGGATAGATATTTAAGTTCATTTCAGGGATCAAACTAGCTTTGATGATGCGTGGGGACGAGTCTGAGATGGTTGCCATCAAAACAAAATTTTGAATGAAGAAATGCATCAAAATATGGTATCTACTAGACAATTATTAGAGCACAATAAATTGCAAACCAGAAGGATGATACAATGAACAATTTCAACGTACGGATTCCTTTTTGTGATTCCAACAATCACAGGAATTTTACGTATACGACTTCCCCAGGACGAAGAAAGACAGCAAAACCGTTCAAAATGGTAGGCACTGATGCTACCATGTCCAATTGCTGCACAACTTGGCTTCTCGTATTGGAACGAAAGAACGACAGGTCTTGTAGTAAATTTATTTTCAACATGGAATGCCAATGCACATACTTGTGCTACATGGCTTTAGAAGCACAAGCACTCTTAACTTTTAACTGAATTAACAAGCCCAATCCACCTCTGCAATTAGAAAGCACCTAGTCACAAGAAAGACAGTTAATTTACAGATACTTTTGCACCATTTATGCCACCTGTTTGATTTCCACTTTGCTTGTTTATTGCAATGCCAAATTAGTCCTATTCATAAAATGCTACAACAGCAATTATTGCATTCTTTCGCTCTGTTGATTAAACAAAACGTGGCTGGGGATCACATCTAAATAAGATCAACGTTTAAAGATGGCAGACTCGCCTACATTGACACCTTCCTTGCTTTTTTTTCTTTTCTTGCTATTACTAGAAATTGTTCGTTTCCTTTTTCTAACTTGGCCAACAAGTAATCTTATTTGCACTCTTGCATGCTGCATGGTACTTTGCTGAAAAGCATCCCAAGTTGAAACGATTTCCTATTCATAAATGCAGTTTATTCCACAATCTAAATACTGCTTGTTAGGACAAACTTCATTTTCAAAATCTGAAGTATTTTCTTTTCCATCCTTCATTTTCTCCTGGTTGTGTCATCTGCCATTGTTTTAGTTCTATGGCTTTGCAAACAATCTTTTCAGACAAGAAAATGCCAGAAAACATTTCTTGAGGACAAGCACATTAAAAATTAATAACTACATAGAAATGAGCTCCTTAAATGACAGGGAAATAGAGGACTTTGGCCAACAAGGTATTAAGAGTTCATCTTTATATTCAGCTAAAGAAAGATTCTTGAAACAAAGAAGGGCCAATTGTGCCCATATTCTTTATGCTTTTTGGCAAAACTAGACAAATAGGTAAGTTAAAACTGAAGTTGGTGCAAGGATAGATTAATGATACGCAATTTTGTCAATGGTTTGAGCAACAAATTCAGCTTTTGCTGGAGCTGTCAGATCTCTGTTATCCAAGGCTTAGGAATCATGAGATGCCGTCAAATTAAGAGGTAAGGCCAAGCTAAGGCATCGCTTCTCAGTGCCAAAATTTACCCCTCGGATGCTAGGTGGGATGTAAGGTATGTGAGGTATACAAAAGCCTTAGTTTCTTTGTCACGCATCATGCTAATAATACAAACTAATTTAATGCTGTGATCACCATTCTTGATGCTTCAAATTTGAGTGAATGTCATTCAAACCATCAAATCGATCAACTTTTCAGCCCACAAAATAATATGATAGCAAACGGTCTGATCTGGTAATCAGAAATGCTGCAACTCTGACATTTACTCTTGCCTCCTTTACTTAAATATTTAATGCAGAACAGGGGTTATCCATCCAGGGCAATAAACTTTCCTGTTAGGTTCATAAAATGTCACCGGTTTTGTTTGCATAAAAATATATTGAGATAACAGCCTTCACCAGCTGGGTCTGATTGTTAGCAACTGAAGCCTTTTGCAAAGGAAGTCCTTCTTCATAAAAGGGGGACATGCAGCAATGAAAAATCACTTTTTTGACAAAGAGCAATGATTTTGGTTCTTCTACCTGACCAATACTTATGATTTTACTTTCAATCTGCACCTTAGCAAATGTGAAGCAAGCACTGCCAATACACAGTGCTGCCTATAAAAGGGTCCGTTCATTCCTTTTCGATCTATGAGTATCCCCTCCTATTTCCAAAGTGCTCTTAAAGTTCTCTTGTGGAATGGATTTGGAAAACTTCTTGACAAAAGAACAGCTTGCTGTTGGTACAAATTTGGGAGTACACTTGAGTTTGGAAAAATTTTGGTAGCTTTCCTCAAACTTACGTAGTTCAGCTAAGTAACAAACAAAGGCTGCGTAACTTGCAGGCCAACTACTTAAAGAGTGCCCTGGACCACGTCAGTAGCAGTTAAAAACTCAAAATTATTCAACTTAAACTTGGGTAACTATTGGAAACTGCAACAACAACAGTAGATATAGTGCAACATCAAAGTAAACATATCAGGACCTAGAATCAAGGACCATTAAGAAGGCTATCTTTAAAGTTGACATCTTGCAGTGACACCACCGCTGCTCTTGCAGAAGCTGTTGCTCCATATATAGCGAACTTGACCTAACCCAAGCTGGCAAAGAAAATGTGAGCATATGGGGCGTTTAGAATGGTGCTAGATCCCACAAGCACTCAAACAATGACATGAGATTCTAAGGCACTGCCTAGATCTTCTATCAAACCACTCTTAAGAATAGATAAGAATGCATTCTATGAATGAATAGAGCAGTGAATGAGATGTAACGAATAAATAATGCCACGCTCATCTGTTCAGAATGTGACTTAAGATTTGTATCTAGTGCTTGCGTTGAAGAATAAAAAATGGTGGGTCAAACGGTGGGGATTTTCGATTAAAATTGCAAAGGCAGAGGACGTGAACACACTCCATGGATTCATATTTCTGTCATCATCAGATTTCCTAACTCTTGACCGAATATGCATCAGCATTCACCATAATAACATCGGCTAGTTAATCAGGAAATTTCTTATTTAAGCTGCTAGTCCTTAAAAGAAAGCTAGCCCTGAAACTTTTAAAGATATGAGACAATTTTGAGAGATTCTTCAGGATGTACGCTTTGCTGGCGCGTTCAACTCATCTCAGTACAAACAACTCGCGATATGTAATAAACTCATACAAGCAACTTCCCGCATCATTAAATCCAGTAGAAAATGCCTTTAAACAAATAGGTAGCTCATAATACAAGAAAAAACTGCTTTTTAATCATTCGGGGCACTTTACACTCGCTTGATAGCCCCAGCGGTGTTTTCCACGACGGGAACGATATCAGATTTCGCTGCAGATTTTTGAGAACCTTTCCGCAGCACAACACGACAGAGAGCTAAAGATGTCTTTTCGCTCGGTAGAAACGTTACTGCACGCTTGAAATCGCTTTATGGATAAAACATCAAGCTAAAGACGTAAAATATGCATTTATTACCTCTTTAAGTTCCATTACCTACTAAGCTTAATGAAGCGGCGACTCTTTAGCCAGGCTGGTCGCAGAACTGTTAGGCCAATGTCCTGCCCAACTGCTCGCAAACAACAGTGACTTTACGAATGTTCAGTCATGGCTGAGACGATATTTAACGGTTGTGTAGAAACTCAAAAGTCCAAAGTTAGTTGCCTTGAAACAAATATCACTCGATTCTAATGCAGAGGCCGGAAAGTGAGAGAAATCCTCTGCATAGTTTCACATTATTTGTACTGATTATACAAATAAGTCGATCAACGGGTTCCTACTGTCTCAATCAATCGAGTAACTGCGCATGCTCACAATCGATACACGATTGAGCAAGAAGGGTCTGGGCCGAGCAATGGAGTCCTGATAACGCCCTTGACTTCTGCGGGATAAAAATTTCCAGCTAGCGTTTAACCGACAAATGATAAAAAAAGTAGCTTTAATCAGTCAGTTCCCTGGCTGGATATAGCCACAATTCATGGTCAAAAGGACTGAATTCGCAGTGTGGAGACGTCTTCCTGAGATCAAAGTAAAAACTCAAATTACTGACAGTAGGACCAAACACCTGACGGTGGAAGTTGTAGGAGCATTATTGAATAGATTTCTTCTACACAATTTTCTCAAATTCCATTGATTGAAGGAAAATTGCTTTCCTGATTCTCAAATTGTCTATCGAATAGAAGGTTACTCTATGGACTTCTGTAAACCCGGCAACAAATATCACCGGCCTAATGAATGCCAAAGGATTTTTCTATTATTACGCCAATGATTGGACGAATCTGCTTCCGTCTCACCATTAGTTTATTCATCTTTCATTATTGTGTTCGTATTGGTTGCTTTCTGGAATGTTGTTTGTTGGGAAACGTCACAAAAAATTTCAACATTTAACCTTGAAATCTGAGACAAAAATCATCTTAGTTTCTGTCCCTTCTTCCCATCTATTCTCTTCTTTGAAATTAATATGGCACCAGTTCTCCTTCTTCTGTCGCGTTGGTAAACAGCACTCTTCCACATCATCACATATTTTCTCGCTGCTGTTGAGGCATATGCAAAGTAAGTCATCCATTGTACATCGTCGCTTCCACCGTGGACGACTATAATCCCTCGACGTTGGCTGAAGGATTGTCATCGTGGGTGAAGAGTTCTGACAATCTTTGACGTGGAAATGGTTAACGAATTGGTTTGCTTCATCGTGATGAATCACATATTTGAGTGATAGGGTCGCGGTGAGAACGTTTCTTTTTTGACCCCAATGGCATCAATAAGTGAGAGTAATTTAGGGCTAGGACACAGTCAGATCCGTTCGAATAGAGGAACACCCCAAAACGGCTTTGACTGGATTAGCATAAACGATTTGCAAACTTCCTCTCTCTTGTTGAAAGCGTCCCTTATGTATCTTATGTTCCACTCAACTAAGGAGTAACTACCACGTTTGACCCCTCTTAAATTCGACCAAAGAATGTGGAAAGGGCCAAGGATAGCAAGTTCTTAGCCATTCTTGTTTCCTGGCAATATCACATGTGAGAACTTAACAAAAAATCTCTAGGGCTACTGCTATTGTTTCGAATGAATTCCTTTATCAACTCTTGTCTAGCTGGACAATTTCCTTAATTCATCCTTTCTCAATTATGGAATTACTGTCTGGGATCTTACTTTTGACACCTGCCTTACTCAAGTAGTTTTTCTACAAAAGAAAAATTCCTAGGTGTGTGAAACGTCAATCATCTACAGCGCCATCTGCACCCTTATTGAATTCATCGACAGTGGAACTTGAAGATATACTGCAGCTAAATGTCCTAAGATCTGTTCATAAAGCTATGAATAAACTGTCACCAGGCTATTTTCAAAGCTATTTCACTCCGGACTCTTCAATTCCCGGGGTTGGAACTCATCGAGCCAGTCAATGTGATATATTCCTTTCCTTGAAACGGATCAGCATATATCGTCTCAAAACAGTGCGATATTTTTGGCTCTTATTTGTGTAATACCCCTCTGCTCTTCATACAAGCTGCTGGCTCAAATTCCCATTCGTCGGTCTAAATTGAACGCATATTTTTTTTATTCATGGAACTATTCAGTAAATTTATGAGGTTCACCTCGCTTCAATCATCTTTTCATCTGGTCTTATTAATGTTGATGTTGTATTAAAAAAACATTAATATACAATGTATTCCATACTTTACTTGTAACTTCTAATGCATGTAATGTTTGTATAACTGCAATTGTATCTAACGGTATTGTAACTATTTTTCAAGCTGTATTTACAATGGATTGACAAAATGTGAAAATAAAGAACGGAAAGGAATATTTTTGTTGTCATCTCGCTATTTGCAATCTGGTTGTGTTGTAGCGGGCAAAATGGATTTTTACTTTTATGGGAGCGAAAGTTTAGAACGGCTTATCAGCTGCAGCAAAAAAGGCGCCATCAGGAAAATCTTTTAAGGTGGCTATTTTGATACTTTTTTCTGTTCTGTTTTGTTCCTTACCTTGCTTTGGGATTTCTATTTTTAATGAACATATCTACCTCAATTCTTATATATCGCCATTCTGTTAAATTGGTTTGTAGACGGACGGCCCCTTGTAAACCAGAACGGGTTGCCGTCCTAAAACAAATTGAAATTATTTTCATTATTACGTTCGACATACAGTGAAAACGCGTCGAGGCTGCCGTTATATTTTGCTCTCCTTGGCATTATTCATGAAGTTGTATGCTGTTATAGCAAACACCGCATCATTGGCCCAGCGGTAGACTGCTCGCCTTGCACGCGGTAAATCGGGGTTCGATACCCGGTCGAGTCATCCAGACTTGAAAAATGGTACATGCTGTTTCCCTGCTTAGCATTTCGTACTTTGGGAAAGAGGAAGGGAGTTTAAAGCACAGTGTTACCAGATGGCCAGCCCCCGTGTGGCCCAAAGGCAAACGAAACGGAGATGGTCGTCGCCCTATTCATCAAAATGGCGAGGGAAGGATTTCCACTTCTTCCTGGTATCATTAATGTGGTTTTATACCATTCTGTACATTCTTAATTAGTCATAGAAACGGACGCAATGCATATAAAATTAGCGGCCACCTAAAAGACCCGTTGCTAGGAAAGAATGCTTGCAAACTTTCTTTTTTCTACACATGATTCTACCTAGTTTTAAAGGTAGAAGTTTGGACACTGAGAAGCTTTTTGATTATCGAGCAGTGTCCAGGTCCTTCCTCTCGATGTGACCACATCTCGTGATTCCTACGCCTGGAATTACAGAGAGCTGGCGACTCTCCTCACACTAAGTGAAAGTTTAGCTGAGGTGGGACTCGAACCACTGACCATCGGATCAACTGCCAGCTTTTCGGGTGTATAGCACCAGTGCTCCCAGATCTAGCTTCCCTGGTTGAAACAGAATCAGATTTTGAAAGGTTGGCAGATTCTTAACGATCAAGATCGCGAAACAGAAACATAAACAGAACGAATCTCAATTAACTGATCTCATTCATACAGAAAATTAGCTTTTCGATACAATTATAACAGATGATGGCACAAGACCTAATGCATCCAAAGTCATTGACATGTCAGATAGACCGAATGTTTTTCGTGGGAACGGCGTCATCAGGCGAAATGGAGTGTTCCCGTCGCAACCATGGTTATTAACAAAATCGCACAACTCCGTCAGTTTATCACCTGGCTTGAAGTTTGCTGTTTTAGTCGAGCCATCCGGGAATCTGAACTGGAAGTTGAAAAGCAAATTGTTAAAAGCAGCGGCTCTTTGGAATACAGCATGTTTATATCAACATGGAGGAATACAACATGGAGAAGAGAGGTGAAAGACCACAGGAACTGGCACAACCAGGTTAGGGCGTCATTCCAGTTGTGGACTGAGTCCTCAATGGGACGTAGTTAGTGATGATGAAGGTGATGATGATTTATGATTATGATGGCAAAAATTGATTATGACTACGATAACTATGATGATGATGATGATGATGATGATGACAATGATACTGATGATACTGATGATACTGATGATACTGATGATGATGATGATGATACTGATGATGATGATAATTGATGATTATGATGGCAAAAATTGACTATGACTACGATAACAATGATGATGATGATGATGACAATGATACTGATGATGATGATGATGATGATGACAATGATACTGATGATACTGATGATGATGATGATGATGATGATGATGATGATGATGATAATGATGATGATAATGATGATGATAATAATGATGATTAGCAGTAGCATAGAAAATATATGTAAACTTCTGGCATCTAATGTTACTTGGAGACCCCAGCAGACAGGGCAGTTATGCTGCCGTATCAGCCTAGAAAAGGAAGAAAAAGAAGAAGGAGAAGAAGAAAAAGAAGATGATGCTAGCTTATGATAGGGCTTCATGCCGCAACAAATTATGACTCTGGCTTCGCTGTATGTTTAACCCATTCCCTTATAATTCTATGACAAGGATCACGACCAATTATTCTCGATTTACATTACAGTTTATGCGTTGGGATGCGAGATGACAGCAATGCAGCTTATATGCTACCGCCCAGTATGCATGATGCAAATACCGACAATTTCCAAAGAAAAGCCATGGAATAATCACAGCGATAAGAAAAAAACACACATTTGGCATGCAAAAGCGTGGGACAAATCTATGATTTTTGTTGCGTTAAGAAGCGAGGTCAAACAAGAGAAAAGCTGTCACCAAGATTTTTAAGATGAGAGCATAAAGTGATTTTATGTGTTGCATTTCCAAAAAAATCATTCAGCAGAATGTCGAGGTTCTTCCTTTGAGAGAGAGAGAGAGATAGAGAGAGAGAGAGAGAGAGAGAGAGAGAGAGACACTGAGAGAGAGACGCTGAGAGAGAGACGCTGAGAGAGAGAGAGAGAGAGAGAGAGAGAGAGAGAGAGAGAGAGAGAGAGAGAGAGATGAGATAGAGAGAGAGGGCGAGATGAGACCAAGGGAAACTTCAAACTTCTTCAGTTTTAAGAGTATGAAGCTTTTTCAAAAGCGACTTATGCGAAAATGAATAAATCTATTGTGATTTATGTAATTTGGTGGGCATCCAAACCAACCTGTATTCGACATGAATCATAATCTTTCGTCTCTTGTTTTGCTACCTGTGGCTCTTGTGGAGGAGCAGTAGTTGCCTGCACAGCGACTGGCTTGCTTTTTACCTAAAAGCAATAAACGATATTCATTTACCTGGAAGCGATATTCAAGTACATTAAGAGGGCTCTATCAATATCTTATATGCTCCAAGCCAGCAGAGTGCGCGGTCTTCCGTTCTGTCGTTCAAAGCAATACTGTGATACAGGATAGCCTCCATTTCGTATCTCATTCACTCTCCCTGCTGAATCGTTTGACAGGGTGCCTCTACCAACCGTACTCTTCCCATCAAAGCTGACGATTGCGGCCTCGTGCCAAGTGCGGAAGGCGTAAGAAAAGAAGATCCATCCACAAGCAGTATGGTACTCAAACATTTACATCTATGCAAAGTAATCTAAATTACTTCATGTGCAGCTTTCATATTTGCTCTGTCCTGGGCTATTTTCTGTTTCAGCCTTTGCCTGTAAAACGGGAAAATTTCTATGATTCACATGAGAGATTTGGTCAAAGTCTTCTAGAAATGTGATATTCAAAGAAGGAATTGTAGCAAGGACACTCCAACGGAGCAACTTTATTGCTTCATCCCATATTGACAGAGGGTAGCCTGTGAATTCTGTCCAGTAGTGTAAAATTAGGGTTTTTCCAAATACTTTCCGTTTATGAATCCAAAAAAGCATCCAGAACGTTGACGCGCAATGATTATTTACTATTGCTACTTATCATTGCTATTAATTATTAAGTCTATTTTCAATTCACAGAATAATTCGAAAAATCTTCCAGTTTTAGCAGCAGGTTTCTGATTGGCTACTTCTGTCTTAAGAAAGTATCAGATTGATGAATCCATTGAACTTCGCTAGTCAAATCACTTAGATTCCTTTCAGAAATTTGCCTCACAACCGCCACCAATTTAGCCGCTATTTCTTTCGAAGTAGCCACTAACCCGTTAAAACATTTCCCTACGTACCATTGCGTAAACTTCAAAACACTTTAAGAAACAATACACAGGCAATCAGTAAGACGCTAAAGCTGATTAAAAGTCTGTCTGCTTTGTGATACAACCCCATTCCTGGTAAACAAGGTTCTGTGTTCGGGAAAAATAAAGATCCAATAAAATTTCGAAAACATATTGCTGAATTAATAAAGGAGAAAATTTCATAAAATATTCTCAACCCTTAATCCTAAAAATCATAATATCTAGCTTTGGCTAATTCAATACAAAAATTCATTAAATATTGAGCTCTTCATTTCCCGTCGTTATAAAGAAATCGACTTCTGCTTGCATCCTCTGACAATGCAGCAAAGAAGACAGCAAATAGTATAGTTTAGGTGTAATGAGAATCTCCAGCAAGTTTCGTTTGCTATGCAAAGGGGATAAACTCGAAAATCGGTTTTAATTTTTGTCCGTTTATTTATCCCAAGTGGATAATTGGCTTGTAGCTATAGGAAGCTAACGGAAGCCCCCAATGCTAGCCCCACCTAGGCATGAGAATCCCAATTCAGCATCCTCTCCGAGAAACATTAAGGTTTAAAGTGCTTAAACTGCATGATCATGTGTCCAAGAGGTCTCCCGATCGGATGGTCCCACCTTAACTTTAATTAACAGACGAGAAATGAATGCATGAGCCGCTACACCACCCAACTCAATATCGAGTAAAGAAAGCAATGTTTCAAGTTTAGGAAAAGCCCTGTCTCGCAAAAAGAGTACAAAGTTGTGAAAAATGAGTAACTATTGATGACACAGAGCAGAAACGTTACATTGAAATAGCAAGCATTGCACAATACAAAATCTTTTCGTCTGACACATATCACAGCGAGAATGTCGAAGATGATGACTTGATAATGATTGTGCATGGTCGATTTCAATGGCAACGTACTTTTGTTAGTAGTGGCGTGGTGTAGTGGTTAAGCGTGCGGACTCATAATACCGGCGACGCGAGTTCGATTCCTCTGCCTGTCACAATGAAAACACCATTGGAGAGGAAGGCAACGGTAAGCCACCCACTTCATAAAATCCACTTTCAGATGAAAAACTCACAGCCCTGCTCTGGTTTCTGCTACGCTCGAAATCGAGTGTGCGAGGCAGGCGGCATGGTAATTGTGAATTGGGACAGCAGACGTTCACTTTTGACAGTTGAAACTCGAACGGAAAGGGCGTCTAGCCTTTACATCAATTGCTACTACAACTGTATCTTTTCAACTGTGCCATTGAACAAATTTTGATTTCTCAGATTTTGATGACGGGGAAGAAACAATCATTTCAAGCAAAGCGCCAGATCTTCCCTATCGTGCTGCGCCTTCGTCACCTACTTCAATACGATTCGTCACAAACCGTTCTGTACGAAGACCTTGGGCTGCGCAGCAGTCACGTGATACTGCTTATAACTTTCATTCACAACGAATGTTGAATGGAATATCGTTCGTAGTAGTGAGTGGGAGCAACGCGATTTCGAGTGATGAAATTCTAATGAGTTCGATGTGAAAATGTTCCCTTCCAACTCGTTGTTGCTTCACATCGCCTGCTGTCCGAACCAGCATGCAGGCGAATTAATTCCTTTCTGCCTTGCCGGCACCGTGCGAGACACAAGCCTTGGCGAATGGAAATAAACAGCTAATTGAATTCAAATTCATGTAGGAGCAGCGCTTACGATGAATCTTAGTATTCCGCCCATTGCGGTGCTCTTGAAGTAGAGATATGTGTACGGAGGTTGACATCCGTAAGAGAAATGGCTTGATGATAGCCGACAAAACCAGTAGTTGAACGGCTGGAAAAGCGCTCTGAGCTTTGCTACAGGCGTAAGCAACCGTTTTCTACTGACTAATTCACATTCGAACGAGTATCAGAGGGTTTTGGTACATACCGGTAAAGTTTATCCTCATTTTTTTCCCTTCTTCTTTCTTCAGCAAGTCTCTGGATTTCGGCGAGGTCGTGCCTGACCAAAAAGAGGATTGAATGATCCCAACGAAACGTAACCATACAAAATGAACTTGATAAAACGATACGACATGACTATCGGTTTGGCTCCCTGGGTAGAGTAGGATACCAGCGTATCCTCTGCGTGCTGCAAGAGGCGATTAAACGAGGTTGGTGGCAGGAAGGGGACCCGACAAGACCTAAGCCACACTATGATGAAGATGTTGCCTTGACGTTTGATAAGCGACACCGACAACCCCACTGCACGAGAGAAGCGCTAAGAAGAGGAAGCAGAAGAAGCAAAAGAATAGAAAAGAAGAATGATTACGGTGATTACAAATTTTAAACACATCTGCATCAGTGGCCTAGTGGTGATGTACCAAAGACTGCAAAATGGCACAGGTTGCCTCCCTCTTCGCCATTGGCACTTTGGAAGTTAAACAGTTTCGGGGGAAACACACAGTTCTACCAGTCAGCAAGTCTTTAACTACAGCATCCACACTTCCTTCGTAGATGTGTACTATAAAGGGTAAAAAACGTGGATGGCCCCCACTTTTTGCACCCAAAAGCGGCGACGAAAAGATTTGTGACTTTTTCTTGAGCGATCAAAACAATACGGACATTCTGACGAAGAAGACAGCAATTTTTGGCTGACGTTAACGATGAAATAAAATCTTTTTACTTTTGTCTAGCTTCAGTGATTTCCTTCCCCGTCTTCCTTCGAATTTTCTCACGCAGTTTTGCTTCCTGAAAATGACACAAAAGGAACAACATTGCACAACATGGAGATACGCGAGAGGCTTAGAAGTATAGTCTTATCATACAGAATCAGCTCTGGTAAAGGATGCTTTTTTTAGTGAGTTATGTTGGGGAAAGGCCATGGTGGCCTATACAACGCCTCAACAAAGGAAGAAGGAAGAAAGCAAAAGGCTAAGAGGAGAGAGAGATCAGATCAAGTTTATTGATCTTTGAGTTGAAAGATGGCAAGTTGTAGGATTCAGGAAAGCACAAAGAAGGCAAGACGTTCCACAAGTTGCATGTTCTAGGGATGAATGATGATTTGTGAGACCAATCATATTGAATTCAATCTTTCCGGACTCGACTGTCACAAGATCGATTGAATAACATTCCCAAATAGCAATTGAAATCGGCACACAAATATCTTCAATTGGTTACTTACATCTTTTTCAGTTTGTTCTCTTTGCTGCCTTCTCTCTGCAAGTTTCTTTTGCAACCTGCAACACAATATAAGATAACCAGGGATGTTCTATATATACATATGACTATACAAATGTGACCACACCTTGTGATTCCTACACCTGGAATCACAGAGAGCTGGTGATGCTATCCACTTTAAGTAAAAGCGCACCTGAGAGGGTATTCGAACCACTGACCATAGGATCAATGCACAAGAATTTTATCACTGAGCTATCCAGACACTTGAAAGGCATGTTCTTTAAGGTAATCTAAATTGTAATCACATGTGACCTGATTGTCAACATAGGAAGAGATTGAATCATTGCCATTCTACCAGTGTTCTTATACATACTAGAAAGAAAGCGTACATTTTAATACTAGATAGGAATAGACCTAAGAAAAAAGCATGTGAAAGACGGGCTTGGAAAACACATCAATACACACTAGCTTTTATAGAGCATACATTTTATCAAGGAATCCACTGGTTGAAAATATTCCAGTAGGCCATACCAACATGACCATACCATTCCTTTAGAACAGCCTCTGATGATCATTTTGGGTACTTTTAGGGAAGGTAAATACTTCTTTCATGCTCTGCCAAGCATCTGAAGGTAGATTTTAATCATAGAAGCTATGACAACTAAAGCATAGCCTGGCATTTTCTCTCACTGTAACCTCAATTCAGTACTTCTATGCCTGGAATCACAGAGGCCTAGGAACTCTTCTCACTGAGAGAGTGAAATTTGGCAGTTGCCCCTAAATACCCCCAACATTTGCTCTTATCCTATGTAACAAAGCTTTCTAAACAATAAGCCATCCTATTTAAAAAATAGTCAATTCTTTATAAACACTAAGCCGTCCTTAAACCTGAAAAGAAGTTGACAGCAAAGACAAGATGTTGGAAAATTTCAAGAAAATATGCACCAAAATTTAGGTAAAATTGCGCTGAATAATCCGATCTTACAATTCCATCTGTTGTTGTTTCTCCTCCTCAGTGAGTGGGCGGATTGCTTCAGACGATTCTGCAAACTTTTGATGCCCGCTTCTAGCAGCATGCGCCTGAAGAAATTCTATCTTTTCATTTGTGTACTTTTTTAGTTGAAAAGTACTCAAAACGAATTGACAATGGGACTGATGAAAGCTGATATGAGTATCCTTCTAATTTCATGCTGTTAAAATAGACTAACGCCATAGAAAGCACATGTCAACAAATGCATCAGGAAGAAGATTACTTAAGACATCGAGCTAAAAATCAAAGCACTTAAATCAACGAAAACTATGAGCATCTTACGGGAGGAAGTTGAAAACTTTCCACCATTAAAATAAAGACGCTTGGAAGTGCAAAGATGATTGCTTTTCACATTGAGACCATGCCTTAAGTAAAACATTCATTATCTTATCTGCCAGAAATCCTCAATAATTGCAAGGTTGGGGATTATGTTGTGCAGTCTGAGGTAGAGAAAGGGTTTTTCAAGGAGCATAGCTCCCATACAATCTAATTGGACATAAACATAAGTTGCAACTTCTACAGCAAGCAACTTAAATACAACATGTAAGCATTGCAATGCCTGGATTTGACCTGCTTTAGAGACTTAAGAAAAATTTAGAAATTACCTGCGCATCTAGCTCTGACTTGAGTTGTTTTCCACACCTGTTCAAAAAATTGCAGCATTGAGATATTAAAGCATGGCATTGCTTACAATTTGACATAAAATATTAAAATAAGCCATGGGAAGTTTTTGGTACTTTTCTTAGTCAATAAGCCACTTTGGGGAAAGGTTTTGATGGCCTATAGCAAAGCCCCAAGAAAGGACGAAGAGGCAAGACTAAGACAGGAGGGAGATAAGGTGTAGTTAATGATGAAAAGTTACAGGATTCGGGAAATAAAGAATGCAATATGCTCCATAGATTGCAAGTTCTTGGGATGAATCATGATTTGTGTGATAGAGCTTGTTGACTGGGCAGTAACGTTGGGAAAAGGTGTGAGCATCTCAAATTTATGATGGTTCTGAAAGGTCCTTAGGGATTGAATACAATATCCCTGGTTTCTTGGGGGCAATATCAGTGAATATATCTATGAAAAATGGAAACGTCTGTAACTGAATGACAATAAAAAAGTAGTTGGACAGCTTTGGTAAGTTTGAAAATATTGATAACGTTGATGAGACTAATGGCTTTAAACTGAGCTTTGCTGACTTAGGACTGTCTCAAAAACAGCAAATTAACAAAACTTTCTCCTAGTTAGGAAATTTTTTTTTGTTATTTGACAGAATTTAAAATGAGGTGATAACTTTTTAACACTGTCAAACAATGAAGGTTGCTGATTCAAATTTGAATAGAGGTCTCTATTAGGTATTTAATTCCTAAAACAATGTACTTATTGGTAACAAAAAACTCATGGCTGACAAGGTTGTTGCTGTTTGAGCCGTCAAGGTCAATGGAGCTCAAGTTCCGTTGGTGTCTTGACGCTTGTGCCACCTCAAATGACTATATCACGAGTGGCCAATTTGTCAAAGACCAGGAGCCACAATGTTCCATGTGCTGCTGCAAAGAGCCACATGAGGCACATAGGCATACAGGCACAGAAATCATCTGTATATTTATAATGATAGTATATATTAGCTTCACTTTCAATGACTTAATTATTATGTTGTAAAGCGGTAAGCTAGTATTCACTGAAGAGGCACCACAGCATAACTTGTGATGACAAAGTTCAGCACTTTTTGGAAATTCCTGGTCATTATTGCATCATGAAAACTGAGAAGCAATTATTGTTTAAATTTTTTCGAAAATGATAGTTGATGCCAGCCTTTAAGAACCGCAAAAAACTTGGCGAAGAGCCGCAGGTTGGCTACCCCTGGAATAGATAGCCCAATCCAGGATCTGCAGACTCGCTGGCGTTGGCCACACTGAAAGCCAAAGTAACCCTATATAAATAGCCATCTTACTATACCAATACCTTGAGAGGTTTGATACAAGGTTAAAATACTAATCAAGCAATAAGGCACCTTACTGGTAAGTTTTCTCGTGGGAAAGGTAAATTCAGATGAAAGCTGAGTTGGGATAAAGGTAAAAAATCTCTCTTTTGCCACCTGGAATTATTTGTTATTGAGAACACAAAGCCTACCTCTTTGAGTAACACACAAAAGCAATGACCAACTTTTAATCAACGATAAGTGAATAAACAAGTTTACCATCTGCCCATGATGTCTTTATTACAAGAAGGAAATGAAAATAATGAGTTTTTCAAGCAGAGGGTGTTCCTTCTTGCATATATTAACTGTCTACAGCACTCCCCTTAAAGTAATGTCCTAAGTGCAATGCATCATGTTGTCTGTGTTTCATACTTATTGCCTTGTGTTTTCATATATGTGTTATAATTCTTCTGCAATTTGTTATAATAGTTCTGTTGGCATGATTCTACCTAGATGTTAAAGGTAGACATTTGGACATTGAGAAGCTTTTTGCTTATCAAGCAGCGCCTTTGTCCTTCCTATCAATGGGACGACACCTCATGATTCTTACGTCTGGAATTACAAAAAAAGTGGGGACTCTCCTCACTCTAAGTGGAAGTTTGGTTGGGAAGAACATCAAACATGAGCGCTTCTAGTTTTCATGGCTCTTGGCCTCAAATTTCTCCATTTTTGTCCTTATTTTGCGACTACAGCTGCTTGGCAATTACCAAATCATTTACAGATGGATGAAATGAATATTTCAGCTTAGACTCACTCTTCACAGACCAAGGAAAGTGCTTGCATGGATTCTTGAGATGACAGTTGTTTTTCTCCAGTAATTGCATTCTCTCCATCTTTGACCTCTTCAGTTGAACCTTTTCCCTCGTCTAACGGTTGTCGAATTTTTCCACAAATGGAATTGAAAAAATGTTTAACCCCACTACATGGCTACACATCAGCTGATCAAAATGAGGCTTCCAGATTTAAAATCAACACAAAATGAAGAGAAAATTAATGAAATTTGTAGCATTTCAGGATAGCTCAACGATTAAGGTTGAATTGAACAACATTAAAGGCCTGCTATTAAAACCACATTAAAACTCTATATGCTTCTCGTGAATTGTGCTTCTCGAAATATTTCTTGAGTTATGAATTTGTATCATCACTCTGGCTTGGTCTTATGTGATGCTGAGTTCCATTACGTCGTTTCTTACAAGTAAGATCCAAGTTAAAAATGCTAAGGAGATCAAGGTCATTGGACATAAACCCTATGGTCAGTCATTTGTCCCGCTCCATAAACCTTGCTTTTAGTTAAAGTAAGGGGAGCTACCGGCTATCTGTCATTCTAGGCCCAAGAGTCACAAAGAATGTTATCAGATCAAAAGAAGGCAACAGGGAGCTGCTCAATAAGCATAGCTTCTCACGTCCCTGAGATCTACATTAGATGAATTAGAAGAAGTGAAATAATTAAAAGAAACTTCCATTACATTCTCCAGCAGAGAGGCAGACAATAGCACTAAGACAACAGGCAATGAAAATCGTACCTTGATTTCCGGCATCTGCAGCCATCTCCATTGTTTCCATCTCCCTGAGATCACTTGAGGCTTCAGCGTCTGAAACCAGCCTGAAAACAAAGAGCCCATGTATCTTTATTAACCATTCGTCTATGAACTCAAAAGCTTGATTTCCCTTCCAGAGCCCACAGGTTTTTCTCATCTTCTCACCTACTGACTATATACAAGTCCCAAATCCATCCTTCTCTAAAATACTGTTCCAAAATCCACTCTCTGTTCTCCACTAGGTCCAGTTCAAACCATTCGTCTCATCAACAATTTCAACCTCATCAAATCTCTCCAAACACTTTCTCATTGTCACTGCTCTCACAAGATCAGATAAATCATTCCTGTTCCTCTGAGACGTGCCAGGAACACCAGAAGTTTGACTCACTCACACCCTGTCCAAGTTTTACAGCCTAATCCATGACCTCTATCCCACAAATCATCATTCATCCTAAGAACATGCAATTTATGGAACGTCTTGGCTCCTTCTTGCTTTCCGGGATCCTACAACTGGCCATCTTTCAAAGCTAAGATAAATAAACTTGATCTGATCTGCCTCTCCTCTTAGCCTTTCACTTTTTTCTTCCACTTTTGGGGCTTTGAATAGGTCACCATGACCTTTCCTCAACATAGTTTACTAAAAAAACACTTTTTTGCTTGCCCATTTTACTGCATCGTGTTACCCATGTGTCATAATATCAATCTCTGCTCAAAACCATGCTCATGCAACAGGGTAAAACAACTAGCTATACTGTGACACATTACACACTTAATATCAATTTTCTCTACTAGAAATTCTTCCTGTCTCAATCAATAAGACATATTACCAGCCATGATATACACTTAACACAATGTACTGAATAAATCTGTAGATCAGAAACAATTAAGGGATGATATACACATAACACAATGTACTGAATGAACCTATGAATTAGAAAGTCAATTTTTACCAATCAATTGCAGCTTGAAGCCCTTCGCCTTTCGTAGCACCTTCAGCTTGTTCACTGAAAAGACATGATTCAGAAAAATGCTTCAAAGGATAAGATGCATCACATTAAAATGCAAAGTTGAAACATAGTTAGAACAAGATCTAGGTTATGTTATGTCATGACATCTTACATCTCCCTTTACGCTTCTAAGAGAAGCTTTTGTTTGAGAAAAGACTTTACTTTCTTGGGAAGTCTGATCAAGTTCTCTCCTCTAAAAAATGCATTGCTCTGACTGCTTGATCAATCCTCTTTTCCAGTCAAAGCTCAAAAATATTCTGAGCTCAAAAATATTCTGAGCCATTGTTAATAACATGACCCATTTTGACATGCAATGCAACCAAATGACATCAGACATTGAAATTAGGGAAATCTTGCAAAAAAATAGCAATTTTAGTCTAGCCTTTAGGCGGCTCAAGCCAGTAACACCTGAATTAATACTGAAGCTGGCAACAGGACAGGCATGTGACTGGAAAAACCCCCAAACCTTACAATCCTAAGCAAATTACATAGATACTAATAAGCCAAAGACAGTGGCATATGGATTCAACCGTGTGTTCTATGAATATCAGGAAGAATAGCAGTCTATTTCAACAGAATTCACACCAAAATTATTGAACATTGAAAGCAAAAATAATTTTTCTTCAGGAATCTATTGCCTAAGTTGCATTTTAAACCAACAAAATGACAAAATAGCTAAATCAAAGAGCAAAAAAATGATTGAGGAAAGAAGTATGTTACTCAGCTTAATTCAATGCTTGAAAATATAACAATGTGGGAAGATTGCGACCTTGACATCAACAAACTGTTACAAATAAATTGCTTATGATTATGTTGACTCATGTTTAAAATCATGTGATTGACATTAATCTTACTTCCTTGCGCTGCATGCTGTGAACACGTTTTATCATAAGATTGATTCTAGCATTTATGCTACTTGTAATTCCTCAAGTTTTTGCAATTACTTGTAATTAAGTTGTGAAAGGTACTAAAGTGTCTGTTCTCTCTGGATATTCTCCGCTTACAACAACAACAACAAACACTTACGCTTTCTCTCTGGAAAAACCCATTTCTGTGAGATAGTTGATTGTTTCGTCAGTAGAAGACATCTAAATGGCAAGAATGTTCATTGATACAAGAGAGGCTTGGAGCGATGATGTTTTGCTAACTCAGAAAAAACCAGTCAATACGATGTCATATCTGTATGCTACCATGGAACAAAATTTTGAAATGACATTTTCCTAGACATAAAAGATCATGGCCTGCTAATGCTTTTGGTCAAAAACTCAAAAACTATATTTTTGCAAGTAATTATCAGGCATGCACCATTTACCCATAGTTCACTAAGTTATTCCATAGCAACGGGGTGCTCTCTCCTTGAATAGCTTTGCTACTAAGACAGTTCTCTTTCCCTGAATACAAATCCTCTACTACCATGAATATTCCTGTTATGTGGTTTGTCATATGTAGATACTCAAATGGTTGTAAGTCATTTAATCTTAGGGTATTTGAATGTAATTTTTTTTAGTGGGTTATGTTGAGGAAAGGCTATGGTGGCCTCTACAAAGCTCCAACATAGGAGGAAAGAAGAAAGTGAGCAGCTAAGAGGATAGAAAAATAAGATCAAGTTTATTGATCTTAGATTGGAAAGATGGCAAGTTGTAGAAGATGGCAATGGAATTCAGAATGAATGAATGAAGTTGAACTTGAACGTACTTAAGAACTAACGGTTCTAGGCTAAAGTTATGTACAGGTCTCAGTATAAGTCACTAGGAAAGGAAGGTACATGGAACCACTGTATGTATATATGTATGTTTATGAGTATTTAGAATGGACAGCACTGTACAATTTAAAATTGATACAAATTGTGGTCCAGCTTTTAGAATAAAAAAATATGCAAATAAACATAACAAGTTTTGAAAAAAATACTAGATACATTTACATATACTGTATATATAATTTAGCTAAAAAAATACTACATGTCCTTACTTGAGGAAAGTATAGAAATTCCTTCATTCGGAAGTTCAAATAAGCGTACATTTCTGTACAGCAGACATGTCAACTCTCTTTCCTTCTCGCCCAATAACATGCGAGATTTGAGAATAATGATAATAACTATAGTAATATAAGAATATTATGACAGGGCAGCCTAACAGTATGTACAACACTATTATCATCGCGTCCTGCAAGACGATATGCGAAAGGAAAAAGCCTGATGCAATACGAAAAGCTAAATTGAACGTGCCATGTCCATACCTTTATGCTATGGCTTAAAACTTCTTCAATGATAGGCGTCGAATCTAGCAATTGCAATTTCTCCTGTGAAAACAAAATGTAATGGGCCAAGACCTGCACAGACTGTCAGTTGATTTGTTTGTTGAAATAGTGGACAATTATACAATAGCCTCTCTTCGGGTTTCTTTAAACGAGGCGCAACCAAAATGACTTTCAAGCCTGGTGCATAACAGAGTAGACACGCATTAACTCATGTGCATTGGCGCTTTATCCTTGTAAGACTTCCCTAGAAGTCTAAAAATGCACTGGTATTACACTAAAGAGCACACTGATTCAAAGACGCCGTCACGAAGCGATGGAGTTGACGTTGACACAGAAATGCGTTACAGGAAGGATGGAGCAAGGTTTATCATGGAGCTTGGCAATAAACTCGGGCTGTATCCTTTTCACATTGATTATTAGAGTAGCTGGAGAAGACAGGAAGATCTTCATTCTAATTGTTAATCTGCTGCAGCAAGGAAAGCTTTAAAGCTGAGGGATATGGTCAAGTAGGCAATCTTTGTTGCAACAAAGATGCAACCACCAGTAACGTGCATAATGATAAGAATAGTAAGTTATAGCTGAACAAGGCTGCCTTGTCTGGTGTGAAAATGCTTTTACCAATGAGAATTGATGTAAACGCAAGAGATGTGAAGGAACCTTTAAGTCAGTTTGAATGAGCAACTAAAAAAGTTTCACATTGTTCAGCAAGCTGTTCCCGTGGCTTGGTTTTGAAGAATAATGCAAGAGACAATGAAAATATAACACATTTATGAAAACAGTGAACACAGTGATGTTATAGAAGAATGATGTATGAATGGATGAGTTTTCATTCCTTAACAAGTTCCCAGGAGATACCTGACAATGGCAACTGGTATTGTATTTTTCCATAGATTCTACATGAACCAATCATTCAAGAATTTCTCACGATGGGTAAGGTGGTATTGATCTGAAATTTTCCATGGTTTAAAGCATTTATGATGGCATGAGTTTGAGGCATCAAGTATCTTTTTAGGAATCCACGCATACCTCACCAGTTTTAGTGCCTTTTTGCCCCTACTTTTTTTAGACAGGCAGTTGGGAGAATAATAGTAATATTGATATGCACGTTTATCAGTAACATTTCTCTTCTCCTTGGAATCTTTCCTTCAAATGTGCTTTGAGGGAAAGTGGTTGCAGAAGCAGTTACAAGCCAACCAAAAATGAGTTGAGATCACTTTCGATGTCGATATCCAGGGACACCAATGTGGTTTCTGCATTGTCCCCATCAGTACAATATAGTACTGTTATCAACGAGGGCCCTGTTAATAATGAGATTTTCATAAAAGTAATTCTAATGCAATTTAAGACCATTTGAAGCTAATTCAAAGGAAAAAAATTCAAGATCTCTTATCTACAGGAAAATAATTGTCTAAGCCGTAGTGGTTAGAGTATTTTGAAATATGAAATGCAGTCATTCAATCATTTTGATATGAGAAACCCTCATGCGCATTTCAGGCCTTTTCTCTGTCCACTAGACCCCTGTCTCAGCTTTCTATTATACTCAAAATCGAGTATGCAAGGCAGTTTATGTTGTGAGTTTAATCTTTTCTGATGTTTGCTTGATAAATAGACATGCAGTTTGTTTGATAAATCTCAATGTCTCTTTAATCTGTTGTAGAACACACTTTATCATTGTTTATTTCAGGTAACTGGTACTGCGTGCCTATTCCTGGCAGGAAAAGTGGAAGAAACACCAAAAAAATGCAAAGATGTACTGAAAATGTGCAGAGCAATGCTTTCTGATCCTCAATGGGAGGCATTTGGAGAGAACCCAAGGGTTTGTCTGTCATTAACTATTTTCCATAGTTGCATTAAGGAACGTTCTTGCTATGAGACTGACTGAGAAATCAACTTGTTGATTTATTCATTGGTTGATGTATTGCTGAATTGGCTGAATGATTAATTAAGCACCTATCCCTTGATTAAATGATTTCTTTATCAATGTAGTGATTGACTGGTTAAGCCAATGATTGATCATTCAATTTGCTTATTGATTGGTTACTTAGCTATTTGATATGTTAGTCAACTAGTTGAGTTATTACCTGATTGATTGGTTGATTTTTTACTTTTTTTGCTGGATTGATTGGCTGATCAATGCTAATTAATGGAATTATTTTAGCTAGTCTCTAAGGAAGCAGGACCATTGAAAAGCAACTGATCATTTTCAGCGGTTGATATCCAGGGACACCAACTTGGAGGCTTCTGCATTGTCCCAGTATAGATGAATGATGCAGGCTGCATATATCTTTTGCAAAGCAATCCTTACTTCTGTATACATTTAAGGCATATTACTAGAGACTTTGTTGAAGCATTGTTCTGGCTAGAATTTGATGCCTTTCGTTAGATCCTTCTTCAGTCCCTAGGACACCTTCATACCCTTCTCACAGGAGTCACTGCAGTACTCTGGCATTGCAAGATGCTACTCTTCTCCCTCCGTTCCTTTCCCTCCACCCACCCCTCGCATTTGTCCCAGTATTGATCATACTTTACTCCTCCAGCAAGTCAAGCAAACATAGAGGGGTTTTTCTCTTTCTGTACCAATCCAAGCTGTTCCTTGCTCCTAAATATGTTCTGGTAATCTATAGCATTATCTAGTTTCATGTGTAACACCAAGGAGAGAAACCAATCATCTCGTGGAATAACTTATTGTGGGTTATTCAAACAACCTTGTGGCTGGCTCAAGGATTATTTTCATTGGATGGAGTGACTTTGCTCATAGTAATGTATGGTTGTATTTAAGATAAACCTTGACGGCGTTGCTCTTTATAACACCAGGAAGAAGTTATGATGATGGAAAGGATATTGCTGCAAACCATAAAATTTGATCTCCAAGTTGATCATCCTTACCAGTATCTCATCAAGTTTGGAAACGGCCTAAAAGGTATGCTTATGAGTTTTGAATTTTGTTTGATGATCAATGTGAACTGGCTGAGATACTGGATAAGCAATCAATTACAGTGTAAACATAGCCTCACCAATGCATTGTCCTTTTACAAAATGTTTCTGCTATCTTTCACCACTTGTACCTGTCTTGAGCAGTTCTTTGATGTCATCAACATTCCCAATCTCTATCCAGCTTTTGTAACCATTTATCTAAGTTCTCCTTAGCTTCCATCCGTGTCTCCTCTCTCTTGTTTTGTTTTCATCATCATCATATTGGGCCTGTTGCCGGATAATATTGACTCTTTCCCCCCATAAGGCCCTATTTTCCATGGTCTTGTGAAGATCTTCAAGTTGTAAACCACTTTTGTTTAGCCATAACCTTAAACCGTGAATTGGTATCTTTCTTATGACTTTATTTTTTTATTGCAAATAATCTCAGAGTATCTTCTTTCAGTGTCGTTCTATTATGATTCAAGTAAGTTCTCTTTGATTCTAGGTGACAAGGAGAAGATTAATGAGCTCGTTCAAAAAGCCTGGATATTCATAAACGATAGGTGATTATGATATCAACTATTTTCTCTCTGAAAGTCTATTGAATCTGAATGATGCATCCACGGAAAGTGATAATTCTTCGTTCTTTCAATACCTTTTTAACTCAAAACCTCTCATGGTACTTCTAGATACAATTCTATTGCAAATGAATGATGAAGTAAAGTTGCTTCCATTTCTCTTCAATAAGTTTTAATTTTAAATTTTAGATTTTTAGAGGCTTGTAGGAACTTTAGTCTCGCACTAGGTCGCACATCGATGGATAAGCTTACTCCCGTATGGCGGGACGAAAATGTATCCATCCAAAATGAGGCACGCTTGGTGAGCACACTCGTGTTCAGTGATGTGCTATATAGAGCAGAGACCTGGACCATCAGAGAAGCTGATAGAAGAGAATCGATGCGTTCGAAATTTGGTGCTGGAGACGACTTTTGGGTATTCCATGGGCAGCACGCAAACGATTTTGTTCTTCTAGAAGCTGGAAATCCTGAGCCACTGGAGAGTAAAGCGACTCTGGCCAAGCTCTGATTTTGTGGACATTGTCTTGGAAAAGATGGCAGTCTTGAGAAGGCGATTTTGTCGGGGTTGACCCGAAGGAAGGCGGAGAAGAGGTCGTCCACGACGACGA
Source organism: Pseudorhiza aurosa (assembly GCA_964026355.1). Taxonomy (NCBI): domain Eukaryota; kingdom Metazoa; phylum Cnidaria; class Scyphozoa; order Rhizostomeae; family Lychnorhizidae; genus Pseudorhiza; species Pseudorhiza aurosa. The sequence goes on from OZ032116.1 coordinate 3,493,060, forward strand.
TGGATTGACGCTGTGACAAGTGACTCGCAACTGAGCCTAGTAAACGCAATTGTTTTGTGCAGGGACCGCGCGGGCTGGCGTCACCACATGCGGACAGTCACCAGGGGTCGACGCCGATCCGACGGTCTTCTGTTAGTTAGTTAGGAACTGTAAAGCACATTTGAAGATGTCATATCAAAACTGTGCCATATCAAGCGATTTATTCATAATAAATGCTCATTACGAGTGCCCAGGACTGCCTTGTTGAAGCTGTCCCATTAACTTTTTATGGTGCTAGTGTGTTTAATTCACACCATTATTTTACATTATTCATTATACATTATTCATTATCATCACCATTCCTTGCTATTATTTGTACTTTATTCGTTTTCTGTCGTTTTTTTATAAATAAGAAGAGATTTTAAGCATTCCTTGTTCACTGATGTCCCGTTACATAAGGGAAACACTGCCTGGTGTTTTGCAGTACAGTGCCAAATCACGCCCATCGTTTTCGTATGGGTTGCTCTTCCATTCATTATGATGGATGACAAGTTGGCATAGATTATTTTGATATTCATCAAGTGACAATTTTCCTGCATCTTTTATTTGCCTGATGATGAGGGGTCCCTATTTTCATCATCATCATTGTTGCTATTGTTCTTTGATAGTTTTAACAAGGCAGATTAATGAATAAGGTTAGATGAGTCACCATTTTAAGCAGTGACATAGTCTGCCGTCTGTGTGCCTATGTCCTCTTTAAGACATTATTTTTAACGCTTGCTTCACAATTTGTTCCTCACAGCCTATCCACTTGCATTTGTCTGCACTACAACCCACCAGTTGTTGCTCTGGCCATGCTGCATTTGGCTGCAAAACTATCAAAGCAAAGCATGCAGAATTTTACGCCTGTTCCAAGACAAGATTGGTGGAGGCATTTCTCGCCAGAGATTGAGCAATCTGTCCTTGATGGTAATGCACTCTTGATTTTTTTGAGAAAGTTTTTCAGTATTGGTGTTGTCTCTACGCTGCTGCAGTATTATAAAAGTGTACAAATTAGCAATGATTCTTCTAAATAAGACGTTTTTAGACTGAGCCCAGCTTGCAGAAGCCAGTTCCCAAGCTACTCAAGGGTAGAGAGATGAAGCGGCAGTCAGAACGTGGAACGACCGTGGCTTCAGCCCGTGAAAATCAGTGCCGTTGATATGCGCTCTATCCACTTTCAGCTTTTCCTATGCACGACTTTGAACCATTTGCAATTGATTTCAGAGTCTGTGCATAGAACAGCTGTGTTTACGTTTTGAACCGAGCATTTATCTTGTCTGAATACTGCGTAGTCGTGTTCGAGTTGTCAACAATAACTTGGCCCAATTTTGGACTTTTTTTCTAGACACGTATCGCGAAAAATACCGAACCAATATCTTATCCTAAACTCACGAGCAACACCGTGAAATTGTATCTATCTTTCTTTCCTGCCAGATATTTGCAACGAAATGATGGATCTGTACGATTCAGGTCGTCGTAGATCAAAGTCAAGGGAAAGCAGTATGCCGCAGTCAAGAGAAAGCAGCTCCACTGAAAGTCCTGCTTACACCCCTAGTGGAAGCCCGCAAGTCGGTAGCAGCCCGCCGACCAAGAAGAAGGTATGGTAGCAATCTCCTCATTGGAACGATTAAGCTTTCATGTTGGGAAAGTCTCTTCCTATCTCGCTTATCCCTCTCGTTTTGACTTACCATATATTTCCTAGTCAATTGTCAAAAAATTCAAAGTTCCTTCCCTCACCATTTTTGGTGAATAGGACAGCAGCGCCCATCTCAGTTTCATTAGCCTTTTGGGCCACACAGCTATGCAAGCACTGTGGATGCTACAGTTAATAAGGCCTGGTCAGTTAATGGCAGTGTGTGTTTCACTCCCATGCTCTTTCCCGAAGTGTTGAATGCTAAGCAGGGAAACAGCATGCACCACTTTTCAAGCCTTTGGTATGACTCGACCGGGTATCGAACCCCAATTTACCGCGTACAAAGCGAGCATTCTGCCACTGGGCCACTGACGCGGTAGTCAATTGAATGAATGCCTATTTCTTGCCAGTAAGATGAAAACCAAAGGTTGCTTCCTTTAGACGGCCGTGCCTGTTCTAACTCAGCGTAGGACGACCACGAAAATTCTACCTTAGTGAAGAATGGCCGCGGCTATTCTAACCGAATGTTGCATGCCGTATGCGTCGATTCTATTGAAACACCACCAATCACTTTAATATCGTTTCGCTTGAGTTTGGTCCATCTCAACTTACTTTGGATGGATTCAGGGAAGATACTGCATGTCTAATTTTCTGGTCAGTGGAGCATTTTAATCTTCCAATTAACGATGAAAATTTCTAGCTCGCCAATTCTTCTCGTTTTTCCGCCAGAGAACGACATCATCTTCATTAGCCGAAGCCAATAAAGCTAAAGGTGAATATAATATATTCTGGAATTTCTAGAAATTTTTAGAAAGTTCTAGAAGTGCTTATCGGGTGTTGCAATCTTTAAAAGTCTGTTGTATTTGACGTGACATGTACGATCCAGTGGTGAAAATTAGGTTTTAGATGGAAAATTTGTCCTACGTTTTAGATTTTGTTTAAAGCACGTTCAATGTGTCTCGTAAAAGGATATTGGCAGTTTCATGCCTTCAAAATAGCCATCTGTTTAAAGGGTTATATCTCGATGTGTTTCGTGCTTTCTAGCTAGCATCTGAAGGTTGATTTTATGGCACTGTAAATCATTTGAAGTAAGATGTAAACACGCTGTAAGCCACTGAATCAATGGTCGAAATTTTGCATCCAGTAAACCTCATCGTGTCGTCATTGACTCTTCTAAATGGGCTGTAAGGGTTTCTAGCTATTCAAAGCTAATTGAAGACTACTATGCATGTCGTGGTGTAGTGGTTAAGCGTGCGGATTTATAAAACGGGTTATGGGTTTGAATCCTGCACGTGTCGCAATAAAAACACAATTTATGGGAAGGCAACTGGAATCTACTCCCCTAGAAAAAGCTGAGAACCCTGTCTCTGTTTTCTGCTACACTTGAAATCGAGCATGCTACGCAGTTTTATGCATGCCGTATCTAGGCATGGATCACCTAGGCAAACAGTTGATTATATTGATTCGTGTTACTTCGCTACTCGTTGTAGATTCCTCCTCTCTTACGAAAACTCCTCAAGTTGAGAATGTGAGTCCACCGGCGCAGGCCAAGACACAACAAACTGCAAATCCGCCTTCGCAGCCTAGCTCCAATCCAACCACTTCAGTTATAGCGAATCCGCCGGTGCAAAGCCTCTACTACCAGCAAGGCTACAAATTCATGGGAATCCAAAGTAAAGACGCTTCTCATCCAGTCGCCCCAGAGCTTCCTACGCAGCACATCAGTATGGGTCAACAGATGCTCCATCCTGGGCCAATGGTGCAAAACGCGCAGGCAGTAGGTGGCATGTTCCCCCACGGTATGCCGATGCACACTCAAGCTGTGCCACCGACTCATGGCATGATTCCTGCTCAGCCAGTGCCACCGCCGCATGGTCAAGTGATGCCTCCTTCACATGGACAGGTCATGCCTCCGCATGAACAGATCCCCGTTGCATTAGATCAAGGACAATATGCGTACAGCATGGGGCCACAACAGCATCCGCAACCTCAGCAACAGCAGCAACATTTGCGCACTTTCGCGCCAACACAGATGCCACCAGTTTCTCAATGGCAAGCGCAGCAACCAGGGTTGGGGCCAGGGTGGATGAAGTAGACATAATTATCAACGATGATACGTTTACTAGGGCTGATTGACCCAGGCTAGTTATGGAAGGAACCGGTAAGGTTCACATGCCTCTCTCTAGGTCGTTCCATTTGTCAACCTCAATATCTTGATTTTATATAATTTCTATGAGAGAGTGCCGGTGAGAGAGTGAGCTAACGATAGTGAGACAGTGAGAAAGGATAAGCTAATTAAGAAGTGATCTAACGAGCACGATCCAATGAGAGTGAGTCAGTGGGAGGGAATTAGCTAGTGAGGAAGTGAGCTAACGAGAACGATCCAGTGAGAGTGAGTCAGTGGAAGAGAATTAGCTAGTGAGATACTTTTATCATTTAAAGTACCATTGAGGCACTCGGCAATAGGTTACCTGTCTGTACCGAGTCCCTCCATTCAACCTGCTAGTGTCGTAGTTAAAAGAAGAAGAACTATGAATAGCTGGGTTTCTTCCAGTGCATTCGTTTGTGTTCATACCAGTGAATAATGGTTGTCGTTTACATTAACCCACAGTCCTTCCCAAGCGCCGTCATTGCCCTATTATTTTCGATTTACTTCGAACCTTTGCCGAATAAGGTGAGCATTTACATGCTTCAAATTTTTTTCAAAAGATTTTAATTGTTTTTGTGGCTTCGTGAGTTTGGCGGGTTGCGTGTCTTTCTTTTTCTGCAAGATCAGCATGCACGTCACCAAAATCGACGTCCCATTTGCGTCACCTATATATGTCGTTAGCATTGATGTCATCAAGATTGACGTCATTAACATTAGCGTCATCAGCATTTACATCATTAGCATTACGTCATTGGCATTGACATAATTTGCATTGAAAATTGCCATATTTTACTGTTGCTAAGTATGTCACAAACATGAAAAGGTTGAATTTGCATCTAGAAATGATAAATCAGTGTTTATTAAGCACTCGTCTTGCCAGTTCTGCTTGTCCTCGTTGTCTAGACAGAGAGATAAAACTTCATCCAGGATGGCGAAGAGTTCAGATCATGTGAAATGCGGTTTTGTGTTCCTGAACATCACTTGAGGGACTATCCCACCTCATAGCAACAAATCGGATTTAATACTTGAAGCAATGCTGCATACCAGTTAGAACTGATCAATGGAACAGAAGTCACTAGATCATAGCTATCTATCCCAACAGTTAGGTTTTTACTACTCAGAGATTCAACTTCTTTCTTCTTGTAAGGTATTATAACCATAATGGCTGAAGGTTAATTGGCATTATTTACAATGTAACCACGTCCATGGCCCATTGGTAGAAAGTTCTCTTTGTACACGGTAGGTCATGGCTCGATACCCAGTTGATTGATACGAAAGACTTGAAAAATGGTACGTGCTATTTCCCTGCTTAGCATTCAGCACTTTGGGAAAGAGCATGGGAGTTGAACACACAGTACTACTAACTGGCCAGTCCTAAAATGTAGCATCCACTGTGCTTGCACAGCTGTGTGGCTCAAAGGCTAATGAAACAGAGATTGGTGCCGCCCTATTCACCAAAAATGGCAAGGAAAGGCCTTTGTCTTTGACACACAATGTACATCTAACAGCAAGAAGTTGTGCTCTTCTCCCCAACAATGGATCAGCTAATCATACAGTTAGATCAATCTGGTTCAATCTGATGGATGAAAAATGCTCGATATTTGAGCCTATCTTTGAACAAGCCTTGATAATCTAATCTGATTGGAGGTTTTCATCCTTCCTTTACAGACGCGCATTCAAATATTGATTTTATTTTACTTTATTTGCTGTACTTGTCATAATCAATGAGCAACAGAATAATCAGCAACAGATTAATGAGTTTTAAGAGAAATTCATCATTGCACAAAAATCCACCACACACTTGCAATAGCAATTGTTGATCGTTTTTGGTTTAAAAACAACAGGAAACTGTGTAATTATGTTCGGGATGATATGATTTACAGCTCATTGCAATGGGGACAATGCAGAAGCATCCACGTTGGTGTCCCTGGATATCGACCGTCAAAAGTGATCTTGACTCATTTTTGTCGGCTCGTAAACGATTCTGCAACCACTTTCCCTCAAAGCACATTTGAGGGAAAGACTCGATGAAGAAGCTCGTTGCAATAATTCATTGCTTTGTCGCCAGTAGCTCAACACCAAACGCGTGTTTGACACATCTAACAGCATTATGGTTGGTGTTGCTGAAACATAACAGGTAGTCTAGATAGCAGTACGTTAAGTGGAGGTCTGCAGCTAGCTCTGAAACATTAATAATGCAAATGCAACGAAAAAACAGTCGAAACTTGGTTTCTTTAGTCGAGAGAAAGAGTGTAATAGAAGGTGATCAACCTGATGATGGCACTTGCACCAATGTGGAAACTGTTGAAACTGTGGTGCATAAGAAAGAGGAGAAAGAAAAAGATAGAGCATTAGAGGTGCGAGTGGGAGACAAGAAAACTGTTTCCGAAAAAGCGACCGATGATGGCATTTACTCGCATGAGACAAGTCAATTGAAAATACCAGACCAATGTATTGAGTCTGTTTCTGTCAAACGTGGTGAACGGAAAATAATAAGATGTCGAGTATGCTTTGAAAATGAGATTGTGGTGAGAAGATTTTGTTATCAAAATCGAGTGCCAGCGATTTGTACCACGAGAGGAACAGAAAGCCGTTCTGGTATACTCAGTAGTCATCTGGAAATTGCAGCCCACAAAGAATCAGTGAAAGCAAGTAGATTAACGCTTCCTTCCACTGCAGAAAAGTAGAAACTATTCCCTTATACCAATTCTCCAATACGCAACGAAAGCGTTTTGCTGATAGAATTGGAAGGGTAATCGTACAAGTATATAGCGACGCTAAGAACTTGTCAGTATCAGCTTTTTTCCCTGGTCATCAAGAGCAGTTGCTTCCCAGATTGCAGACAGATTTGATTTCAATGCACCTTTCCAGCCATATGAAGCTTTGCAGTTTGACTTTGAGTATATCACACCAAAAAGTCACCTGGAGTTGCTATCTGGGATAGTAGCCACTGACCTGTCTACCTTCAAAGAGGACGTTAAAGATTGCCTCGCTGCTTCATTTCATTGTGATGCATCTATGGACCGTACGCAGAAAGACAACGAATACATGGTTCTCAAAACTATTGACAGAGATGGAAAGGAGTCTTTAAATTATGTTGGTCTAGGGTTTGTTACAGGCCAAGGTGCACAGGGACATTTTGAATCATGGAAAGTGCGAGCAGAAGATACAATTGGCTTCCACAACTCTTTGAAGATATCTAATCACATGACAACAGATGGAGGAAACATAAAAGCTGGTCAGCACCACGGCTTATGGAAATTCATGGCGGAAAGTATTGCGCAAGGCCTTGATTTCCCGATGTGGAAGTCAGTCTGTGCTGTCCATTCATCAGCATTAGCTTATAAAGATCTTTGCAGAGAATTTTCCGAGGCTGATGCTATTATCCGAAGGATATCGGGAGTATCATCATATTTTCATCAATCTGCAGCAAGAACAACAGCGCTTGAAGAGTATACAAGAAGCAAAGGATTTCCCTTCCGACGATGTCGCAAGCATTTTGAAACTCGTTGGTCCCAATTTACTGACTTGTTGGTTGACTCCATACTCGTTTTATGGAGGGCACTCTTAGCTTTTTGTGAACTTTCAGATGATCAACAGGCCAATGTGTTCTGGAAGTTGCTGTCCAACAAGAACAATTTGCTGTTACAGCATCTTCTAGGTGATGCTCTTTTTCATTTGAAATGCATCCAGAAGACGTTGCAAGCGGACAATCGTTGACATTGCTCCCGAGATGCAATATTTCGTCAGTAAGTTAGACAAATTGCTGCAACTGTTTTTGCTCTGAGGCTAGGAAGAAGCCTTTGCATCAAACTTTGACGAGGAAAAATGTACCTTTTTTCGAAACTGAACTGTGGGAAGAAAGCGACGGGGTCAACGCACAAATTTATTTGTTTCTGAAGGAAGAGAATTTTCAGCTATACCGAAAGAGGTCCTTGTTTCGTTGCAAAATTGGACGACTGCATTAAGGAAAGCTTTGCATCATTCACAAAATTTACAGCCAGTGGAGATGAAGTCAAGCAAGTGCCCATGTCGTTGGCATCAGACGTTGATTTGCGGGAGTTGGCCAATCAGTATGACGACATAAGATCGATAAAAAAAGGTAAGATCGATAAAAAAAGGTAAGATCGATAAAAAAACCCAAAGCATCTCCGAAATAGTTTTTACTGCAGTATTTTCCGGCAAAACTGCATTGATTTGTCAATAGTACTGGCGCACATTCTGGTTTGCAAAGCACATTCAGCAGATTGTGAAAGGCTGGTATCTGCTTATAACACATTGAAGACAGCTTCAAGAAACCTACTTCATCGGGACAATAATAGCCACTATTTGTATATTAACAGAAACATGCAGTTTTATCGCAATCTAATCCCAGGCCAGCTTTAAATAGGTTCATTAACGAGAACTGCAGAAGAATTCGGGATAAACCAAAGGCAGATAAGCAATCAGACTTTTTACATAAGATTTTGGATTTCGGATTTTGTGCAGTATCAACTTGCGCATGGAAAGCTTCACTTATTTTACAAGAAGTTTTTACTTTTTATTTCAAATTCATCATTGCACAAAATAGCTTTCTTCACTGCACAAATTCGATTCATCATTGCACGTTAAAATAATCTTTGCCTCTACCAAATTTGAGCTGATGTGATTGACTGGTACGTAGCCATGTCGATCATTCATTGGTCCCCACCACCAGTTATCGTTGGTTTTTGAATGGATCCTTACCAAATCACCACACGACAGGTCGTGCTCGACGTCTGTTTTCCACAATAGTCGTACATGACTCGGACAAACTGTACGACAGCGTGGCCACCCGCGTCAGATCTTTCTTCCATGTCGAAGGCATAATCTTCATTACCAATGCAACAATCGGGCAGAGAACTCTGCTCTGCTGACATTTCTGGATTTAAACCAACCTGCGCTTGCATTTCGTGCGAGGACATATCCAGCAATCAGCTCAATAGTTTATACATCACCTTAGCCACGACATTAGGCAACGTATGATAAACTTGATTTTATCTCTCTAACCTCTCAGCCTTTCGCTTTCTTCTTTCTTCCTATGTTGGGGCTTTGTATAGGCCACCATAGCCTTTCCTCAGCATAACCCACTAAAAAAAACGTAATGGCATGCTCTCGCTAGTACGAGGCCAAAAATTACATAGAATAGTTCACATGCATAAAAAAGCAAACTGCTAACGCCTTATTAAGTCTCGCACAAAAATTTAATCGAATATTTCCAAGATTCTCCATCATTTTTCACGATGTAAACTGTGCTTCAACATTTTGGCTGAGGTGAACGCAAAAGGAGATTGCTCATTGAAACTGGGGATTATCTCAAGACAGCAGTTGCCTGGAATTCAAATTTGGCATCATTTTGTAACAGAAGCAGACTCACATTCACGGTGCAGGGAGGATGAACTGGCGGATTAAATGCAAACCTACATCGCTAATGCCCAGCAGAGTGAAATTTGGTTTCCAATCTTTAATATGGTTAGCAATTACCAGACTTCATACTAATTCATTCATCTTTCACTATGTCGTCGGGGACAATGCAGAAACCTCCACGTTGGTGTCCCTGGATATCGACCGCCAAAAGTGATCTCAGCTCATTTTTGTCGGCTCGTAACCGATTCTGCAACCGCTTTCCCTCAAAGAACATTTGGAGGAAAGACTCATTGAAGAAGAATTATGCTGTCACATGGATAATACTAACGACATTTGTCAGAGTACGAAAAGTCGGAAAATGCCTGAATTTAAGAAGCTTATAAGTTAATTTCGCTACTCAATTACCAAACCTTGAGAATGGTAAGAATGAGGAAAATTTTCAAGGGATAAATGCAAAAATATTTAGTAGATCTTTGTTGATAGCTATGGAATTTATCAGGAGAGGGAAGGGGCATTAAGTTGGGCCCCTGCACTAAAACATGGTCCGATTATGTGTCCAACAGTCTCACATTATTGCTACAAATCTTCACCACCCATGGTAAGTTTCCAACTGATGTTGAACATGATTCTTGCTAGACTGAAGAAAGCACATGTCATGAAAATGTGCTGAAGTATGGTCCCCAATAGTAAGTTATGCCAGGGGAAGACCATGGTAGCTTATAGCCCCAACAGAGGAAGGAAGTGCAAGGTCAATAGGAGAGGGAGATCACATTAAATCTATTGATTCTAGATTTGAAAGAGGGCATATTGCGGGATTCAGGAAAGGAAGAAGAAACGAAGAGCTTCCATAATTTGTCAAATTCTTTGGATGAATGTTGATTTGTGGATAGATCTTACGGGCTAGGCAATGGAATCGGAAATTGCGTGTGTTGTGTGCGTGTGTGTGGAGCTTCTGGTGATCCTGATACACCTCAGAGGAACAGGAATGACCTCTGTTCTCTCCCTGTTTTCCTGCGAAAATGCTGGTGAAAGCATTCTTAAAAGATTTGTTCAAATTCAATAAAAACTGGAAGGAGGGTAAGGAAAATCATTAGCAGGTAATGTCAACTTCAGTTTCTCTGTTTGGGCACTTTCCCTACTCCTTAATAAGACAATGCCCTCCCTGAGGAAATGAGAGGCAAAAAAAAACTTCTTGTATCAATTAGCTTTCTCTCTCTTCGTCCCAATATATCCCATCATTATCATCACCCAGCAGTCTCACGGCATTATTATGACTATCACAATAACTGAAATATTACTAATGTGACAGTTTTTAAGGCCTGATCTCGCGCTAGTTACAAGTAAGAATATCCATTTTCTAATTGAACTATCCCTAGATTTTGAGGCAAACATCCAGGTCAACAGCCATACTAAATCGGCTAAATACAGTACTCTTGCAGGAAACCATCAGTTTTAGGATTGCAAGGTCCATTACGTAATGGAGAAAATGTGTCAAGATCACGCCAACCAGCTGCTGAAAAGTGGAGACACCCAGAATGAAACTTCTACTAAAACTTCTACTACTACGACTACTACTACTACGACTACTACTACTACTACTACTACTACTACTACAATATGCATCCCTACTGTTCCATGAGATTGCAAAGAGGCTGTGGGAAAACAATTACAAAACATTTCTGGATTTCTGTCATTCATACAATCGATTCAGAAATTCATACAATAACACAGAAAAGACTTCAAACAAAAATTCTCCCACAAATTGATAAAAGTAAGAATGCATCTAATTACAGGAAAAGGTACTAGCTTTCCAACAGTGTCACTTTGCTCTTGATGGCATTGCCATTTTATACATTCCAAAAGCTGCAATGACCAGTCCAACAACTGAAGCAGTCATCATGCCCTTATATAACAATACATCACTCTTACCCTTTCTAAGATAAACTGGAAGAGGGCTCTTTGCCTAAAAAACAAACAAACAAACAAATAGCACAAAAATAAACAGTAAATAACTTGAGTCTGTATATCAACTATATAAGAACTATCCAATTAGGATGGCATGGGATGTGGAGGCAGATGTAATGCAAGGAAGAGGTAAAAAAAATCAAAGATGTAATGGAAGAAAGGAGCAATGGAGGAAGACAGAAGAATGTAGGAAATGGGGAGATAGCAATGCGGAATTAACAGCTCAACTGAATATATCAACCCACCATAAAAGGAAACGGCTATATAATTGATGATGATGATGATGCTGGTGATGAGTATCAATCATGATGATGATGCTGATGATGATTTAGTCACACATCAGTATTGATCACAAATCAAAAAGTTGCATAATATTCATTCATTAATTGGTCATGTGAGTATTGATAGAAAAGATGTTCCCAAACAGATTTTGTGGTTCAGATAGTGGAGTGAATCAATGACAGTTTGGTGACTACATTGTGGCAAATACTTTGTTTAAGACTCTGCGTCAATAGCTGACATTGAGACATTTAACATGAGCCATCTTTTAAGTCAAATTTTGACAGTTAAAATTTCCTCTAGAAATTACACGCCTGGTGAAAAAGGCAACTTACCTGAAAAAGCTTTTGATATTTGCTAACATTGTTTGGTCTCTTGAAGAGAAAGTCTCCTCTATCTCCACTTGCTGATGTGACTCCTCCAGTGTACTTAATAATCTTGGGCTGTTTAAATTCAGCTTTTACACCCTTTGAGAAAGTTTCAAAAGTTTCAAAAAGGGATGCAGCAAGAAAAAGACTTAATTTGGCAACGGCTGCTTCCAGAGAAGGGATTAAAGAACTATAGATAAAAACAGCTTTGGTTGGATAAATTTTGTGAGGTCAAGACTGCTTACAAGCCAAATGGCTTTGGATTTACGTTTGCCAAAAACACAGAGAGAAAATGAATGAAATGCTTAGGAAGGCTGGACAGAGGCAGAGACATAAATCATTCCATAATCAGTACACAAAATGAGCTGATGAATATGCTATTTCATGATAAAATGGGACTGGACTGTATCAATGGTGGCATACTGTGCATATAAGTACATGAAAGACGGAGCATCTTTCAACTGGGGTTTGAACAGCCTTGATATTTTCTGAAGTCAGTTCTATTCATTGAAGTTTTGATATCAAGGAAGGCAGCTTTGGAGCATTGCAAAAGGTTTAGTGCAAATCAAAGTAGCAGGCTTTGTCTTATTGTAATGAAAGGCAGAGCTGTGCTGATTGAGTTTGTCACCTCAGGGTGGGATGATTGCATAGCATTTGTCGGTTGGATCCGTTGACTTGCTTCACTGTATCTGTGGTCCATTTTTCTAAATCAAAAAGGCACAAAAGTTAGAGATATGTGTTGTCATAGGATAAAACACAAATAATCAACTTTTTAATCCACATCCAAGAATAATCCAGTCCCCATAAGTTTTTTTAATTTCTTTGTGAGTTATATTGAGAAAAGGCCATAGTGACATATACAAAGCCCCAACAAAGGAAGAAAGAAGAAAGCAAAAGGCTGAGGAGAGAGATCAGATCGAGTTAATTCATCTTAAGTACTTTCGACATCCGTGCATGATTTATTATGCATCTTACACCTAGCTAAAGCGATAATTTCTGGAGATTTCTCTCATTGCCATCCTGCTTGCTGCACTGGACTAGGCCGAAAACTCATCGTCAAATCAGTAACCCATCTTTTCGACCAGGCCTAAATGGAATCCCATATCAAAACCAACTATATCCTGCCAGCGGAATCACTTTTAAAAATAGCAACAAAACATTGCCGAACCAGTTACTCTATGGCTATTACAAGGTGCCTAATGAAGAACAGGGCCAATAGAATATATTGCAAAAACAAAGTTCAGCAAACCTGCTAACTGACAGCGACCGTCCACCAACTTTTCCAGCGAAATATTTTTGGAAACGAGGCAGGGTGAAAATGGCCCTTCGACCTTGCCAGCGATAGGTCGTTGTTGTTGCTTGCTTGAGCCAAGGTACGATGGTAGAGTCTAAACAGTAAATTAAACTTTAAAAGGGAATGCCCAGGGTACCGATTTCATGAAAAAGAGCAATGGGAAGAAGATATTACTGTGAGTATTGTGATCGTGCATTTGCAGATACTCTGCCAACGAGAAAAAGACACATCAAGTCAATACAGCACCAACGAGCAAGGAAACTCCACTATGATTCCTTTAAAGGTCTTTATTTTAATTTTAAGCCTTGTTTGCATTTTACACAATATTACTTAGCCTTCATTTAACTTATGTCTTTGGTGCAGTTTTGACTCATCTCGGTGCTAACAATGATTTGGAACCTCAACTTCCATTTTAGACTCTGCAACTCTAATGGCAGAAGAAGCTGAGAAAACGCCCTGTAAAAAGTTTTTCCAAACAGGTAAGTTCCAAAAGTGACGAATTGTCCTAAAATTCTATATGTGTGCTCTATCCTCGATTTGGTGTTGATCTTACTCAGTCTATAACGACCATGGAAGAATGAATCCTAGGCTCTTTCTCTAGCTGTCTATTCTGCGGGAACAACACCTCCTGCTGTGGCTAAAGAGACCGATGCGTGAGTGGCAGTCTCTATTGCACATGTCACACTTGTAGATGGTTTCTGCACCACTGGAACTGTGATGGTCTTTCCTGCGGTTTCTATTCTCCTCTGCTGCTGAAGTCAGTCCCTCCCCTTGATGGGTGCTTCTCCACTTGAAGCGGTTTGATGCGAGGTCCTCCTAATGCTGTGTGTTAATCTCCAGGGCCTTCATATCTCTTTTGCAAACGTCTCTGAAGCGCATTTATGGGCGACCGACGCCTCTCTTTCCAAGCGCTAGTTCTCCATAGAGTATATCTGTATCCTTGATTAGCGTTTAATCATTGAGTTCACCAGTTCTCCTCCTCTGAGTCACCCCTTTTATACAATTATTTTTTCTATGTAGTCGTAAAATGTTTTGATTTCCTGTGTCAATCTTTAGTTTAAATTGTTATTTTAGTTATTTTCCTTAAATTGTATGCAGTGAATTTAAAGCAAAACTTAACTGAACTGAAAAATCTATTTCTTTATGGTATTTCCTGTTTATCACCTGTCATATTGAGTAAATTTATCACTGCATAACACTTTTTTGAAAACATAGACCAAAAGGGTGCATTGACTTGTGTTATTTTTCTCAATCTTCTTTTCAATAATGCCTTATGAATTCATCTTTCTTCATCCCTTGATTCTTTTGCTTAAAAACTGTGAGTTCAGGCCATGCGACTTTTCCCTGTCTTAATTCATGTAAGGTTGGGATTTATTGATTGAGCAAAGAAATATTATGGCCTTGAACAGTTTCAATTTATATCAAATGCAGAATTCCCACTGCAACATTAGAGTATATCAAAGCTGGAGCGTTTTATGAATAACTGGTAATAGAACATGGGAAATGTTTCCCTTCTTCTCCTGTCCTCTCTCAATAGATAGATGATAATGTGCATGTTGATTGAAAGTTAAATTCATTTATGTTGACTGTGAATTGCCACATGGGTGCCATGCATATTCTTGCTGTGGCATCATCTTCTAAGTCTATGTATGTTGTTTGTCTGTTAAGTTTTATGAGCTTATGGAGAGGAAGAAAGGGTGATTGGCTGCTTTTCTATTTTTTGATGCTTTCTATTTCAGATGCTTTGCAAAAGAATGTGCCTATGGCACTATTCCGTTTAAGAATGGGATAAATAATTATACTCATTTTAATCTTTATTATCATCATTCAATGATTTTAAGAATTTCTTGTTTCTTTTTGAAGGGCAGTGTAAGTTTGGAGAAAACTGCAAATTCTCTCATATTAATCCTGAATTCTATAAATCACTGGTGTTACCACGATCCAAGAGAGGTATGATTTAATATGGCTCTATAACCATCAGTAATTAGTTTTTAAAGTTACTTGTAGATTTTTGCTATTATAGGACATGAAAACATGCTAAAGTTTTGGGAGGAGAAATATATATATTTGAACATTGTTCGTGTATTTTTCAAATTCTAGATCAACACTGCTTCTTAACTATTTTGCCTTGTGATTAAGGTTCATTGATCAATCCATTCAGGTTTTTGTGGTTCCATTATTACCACAAACGTTGTAGGGACATGTCACCATCTCCTCTTTTCAAGTTAAGCTATCTGTTTGCCACATCACAAGCTAACTCGGATGTTTTCTAACTACACATGCATGTGCCGCATCTTGACCTGTGTATTGAATTATGACAAGCCGTGATGTAATGTGTGATGTGATGTAATGTAATGATGTAAGCCGCCATGATAGCTCAAGGAAAAGGCATTCCTGTCAATGTTTAAAATGTTGCTAGTTTCTTCTCTGTTAAATGTTGTTGTTGTTTGTTGCTGTCGTTGTATTTTGTTGTTGTTGTATTTTGTTGTTGTTATATGTTGTTTGTTGTTCAATGTTGTTTTTGCTGTGTGTTGTTGTTGCTGGGTGTTGTTGTTGCTGTATGTTGTTGTTGTATGTTGTTGTATGTTGTTGTTGTTGTATTTTGCTGTTGTTGTATGTTGTTGTTGTCATATGTTGTCTGTTGTTTTATGTCGTTGTTGCCATATGTTGTTTGTTGTTTTATGTTGTTGTTGTCATATGTTGTTTGTTGTTTTATGTTGCTGTTGTTTTATGTTGTTGTTGCTGTGTATTGTTGTTGCTTGGTGCTGTGTGTTGTTGTTGTATGTTGTTGCCTGTTTCATGTTGTTGTTGTTGGCAGGAAGCTTTTGGGGTAGCGAGAAGATAGCACTTGGAGGTGTTTGAACGGGCGTACATTAGTAAATTCACTAAGGAGTTGAGGTAGAAATCAATACCCCCACATTGATCCTAAGGTCTTTTAAATCCAAGATCGATTAAGTTGATCTGATCTCTCTCTCCTCTTAGCCTTTCACTTTCTTCTTTCTTCCTGTGTCGGGGCTTTGTATAGGCCACCATGGCCTTTCCTCAACATAACTCACTGAAAAAAAAATATTCAAACTTTTAAACTTGGAGGTTATTTTCCTCGGTACACATTTTCAACAACGCCATATCAGTTCGGTTTGAGTGAAGAAGGGGAATGGAGAAAAAATTGGTTTGAGTCCACGGTGGGAGCGTTGCTTATTCACTGGTGTTCAAGGCATTTGAATCCAGAGGTACGATCACATTCAGTAGGAAAGAACAGGACACTGCTTAATTCAGTGTCCTTCAAATGTGTCTTCAGCTGGTAAGGGTAGCAGCATACCTTGCATGACCAAGTCGAATCAAGTGCTAATTCGCATCTTTTTTCAGAGAGTTTTAAGACTTCTAAGATTTGATATAATCGAAACAGAATTTTATCGATTATCTTGTATGATTTGAGATTTTTGTCTCGCGTTGAAGATGACTATGATGTCGACGTTGAATTCTGGCAATCTGAATGGAGGAAGAAGAACCCCAAGAAAGAAAATGGAACTGGTGATGAAACTGTGAAGTACTGGCTACCCAGAGGGTTCCCACCTATCCACCAGCTACCTCCATCCCTCTGTCCACCTTTGACTGATGAATCAAAAATTGCAAACAATGCTCAGTGGGGAATGCAAAATGCTTAGTCCCACTAGGTGCTGGTGCGTGCTATCCTTGTTCACCAAGACCAATTAAACTTCTAAGACTGGTTGAAAAGCAATTTAGGACTGGACTTGGCAAATTGTCGCACGCTTGGAATCGAAACCTTTGGATGCCAAATTCCTGTTTCAGGCAGCCGACAGATGCGACCGGCTCATCAGTTCGTTGATTGATTGATTAATGAATTAGTTCACAGAAAGTGCGATGCACTCACTTTAATGTTATAGATTAACAGAATTTGAAAGCGAAGAGTATGCGAGTGGCTGCTAATTCACTGGGTGTTCTATTGTCCAATTTAAACAATAATTGTTTCTCAGTTTTCATGATGCAATAATGACCAGGAATTTCAAAAAAGTGCTGAACTTCGCCATAACAAGTTATTCGGTGGTGCCTCTTCAGTGAATGCTAGCTTACCCGGGGCCTTCCATTTGCTTTACAACATAATAATTAAATGATTAAAAATGAAGCTAATATATACCATCATTAAAAATATATAGGTGATTTCTGTGCATGTGTGCCCACGTGTCTCACGTGGCTCTTTGCAGCAGCACATGGAAAATTGTGGCTCTTGGTCTTTGACAGGCTGGCCACCTCTGGGCTAAACAGTTTGGCACAGGACCGCCGTACCTGGCGTACTGGTTCCGCCGTCTCTGTGACGCTTGACACCAGAGGCGTGGGAAAAGCGTAGGGGATTTTCCCATAAAAGTTGTATTATTCCTGTTCTTGCCCCCGGCAGCATGGAAGGAAATATTAAGAAATTTCTATGACTTTCTGAGGTGGCGTCAGCCATGCATGCACTGCTGTCAGCACTTACTACACTAGAAACTTACTCATTCTCGAATTTCCTGCTATGAAAATACACAATTCCGAGCAATCGAAGATTGATTGTTTCCATTGTCCAATCTCATCATGTTTTTTTTTTCAATTCAATTTGCATCTTTTTAATGGAAAATATTTTAAGTAGTAATCTTTGGTTGGATTTTTCTGGTTCTTTTTGTATTCAGAGGACAACCTCATTTAGACATCAAAGCTTGCCCCACAGCTTACATGCAAGATTTTTGGCGACCTCTCCACCGCAGCCTTTGAGTGATAGCTGCATAGATCTCTTTTCAATAAAAAGTGACATCTCCGCAACCATTGAAAAAGTAAAATTTTGTGAGAAATGTTTATCGATAATAGTTAGGCCACCGAGAATAGGTTGACTGATTTTGAGAGTCACACAAAAATAGCCACGAATTCAACATAACGCATTCTAAACAACCAGGAAATACAACAGCGTTAAATAGTAATCTTCATCGAGTCTTTCCCTCAAACGTGCTTTGAGGGAAAGTGGTTGCAGAATCGGTTACGAGCCGACAAAAATGGGTCGAGATCACTTTTGGCGGTCGATATCCAGGGACACCAACGTGGAGGTTTCTGCATTGTCCCCGTTAAATAGTAATGACCGTCCATTACGTTCGCGAAGCTAAAAAAAACATAACGATCAAAAACACGTGCGTAAATTCTGAATCTGTCACCGCTGATGACAATTTAACAAAGCAATAGGAAATCGTTCAAATGTTCCTCACACCTTTGATTCAATTTATGTAGTTATTTCAGGTACTGCAACTTTAACAGTGAAAAGCCATCTGTATTCGGATCTGATAATTTTTCATTATTATTATTATTGTTATCTTCTGCCGAAGGAACAAAGACTGGGACAATCCTGAACTAATGACGTTTTGAAACTTCTCATTCTCTTCTAACAGCTATTATGTATATATTTTCTTCCTATTCTTTGTACTTCTTGTTTATTTTTTGTTCAAGTAATCAATTGTAAACTACCTGTTTAGAGAGGTTTGCAGTTGTATTTAAGTATATATATCACAAGAAATGAAGTTTGAAAAAAAAAATTATTGTTATCATTCTGTCATAGTAGTGTTAGCTCACCATGTTCGCAAGAACTTTAGACTTCAAAGGGACGAACATCACAGAGTGAATACTACTCGGTGACAGCTGCAGCAGATTATGAAATAGCAAGATGATATCAGGGACCTATTGACAAAGATATAAATATAAATATAATATAAATTTTGCGATTCACGACGCGCTGAGCGAAGACGACTCATGGAAGACTAGTACTAGCAGAGCTGAGACGTTCTGATTTGCGGGTAAAATTCTGAAAACTGGCATCGGCTGGTGACTTTGTTTGGGCAAGAAGCCTGTCAGCGGCATGACTTGCTGTGGTGTGGGCCTTCTATTATAAGGGCACGTTAAACTCAACTTACCATTTCTGGCGGCAGCACAGGTTGTTGAATTAGGCGCGCTTGATGTTTGATCCAAAGGTAACGCACTGATCCATTAAAAAGACCCTGGTATAGATCTGCAGGCTCTCGTTAGATCTCCGTTCCATTTCTTAGACTCTAAATCAGGGGTGTCAAACTTGCGGCACGGGCTTGATCCGGCCCGCGAGATAATTTGAAGTTGAAATTAGCTACAAATTTTGTAATGAAAGAAGCTGCTGTTCTGAGTGGGTCCACCATATGGCACAATAGCAGTTATGTTAAGCAGGCAAGCTGTTTACTCCGGGGCAAGGCAAGTAGACCTGACAGTTGGCCTGGAGCTAGCTGCCTTGCGTCTTCTACTTTGAACGTTACACGCTTTGGCACCCTCATTGTCCCAAAATGTCTCTGTAAAAAAGAGAAAAACGGACACAGAGTGCAGAGTTCTTCAAGAAAAATGGTCATCATCCTATTCATTCACAGAAGTGAATGGGCAACCTGTGTGTTTGGTATGCTCGCAGCAGGTTTCAGTGCTGAATATGACCTTCGATCCCACTCCCAGACTCTTCGTGCCGAAAATACAAAAACTTGCAAGGATAGCAGAGACTAGAGAAGGTAAATGAACTGTTGATGGCTCTGAAGAAGCAGCAGTCTGTTTTCTCGTAGCCGAGAAACAAGTGACGCTGCAGTGAAAGCCAGCTACCTTATTGCTAATAAAATTGCACAGGCTTCAAAAACATTTAGTGAGGGTGAATTTATGAAGACATGCAGGCTGCAGAGACTGTGTCCTGAAAAACGTCAGGCATTTGCAAATATCAGCCTGACAAGAAACACAGTTGCAGACAGGATTTCTGATCTGATCTTAGTTAGGATTCGGACAGCCAATTGAAGCGCAAAGTGAAGTCATTTATTGCGTTTTCAGTTGCAGTCGAAACAAGCACGGATATTACAAATGTTGAGCAACTGGCGATATTCATCCGCGGAGTTGATGACACTTTGACCGTCACGGAGGAGTTGGTGCCCCAATGATAGACGCCATAACGGCAGCTGATATTTTCACCGCCCTCGTCGGAGCGCTGGACAGGGTTGGAGTGGACTGGTATCGCGCTGTTAGCTTGGTTACAGATTGTGCCCCTTCAACGACCGGGAGAAAAGCAGGTGTTGGGACAACATTCAAAGAGAAGGTGCAGGCTGCAAATGGAGGATGTGATCGTTTGACTTTTCGTTGTATGTTGCATCAGGAGGCGTTGTGTTGCAAGTCATTGAAGATGAATTATGTCATGGAGGTGGTCGTCCAAACCCGACACACAGAGCGAATCGTCAAGGCCAACAGCACATCTAAGACACAAAACCTAACAAGAGAGAGAGAGAGTGATATTTTATCACGACTAAGTGTCGAAAGCTCGTTCTTGCTTATCTGTCGAGTCCTTGGTCATCCTATCGCAAAAACCTTATGTATTCAAATGAACAAAGGTTCAACGTAGAGAAATAGGTGCTCACCTGTCATTTTGGGGCCTAAATTATACAGAAACTCCATACCTTGTATTCAGCCTTTTCCTAATTCTTCTAGTGCCTTGCTCAAGTAAAATATAATTTAAAGCAAAATTTTAACCTATTATAACTTCAAACTTTTTTTTTCTTCATCTTTTGTCCCAATGCCTCTTGCAGCCCAAAATTATGAAAAACTCTTTTTGCCACTCTATGTCCGCCACTATGCGCGCCCATTGCTACCACATCGCTAAACAATTGGGTCCGCATAATGGTGGATGTGTTCAAATTTGTTATAAACTTCCAGAGTTCTCAGAAACTCAAAATGAAATACGAGCAAGAACCGCATTTATGAGTTTAATTGAAACAGAGCAAACATGGATAATATCCAAGTTCATTAAAGATTAACGAGCGAGTAGGGACCTTGTATAGGCCACCATGGCCTTTCCTCAACATAACCCACTAAAAAAAAAAAAAAAAAAAAAAAAAAAGAGACGACACCTTGTCAATCCCTTTATGTTAATCCCTTCACGTTTCATACCTCGAAACATGCCTAACGATTGCAACCACGGCTCAATTACGACTTTTATGATTTATGATTTCGTCATCCTTACGAAATGTACGCTTCTCTTTCGCGTCTGCCCTGACTAGTCCTGTGTACGGTACTTATGGACTAGGAATTGAGCACGTGGTTGCACACAAATATAATTTATGCGAGATTTATGCAACGAGGGGGTCGCATAAAGATTCTAATAACATTGCAATGTACGAGCGAAGAACACGGTATCATAATTAACATAACTGAATTGAAACCCGGGGTCATCAACATTGCAGTTTGTCTCACACAAGTCGAGCAGGGAAGTATCTGTTGAAGGTGCACTGGAAGAGGTCCAGCTAAATGGCGCAGAGGAAATCTCTTTGCAGCACGTTGACAGCATCGTCCCGTGTCGGGATAATCGGTCTTGGGAATGTAGGCAAAGCCATTGCAAACAACCTTTTTGATTCCACTCTTAGTCTGCACGCAGCGTGTGATGTGAAACCAGCCGCCTTGCAAGGCGTCAAGGGTGATGTCCGCTTTTTGGCAAGCCCCAAGGAGGTGGCAGAGTGTTGCGATGTGGTTTTGACCGCCCTGCCTACCCCGGCCGCTGTCAAAGTTGCCATGCTCGGTGAGAGTGGAGTGTTGGCTGGCATTCGAGAAGGCTCAACTTGGATTGATCATTCTACAACAGGTTTGCTTACTTTCCTCTAGCTTTCACTGAATCCGAAATTCAGCAAATGAAGAATTGTTTCAAGATGGGTGATGGCAATTCCTGCCGATGGCTTTTGTGACTTTTAGATGTAACGCAATCAAAGAGTAAGATATTTCTAGATTTTCCGCGCACCCACTTTTTGCAATCAACCTTTGTTTTGAGCACGTGCTTTGTTGGCAAACTTCGCTTTCTCGAAATGATTTTTTCGCAGGAAAAGACGCATCCCTTCCTACTATTGAGAAGCTCGCACGAAATTAGGGAACCCGACTTGATTTAGATTACATATGTTCGTACGGAATTTGAATAGGTATCCAGCATCTCAAGTTTTCCCAAGCGCTAATTATAGTCAAAATGAATAACAAACTATGTCCAGAAAGGCTGCGGAATGAATCTCAGCAAGGGTGTAATATCTCTCGTTATAATGCCAGATACTGTAGGAGCCTGGGAGTTCTAAAGATCAACTTAGAAAGGGAACGGATGAATGATTTTAACTAAATCGGTCTTAGCCTTGTGGTAAACATTCCCCCTGATCTACCAATTTAAGGAAATCCCGTACAAATGAAAATATGACTCCCTGAAAGGTCGCAATGATTTTTCCATGTATTCTTAAATTCATTTGCTTTGTATATAATTATCTATTCGTCTTGCATTGATATCGCTGAAGACCTTACGTTTTTGTATGCTTACTTCGTATACCAAAAGGAAGTTTAAAAGAAATAAAGGTTTAGCAAGTGCAGTTCTTATTGCCGGCATAGTCCATATGTCTAAGACTTTCCTGAGTCTCGTAGCTGTTCCCAACAAGACTGACTTTTGTTCACTTGTTATTATTGTTATTATTATTGGTAAACGTCAAATAAGAGAGGTCCTAATACTGTTCCTTGCGGGACTCTCTTTGTGTTATGGACTTGAACAGCCCCCGTCTCACTTTGGACTGAACTGTCAGCGGTAGTGTCATAGTTTTTCTGTTGTGTTACAATGCACTTGACGAAGTACTGTTGTAGTGACTCAGCTTTCTACCCTCATAAGTCTCTATCTACAAAGTCATTACCACCTTGCTTAACAATACAATTCTGTTCATCCAATCAATTGTTATTTCCTGTCATAATTCCCATCAGCTCATCATCTATTCATCTACTTGCGTCATTCACAACCAACCCTTCCGCTCCTATTGTTATTCGATGATTTTGGTAATTTAGCTCTTTCTTATTCGCCTATATAAACACGTATTTCATTTCAATTAGTCAGTTAGTCAGTCATTCAAGCACAACAGCGATAATCGTCGTCTCTCTGACTCCGTTTTCTCTGCACGTTAAACAAGACTGCAAGGCAAGAATCGTCCATGTGGGTTGAATCGAACAGCAGCTTTTTAGGACCAGTTTCATACACACACCTTGAAACTGGTGATTCCTAAACTGTTTCGTTGTTGGTTACCTAGGTTTTTATCGTGCTTGCCTCTGCTTCTAAACCTTTGCTCTACATCTAAGATGAATAAACTTGATCTGATGTCTCTCTCCCCTTAGCCTTTTGCTTTCTTCTTTCTTCCTTTGTTGGGGCTTTGTATAGGCCGCCATGGCCTTTCCGCAACATAAATCGCTAAAATAAATAAAAAAGAAGTCAGGGGTCTCAAACTCGCGGCCCGCAGGATGGTAATTTTTAGCCCGCGTCTTAGAATCAAAATGAAGATATCTGAGATCATTGGGGTGTCTTTATCCGTGTCGTTCTTGTGGAAAACCTGATGCGGCCCAGCCTCACCCAGGCTGTGCCTCCAGCGGCCCGCAGGTAAATTCAGTTTGAGATCCCTGCTCTAAGTGGAGGTCTATCCACGAGATGGCACTCAAACCACTAAACATAGCATCTATTGGGGATTATGTTACCATTGAGGTAGCTATCCTTGCATCCTTGGTGTGCTGAGCCTTCAAAGGGGTCAGTAGGTGAGATTATCCTGTATAATTTCTCAATTTTTCTCTCAGGAATTTCTCTTCTCTTCCTGCAGATTATCACCAAACTTTGAAGCTAGCTGAAAAATGCAAAGACCTTGGTGTGGGGTTCTTAGAGGCTCCAGTAACAGGGGGAATGGCACTTTTGAAGCAAGGCCTTATGACTGTTCTAGTGAGCGGTGACAAGCAGCTATACGAGAACTACTTACCTTTACTGGAGATGAGTGGTCGAACGGTCCTTTACCTTGGAGGTCTGGGCACTGCTACTATCACCAAGGTGATTACAAACATGCTAGCTGGGGCTCATCTGGTGTGCTTGGGTGAAGCTTTGATGCTTGCAAAGCGAAACAACATTGATTTGAAAATGTTTTTCGAAGCATTGAGATTTAGTGCTGGCAACAGCTACGTAATCGAAACCGAGGCCCCTCTTGTCTTCAACGGTTCGTTTGATCCAGACTTCTCCTTAGAACTGCATTGCAAAGATCTTGCTTTGGGAAGGAATATTGCACAAGGGTCTGGTGTGCCAATCAAAGTGCACTCCTTAGTGGAGGAAATCTACAACGAAGCGAGGCTGAAGTATGGAAACGATGAGGGGTCAAGTCACCCCGCTAAACTGTTGCAGGATCTCCTCGGAGAGAGGCTGCAGGTAGAGGGGTTTGGTGACTGGACGTATAGTATTAATGTAGACGATAACACGATGGCGGTGAGGCATACGACAAAAACAGAAATTAAGAAAAACCAAGAGGGAAAATGAAACCATGAGAATCTTAACCGAAAATTTTGTCCGGTGCTGCCTTCATTTCCTAAAAAACTCATTGATTACTTGCAACGTACTCACTAACTTACCTACTCATTTACTCACTTACTCATGTACTTACTTACTTACTTACTTACTTACTTACTTACTTGTTGAATCAACCCAGTAGCTTTAGGTCAATTTTTTCAATACAGTGATATCATTTCTAATGATTAACAGAATAGAAACGTCTTGTAAAGCTCTCTTCTAATATGGGACTGCGGTTTTTGTATTCAAGTTGCTAACATTTGTTGGTAAAGCAATTTTGCACCTCGTTGGGGTCGAGAAAGGGAGGATGCAAGACTTTTTTAACAAGTAGGCCCTTGAAACTCCATAGTTCGCCTAGCAAGCAGGATTCTCTTACCCGGATTATTCAGATCCCTGTGGGCAAAACGAGTTTAATCGTTGGAAATTACGTACAATATTCGGTTGAATGATGGTTACTGCACCCCAGTACTTACTGCACTGAAATTGGCTTTCCTTTTTCCAGATTAACTACGTAGCAAAATTGATGCAGAGCTTAACAGAAAAAGGGGGAGGGGGTAGCTTTTTGAGCTTTTCCCAGGAAAGAGACGGCACTACTGACAAAAATTAAGTTGCCAGCCGGCTCTAAAAAATGTTTCGGATTAACAGTTCTGGAACAAAACAGTCACTGTACCAATTAACTTGTGTCATATTTTGAATAACAGTGTGTCGGTCTACGCATGGCCTTTCCTCAACATAACCCACTAAAAAAAAATTACTTAAAGAAATTTGCTATAGTTTAAGATTGATTTTTCATTGCCTGTAATGCAACAAAAATGCTCAAAAACAAAAATAATTCTGTTTTTCCGATTTTTGTTTAGGTGGTTACATAATTTTGGCCCTTAGTGTAAACCCCCCCCCCCCTAAAAAGCAGTCTTACTTTACTGACAGGGTAACCGGTGACCGTGAGTAAAAAATCTAGAATTAATGGAACAGGGAAGACTGAATGGTTTGACTGCATTTCGAAAATGAAGCTTCTAATTTTCTACCTCGCAGACTATCTAGCCGATTTGCACCACGTGGGAAGTTTATTCTGTGAGACTTAAATGTTTATAGATGTAAACTATATTCTTCAAAGGTGATTGCTTTATTAGGATTTAGTTGAGATTGCAAGCACTTCCAAAAGCAGCCTCGATCGAAAGAAAGCAAAAATGAGTCTCTATCTGATGCCATGCGACACGCAAGTTTTGTGAACTTTGAAATAATCTCATTGCAATAACAAAAGCAGCTAAAAAATAAAGATTTATCACCTAGCACGAAAAACATAAACATACAAATGTTGGCAAAAGATTAGCTTCTTATAATGGAACAAACTATCCAGCGATCTCATCTTATTTTTTTCTTTACTGAGGATTGAATATAGCTGAATTCGATAACACTGCTCAATGAGTAAAACGCCTAGTTTTCACTTCATCTTTTTGTGAACATTTTTACTGCTTTCTGGACCTAGGCTGAAAGATGGCGGATAAATTTCAATTCGACGGCGTAGAAATTTGTGGGAGGGGGCATGATAATTATAGGAGTGATGCTGCTAATTGGGTGGCAAGGAGATGTGCCTTCATCTGAGCAAAGCTGGAATCTCTGCATTGCGAACCCAAACATATCGCACAATCTTTGTGTCCGATTTTTCTTTCGTGCAAGGTCGAAAGAATAAACTTATGGAGTCTGGAAACCACTGGATTCTCTTTCATTCAGTTTTTGACTTTTTCTGGATGCATTTTCAGGATTCTCCCTAAATTCTACCAGATGACTACTGATTACTACAAAGCGTGATAGTTTGACAAAAACATTGAGTACAGTTGTATGGATGCAGCTGAGGAATTTTACTATTGTTCTGAAAATCTAACTTCTTAGGCTGTGCAACTGTGCATCAAAAAATCTTAATTCAATAACTAGAGTAGTAATATTATGTTGATATTTCTTACAAGACCGAGCCTAAAGCTAGAGCTATCCCTGCCGTTAGGGATGGCCCTGGAGATGTAATTTTCCCCAGTTTATTGTGATACCTGAGGCCATATCACTGGGGCTATGGTTGTCAGTGGATATGCAGTCATCACTAAGGCTAGGTGTCAAAGAGTAAAAGGGGCAGGGGGGACATTTCCAGTCTCAAAGCATTTCCTGCATGGTAGGGAGGTTAGACGTGGGGCTTTATGGCTAATCTTGCATCAAGTACTTAGCTATACTTGCAAAAAACATACTCATGCACCAGTTCAACAATTCAAAGGTATCTTTAATACGTAAGCAGAGGCCCTCTTGCACTGAGCCTTGATGCTGGCAGGCTGTCGATTGAGAGCTTCTTGGGTGAATACTTGATAGGAGATGACAGGGGGCGTCGTTCGACACTCATCAACGTCCCCGTCTGACGCTGCATGAACGGACGCCAGTCCACCTGTTTGCGCAGCTTCCCGCACTGGTCTTTATCAATGAACAAGGTGAAAGTTTTTACGTTGATCTCTTGCTCCAGCTCCCATTTCCGGTGGCTCAAACGATCCAGGGCCAATCTTGCATCGCTCAGCCTCCTTTTCACAGCCGAGATGTCCCCAGCAATGGCATGGTATTCGGCCACGAGGCTGTGCTTGGGGTTGTCTCTGCATAGTTCGATGTTTGGTCGCCACGTGCGATGCTCCAGACGAGTGTTGTTGACTTTCAGGTGAAGCTGAAGGTCATTGAACTGCTTTTCTAGCATATCAACACTGTCCTGCATATTCTCAATCTCTCCAAGAATCTG
Source organism: Pseudorhiza aurosa (assembly GCA_964026355.1). NCBI lineage: Eukaryota > Metazoa > Cnidaria > Scyphozoa > Rhizostomeae > Lychnorhizidae > Pseudorhiza > Pseudorhiza aurosa. The sequence goes on from OZ032116.1 coordinate 3,520,316, forward strand.
TTGAAATGACACATAGGTTTCTTCTATTTTCTTTGCCATTTCAGTAATAGGAATATCATTTTTAGCGCTACTTTCTGAGGAGAAGTTCTCTGGCAGACAAGGATTAGTATGAAAGCAGCGAATTACACAAGATCAAGCAGAACTCTTTCAGAAGATTGGTTGTAACAAGCCAGTAGAACCAATATGGAAACAATGCAGTCAGATAAGCTCAAAGGAGAGAAGCTCTGCACAACTCAAAAAATGTGTCTCGTGATGATAAGGTATCTGTAGACCAGAAAATTCGAGCAAACTTTAGTCCCATAGAAAAGGCCCCATGTTAAGAGGAGGATGCAGGTATTCGATTTATTCATCTTGATATTAAACGAAATGAACTGAGGAAAATAACCTCAAAGTTTGAAAGTTTGAACATTTTTTTTTAGTTAGTTCGTTATGTTGAGGAAAGGCTATGGTGGCCTATACAAAGCCCCAGGAAAGGAAGAAAGAAGAAAGCGAACAGCTAAGAGGAGAGAGAGACAAGATCAAGTTTATTGATCTTAGATTTGAAAGATGGAATATATACGACATATACAGTATATATCACAACTACCCCCTCTTTAGGGAAACCCCATTTGCCCCAAATAGCGACCTTTCATCCTTTTAGTGAGTTGTGTTGAGGAAAGGCCTATACCAAGCCCCAACAAAGGAAGAAAGCGAAAGGCTAAGAGGAGAGAGAGACAAGATCAAGTTTGTTGGTCTTAGATTTGAAAGATGGCAAGTTGTAAGACTCAGGAAAGCAAGAAGAAGGCAAGACGTTCCATAAATTGCATGTTCTTGGGCTGATTCTGTGGCACTTGTTGAGATAACAGAAAAAAAATAAAAGCAAGCATACCCTTCGGTATTGGCCTTCAAGCTGCCTCTTTGCATTCGTAGTTTCTGTGATGCGCTTCCCAAATGCCAGCTGAACCTGTGCATTTTGGTTGTTCAATTGTTGAAATGCGCTGCCCAGCAATTCCTGTATCTTCCTGCGCAGATTCTCGGACATTGACCTTGTGTTACGTGCCTTCGCAATGTTGTTTTCAGAATACGACTCCCATTCCGTTGGGCCCACAGCACTGGAATTATCACAAATAATGCACTTTCGTTCAATGCAACGAAATACAATGTATTACAGTACACTATTGTGGATTGGCTTAATGTTGGTATTGGCGGAGAGTGAAGGGGCCTTCCCTTTTTCTTTGTTTTCTCTATATTTTCTTTATATGTTATGTAGGCCGAGTATATGGGCAGCTATTCTGCTGATGTGGGCCTAAGGTATTACCGCTTGTACCCTCAGAGTAGCCTCTGAATACTCCTTTGCCAACCTTGGAAGGATGGACAGCTGGGTTGGCTATTGGCTTGTGGTTAGTGTTGCCCACGACGGGGTACGAACCAACGCGAGTAAGCCGTACCAGATTTGAAACACTGGACCTGAACCACTCGGCCACACCACCGCACCAATCGCTCTCGTCCGCGCTAGACCAGGGGAGTTATTTTTGCTGACGCGCAGTGCCACATCTACGATCAGCTCCAAGATGATTGATTGCGAAGATTAGATCGACCGAAATGTGCTAAACATACGCTGAGTTGGCGAAGACCGGTATCGAGCCCAAAACCTTCGGATTCCTATGCGAATGTTCTGTCAAAAATAACTCATCAAGGAATGCTGTACTGAATTGATTTGTTTAGAATAAGGTTTATAATACATGATGGAGAATATGACAGAACATACTGCAGAGTGGCAGATTATAGTTAAGTATTGTATGGGATATTAAAGAAATATGCACCACAGCATTTTTAAAGGAGTTTTCACGGCGGGGGCAAAATCGCGAAGGGGCACAAATTTTGGAAGAGCTCACAAAACATTTCCTTCGGGTAACACATTTTGTGTAAACAATGACTGAAGCTGGTTGAAAACTCCATTTTGCTTCGTCCTCTTGCTCAGATACTTTGAATACCAAAGGTGTAAGATGGGTCCTCAATTTCGGGGGCATTTTCATCTCGCTAAGGGGGAAAGCATGGAGCCAGCTGGGGTAGATCCCTCTTAGACATAATTTTAAAAAAATGCTCTGATAAACGAAGTCATGATTTTTTATACAATGACGTCATAATTCAATTCGTTTAGTGCATTCAATTCAACAAGACTTACTTTGGGTCGTATTCAACTGCATGCTTGTGATACCCCAAAAAGTCAGACGCATTGTTCAGGTTGAAAGCTGTGTTATCTTTGGACATGGCGGAGCATTTGTCAGTGCTGTCCTTGTGAAGGCGCTTCAAGCACGATTCCAAGTCTCTGGCAAAATGAAAAAGCAAAAATGAAATCTTGACGTCATAGTGCGAAGGGTTAAGGCATATTCAAATCTTGATTTATGCAGTTGTTGTGGACTCGCATGCTGCAAAGTTCTCAGGAGAGAACACTACCGACGCGAAAGGCACTGGAAAACCATTTCAACCGTTTCAATTTCTTTAGAAAGAACTAGAAGCTCTGTTTCTGGATTCAACTAAGCATGAATTCCCCCCTGTAATTGGTGCAGGTAAGGCATGTCGCTTGAAAGTGGCTGGTTTTCACGAATCACAGTCAACTCTGTCTAATTTGGACTCTCTGGAAACCGTTAAAATGTTCGAATTACAAAATTTCGCATTACCGATATTCGAATTATAGAGGTTTCTTGTCAGGAGATATCAAGGGAGCTTAAAAATTTGTTCGAATTGCTCGAGTTCGAATTAGACAGGGTTGACCGTCCAGTAAGCGACTGAGCTTGACTTGTGCCTCAAGTGATAACGGGGCCTAAATTATGAGCAGCGTCACAGATGCTGGCTTCAGATGTAGTAAAGCTGTACAAATGAGGAAACAATCAAATGTCATTGGTCGGTAATGTTTCGCAGGGACATCACGACATGCCTCTGCGGAGCATGCTTTCCATTCATAATCAATATTCCGTGTTGCGTTGAGAAGAACAGGCAGGAGAGGACTTGGAAAGAAGCCAAGATAATTGAACGCTTCATAATTCAACGGTCTTTCTCTTATATTGAATCAATCTTTGTAGATGTTTCGAAGACGTAGTTATCTGTCTATCAGTCTGACCCAAGGTGCACGCAAACACCACTTCGTTTGTTCTTGCATCGTACATTGTGAAAGGTACCCAGCTGAGATGTAATCTGGGACATGGCACTTTGAAACATTACTGAAGGAGTACGAAATTTCGACTGAAAATTCAAAGTACATTTTCTGAAATTGTGGGAAATTCTCCATAGTAACCTTCCCTTGGATATGAATGAGGTATGCAAATTATCTATGGACGTCAGCCATTGGCAAACATGATTCGGTGGCCTGTTTGCAGGGCACGAGTTTAGCTTGCGATGCTAGATTTGCATGGAAGCAAGATGTTTGCCTTAATGAGGCAACTAGCTTCTTACAGTACACATTGCAAAGTATAGGTAAACAAAAGTTGTCAGCTGATGTGTCGTGGGGATGGACATTTGAAATGATGAGCAAACCATTTGCTATGATAAAATGTGGCGTTTAAATGCAAACCAAACAAAAAACACGAATCAACAGGAAAGGCTTTCGGAGCGAAGATTGACCAGATCCCTCCTCTTGCAATCTTTTGATAACAACACAGTCATGGGAAATCACAAGCTAGTGATGCCTCACTGCGGCTGTAAGCTTCGGGGAAATCTCGGGAGAAATGGGAAGGTTTGCGGTAAGAGGTGCATCTGGGATCATTCATGATGATTCTAATCTTGGGTAGGGTGGGAGGATGGTGTGCTGTGGTGTAGTGTAGTGGTTCAGGGTGCGGGGACATAACGCAGGGGTGGTGAGTTCGAATCCTGCACGTGTCACCATAAAAACACCATTTATGAGGAATACAATGGGGAGCCACCTGATGAAGTCCACTTCCCTAGAAACAATTCAGAACCCCATTTCTGGTTTCTGCTAAGTTCGAAATCGAGTATGCGACGCAAGGTGGGGTGAGCTACTTTTAGCCGCATGCACCCGGTATTCTTACGTCATCTAGGAGGGGGGGGGGGTTGTTTGAGGCTGGTGGCTGGAATGGCATTTACCCATAAAATCCAATACAAAATTCAATGAAAATGTGGACTTGATTGTCCACTGGAAGTCCCTGAAGAACAGAGGAGAACCGCACGAAATACACATGGGGATGAAAAAAGGAGAACTGTTGTCCCACCTGAACAAATGCATTGCTTGCTCTATTGTTCTTCTCAAAGATTCTTGAACACTTGCGATCAATTCAATCTCCTATGGAATCAAGAGAGGCAACGAGACTATTGAACCAGATGAATACTGTATGACGAGTATGCATGGGATGGGGTAGGGTTTGGGGGTAGGGTTTGGGGTTGGTTGGGGGTTGGTTTGGGGGATACGAGTGGGGATGGGGTTGGTTTGGGAGAGGATAGGAGTGGGTTTGGGGGTTGGTTTGACACTTGGTTCTGTAAGTATGGGGCTTGGCTTTGGGCATAGTTATGGGGATAGCATAGAAACTGTCATGAATAAGTAAAACATAGATGAATAACGAAAAATAAAGTCAACCATGTCTAATTCAAACTCTCTGGGGGATCGTAAAAATGTTCAAACAGAGATGCAAATTATAGAGGTTGCTTGTTCGGAGATTTTCACGGGACCTGAAAATTTTGTTCGAATTAGCAAAATTTCGAATTACACGAGTTCGAATCAGACAGCGTTAACTGTATATAGATGAATAAACCACCTATTATATCCAGAGTTTCTTGATAATTTAGGACACTTTTAGACGCTTTCGATTATACAATTATTCGTTAACAAATATAGTAGCTTTGCCTTAATACTAACAACGGTCATCATTGGTTACCCTGGTACAAGTACAAAAACGACTCCAGCCGACGGATAGGATTCAAGGGCTCGATGGCAGGAGAAGGGTAGCTGTTACAAAATTGGGCAGCCCTCATGACATGCTGTGAAGATGCTTATGTAAATGAACGCGCATCTACACCGGAAAAACCACTCCTGTTAGATTGGAGCTGGAGAGGATTCAAAGAAAGAAAGCCGAAAGACAGTTAAATAAAAAAATTGTATTGAAAACGTATGGAAATCTCCTTGCGAATTGCACTGCAAAGAGGTGAGAGAACATAGAATTCAGAATAACTGCGTTGGGTTATTTAAATGATGCCCGTGGCGACCCATGATAGGAGAACATTGCCATATGCAAATTTACAATGCGATTCACTAATTAATACTGCATTTTCAATCAGAATACGCGAAAACCTCATTGAATAATTAATTGTCTTACGTTCAGATTGGCTATTCTTTACAGATTGGTAACTGTGTGCAGGCTTGTTTTTCGCCTTAAACAAAGCTGATTATGCCGAGCGTAGCCCACGGAAACCTTGGCTGACGGAATTCAAGGGTCCGCAAAACCAGGACAGCCTAGTGGTAATATCATTTTCGGTCGTGAAACGTGAGAATAAGAAGTTTCGCCCTACTAGGTCAATCCGAGCGTAATGCAGCACAATAGGATCTGGCCACAGGTTAGCCAGACATATGATGAAAGTAACATCGTGAGGCCACAGGCTGAGCAGAATTCTGAAGGTGACATTGCAACAGGATTGTTTCGAAGACAGACAACAGGCATAATAAAAGTGCTTTGCACGATGCTTTTTGCGAGTGTTTACAAAACATGAAACACAATCGAGAGAAACTCACTTTGTTGATATAAAGATGCGGTCTGAAATTTACCCGGAATGAGCGAAGCTATTATCTCGTAAGCGAACTAAAATTCATTAATCAATAAAGATTTCTGAATAGTTTAATTCCAAACAAATTCTTGGTATAAACCATGCGATGAGAAAGAACTAAAGGCTTTTACGCGAAACCGCTGTCCTCACTTAACCTTTCACTTCAGACAATATTCCCCTCATATTCTCGGTTCAAAATCAATAGGTATTACGATCTCTTTAGATATCTACATTATTATTATTTTAATAGGGCGGTTCCTACCACCAATCTTCAAGTTCACTGGCCTACACATCCGTGGAAAAGAAAGTGAATGCTACAGTCGGCGAAACGTGTTTATAATGTTAATTACTTCTTACTTGTCATAATGGGAAATGAAATTCGAAAATGAGTTACCCAGCAATCATCCCGACCGCATTTGGTGTCAACTTTCGAAGACTATCAGTTGAAAAGTTTGTCAAACTGCCTGTGTCGTCAGAAATTGCGTTCGCTTTGAACCACAAATCAATTTTTTATCATGCATAATTTCATGTGTTTTCCATTTGTTCGTTTCGGGGAAATGGTCAACAAAGAGTATGCACCAATGGGCCTTGTAAAAAATATTCCACCAAAGTAGACTTTTTTAGTGAGTTATGTTAAGGAAAGGCCATGGTGGCCTATACAAAGCCCCAACGAAGGAAGAAAGAAGAAAGCGCAAGGCTAAGAGGAGAGATAGATCAGATCAAGTTTATCAATCTTAGATTTGAAAGGTGGCAAGTTGTTGAATTCAGGAAAGCAAGAAGGCAAGACGTTCCATAAATTGCATGTTCTTTGGATGAATGATGATTTGTAAGATAGAGTTCGTGAAGTAGGCAGTGAAACTTGGAAAGGGTGTGAATGAGTTGAACTTCTGGTAGTCCTGACACGCCTCAGAGGAACTGGAATAGTTGGTTTCGAAAATGGGTGATGCTGCTGCTGAGAAAGTCGGTAAAACGTTTATCGCATTAAAAAACCTCGACACATAAACAAAAATGGACTGACGAGTCTCCCTTCCTAAATGGTGGAGCGTGCTATGACTTCTTCGATCTGGACTGAACGGACGACGTTATGGACTGGGGATATTCATAACCACCGGAGGATCTTCCCCTGAAGATTTCTTTTCTTCGCTTTTTTGACGTAGGTTGCGGTGAACCCAACATTTACGTATCAAAAGCCTTTTTTACCCACGTAAATTCAATTATCTCATCGCCACTTTGATTTTTCAACATTAAACAAACAGTTAGATACAGGAACAGCCCACATTTCCGCCATTTTTAATACAATGAGACATGTCCATAGTTACCGCGTCTGTGACAACCGGTGGATTTTGTTGTCAGAACATAAAAGTTGTCATACTGATAAACAAATTTAAAACAAGCAGGCTCGTGGTGGGCCCAGTGGCCGTGTTCATCAAATGTGTTTGGAATAACTCCGTCTTAAAACAACTGACACAGACATCTCCCGTAAAGCAATAAAGAAATCTTTAAAATTCTAATCCGGTGATGGAATCTTTAGAAATGCCAACTTGATTCCTCCCCCTCATAGATCGCGGCCTAGCCTAACATGGCTTTCAATTACGCGATGTGTTTGCAACCCTCGGTGACTTTTAACGAAGCTAATTATATCACCTTTACGAGTTGAAACAAAAAATTCTTGTAATCAATAAAAAAAACCGTTGCTTGGCAGGTACCAATGCGTAATGAGCGATTCACGACAGGAGATGATGTGGATTGATCGAGACGATCTCAGCCACCTACCTTGTACAGCTCTATCTCGACTTGGTCCCTGACAAGATCGCTGCCTGTTCGCTTCCTTCTCACGGACAGTGCCTTCTTCGGTATCTCCATGGGAATCTCTGTAGCAACAAGGGCATTTCTGAGCAGACTAATGTGATACCGGAGCGTCTGCATTTCGTTCGCCACGGCCAATTTCTCTTTATCGACATTGCTCTTCCAGCCGGAGATATCTCTCAGTCTGGAATCGAGACGTCTTGTCACGCCGATCTGGTTGTTCCTCGCCCGTTCTGCTGCCCGTTCGCAGAGATGGAGGGTCGCGTCTCTGAGAAGCTTCGACTGCTCCACCTCCTTCTTCGAGTTGAAGTAGTGAGCATAGTTGGCTGCCTTCCACTCCTGAGGATTCAGTTTTGTGCCTATCTGCACCAGTTCTGACTGCATGGTGACTAGGAGAAGTCAACACAAACCCTACTGCCTTGATAAGACTGCGGCCTTGCTGAACACAATCATTTGACAAAATCTTTGGCCATATGACTTGATCTATGTCCTTTATTGTTATCGGTTGCTTGGTAACCTCGAAACAATACAACACGACGCTGGACCAGCTTGTGTTGGGCAAACATCAGTCAGTTCGGGCAGGACTCAAAAATAAACTGACAATGAACAGAGGGTGTTTATCAAAATGTCATCGCTTTTTAAGGATTTAATGCGAAATAATGCCGCAATGCAAGTACCATGACACTGTGAATACCATAAGCCATTTAGGGTACTGTAAGCAAGTTTTAGTCTAAGCCAGCAAAATAGGAGAATCGGAAATTATTTTGCCCCTCTTTCAAAATTAAACAAAGAGTGGAGGAAGGAAGAACGGAGGGAGGGCGACCACCCGCAGATGCTTTGCACTCTCGGGCTAATAACGAGGGAAGTGGTTTAGGACGAAGGAGTGATGGGGTGAGGATAACCGAAAGTAGAACAGCATGGAGGCTTAAACAACGGAATCGTATTGCCAAATTTTCCTACGAATTTTGATAAAGAATTACTTTCATTATAACGTTGATAAGTAGAGAGAAGGTAATTTTCTTAGGGTTTGTATCGACAACAGAAAAACATCAGATGGTAATTGTTTAACGTTGACATGTAATCAGGTGTTACCAGGTCTAATTATCATGAACATTATCATCATAGAAGTTTGCTTTGCTGTATCATGCCGGAATTTCTGGTTAATCGCTCTAATGAACGAATCACACATGGAAGAGACCCCTTTCTTACGAATTTTCCGTTTTTGTGAGAAGTATTGTCTTCAAAAATATAAAAAACAAAAATTGTCTTCAGACCAATTTGCTCGTCTCCCTGTGAGTCATTCAATCGATCTCATTGTCATACATGTTCAATTTTCCAATTTCAGATTTCGACTCCGCTTACAGTACAAATACTGCTGGTTATTTGAATATTGGTTAATGCAACCAATATTTATCGAACGGAGAAGAGAATTTTCTTGAGCATAAACATGGGAACTGGAAAAGCCAAGGAGCTGAACAAGTTTCATAGCCATTCTTTGACAGACGCACTTTAGGCCAACTACTAGCGAATTTGGGTTTTTTAGTCATTTTTGTTGGGGAAAGGCCACGGCGGCCTATGCAGAGTCCCAAGAAAGAAAGGAAGAAAGTAAAAGGCAAAGAGGAGAGGGATGAAAAATCAAGTTTATTGGTTTTAGATTTGAAAGAAAGCAAGTCTTAGGATTCGGAGAGGACAAGAGGTTCCATGAAATGCACGTTCCTGGATGGATGAGGACAACTCACTGCATGGCAGCAGTGGAGTTGAATCTAGGTTGATGTTAGCGGTTTTACACCAACTGATTTAAACTTGATGATGAATTTAAGACTTCGAGATAAATTCTAGAACACATTAGAGTTTGCCTAGTCTGTGAAGGTCATCACCGTCAAAGTTTTGACTAGCTGAAAACAGAGTTAGCGATGTGTCCAGATCTGTGACTAATGCACTGAGAAACATTGGTTTTCAAATTGAACCTTGCCCAGATCACTATTGAGGTAGAAATAGGCTTGACCCCAGTTGTAGATCTGTAGCTGCCATCAGATAAATAGAACAAGGATTCAAAGGAATGCAAGCACTTCAAAGTTTGGTGAACCTTTGTCCAGATTGAGTTGTGATGCTTTTGACAAAAATATACATGTTGCGATTAAAAATATACATGTTGCATTGAAATTCAGCCAACCAAACAAGTGTGTCAAGAACAATTATGAACCAATTCTACTCGCTCACAGTACAGTGAATTAATGAATGACTAAGAGCATTTTGACAACATTTTTCAAGCATGAAATAGGATATTCTTATATTCAAAAGTAAAATTTTTGTTGAATATGAACAGCCAATGGTGTAATAAAATTGCATTTTATAAAAGGGATCATTTCAACTTGAAGAAGACAAAGCATAAAAATACTTCTGAAATGTGAATCTTAAAGCTTGATAAAATGCAAAAATACATAAATATATAAAACACTTGTGAGTCTTGAATCTTTATATCCATTGAACTGAAAAGAACTCATAGGAAGGTCAGTATTAAGCTGTCAACCTCTGCAGGAATTGGATGCTCCAAACAAGACTCTTAAACATATCTGGGAGTGTAACAATTTCAATCCCGTAGAACCAGAGAAAGTAGCCCCACTTATAAAAGTCCATAGCTGAATTGGCAAAAATGGTAAATCAATTAATTGAAGTAAGGTGGTAGTCTTATTATGCAAAACTTCCCCATGTCATTTTTGCAAGCACAATTGGATATTGACAAAAAAAGAAAAGTCTCGTTATGTTCAATCACAGCATGCTATTGGGTAAATGTCTGGTGAGGTATTGTGTGTAAGGATAGCTATGAAGTGAGTTGCTTGCCAATCGACCCTGTGGTCATTTGTCCAAGTCCCACCACAGACTCAATTTTCCCTAGGAGAGAGAGAATTTTAAGAATCATTCAGTGTGGTCACATCACGAGAAAGGGAAAAGACACTTCTTGACTAGCATTGCTTTTCAGTGTCGTAAAATCTAATACTTTGAATGTTTCTACTTCTACCAAATAGGGTCTGCCTTCTCATAAGAAGATTCTGACAAGGGTTACAGCCAGAGTGGGAAATCAGCTAATACTTTGAAAATCTTAAAGGAGAGCTCATATGCTGCTCTGAAAAGAGAAACGGGAAATAGTTGTTATCATAACAATATCAAGTTTGATTGCCCAGTGGATATAATCTGCCAAATAGATTCATGTCCTTGAACGGCAAATTAATCCATATCTTAAGGAAAAATGGAAATTGCATGGGTTTTTTTGTAAAAAGGGGAGGAGACAAATTTATCAGGGAATGGTGGCTAAGCTTGTTTGGATGGAAGTTACGACTGCATCATGAATCATGAATAGTGATATTTGTTATAATTGTCAACGTTATGTTAATATTAGCCTTATTGTTGCTTTTGCTGTTTTGTTTGTTCCTTGACTTTCATTTGGAGAATTGTGACTTAATTGTAACCCCCCTGGATGGATAACTAGGGGATTGTGTCTTGTGAATGGGACAAGTAATGTGTCACATGCTTATTTAAAGCCTTTTTGGAAGAAAAATAAACTAGAATTTGTCAGAATGGACAAGAAAAAGCAAGCGAACAATGGTTGCACACAATAGATATATTATACAAGATAGATGAAAATAATGCGACGGTCTATTACTTACCATAAAGCTGTTTCTTGAATATACATATGAATGTATGTATGTATGCATGCACGTATCATTCTCCACATCAATTTTATTTGCAAGTTGTAAAAGTTAAAAAGAATAAAGTACAATGGTAAAAATTAAGAAAAGAGAAGCACTCCATAATTTAAGTGGGAGGGATAGCTTTAAAAGATCAAGCTGGCCTTATTTTCATAAATGGTTCCCGTAAGGGTGCTGGTTTACCGGGGGGGGGGAGAACGAGAGCGCAAAGGATGACACAGGTATCTTTCACCGTTGCTAGTTACAAACCAGTCCTTAATAGGAGACATATAGGTCATGACATGGATATAGTGACATTTTGAAATGGATATAGTGATATACATGAAATGGATATAGTGATAGCTTGTCTTAAAATAGTATGATGAATGGACAGCTTCACATCGAAGGACCGAAGACTGACGAGAAGAGCAATATGAAGGGATGTTTAAGTCAGTAAATCTAGATTGATTATTCTAGTTTTAAAACTGCAAATTCCGTTCATTGTGGGAACTCGTAGACTAATATGTCCTCCCCCTGTGACTGGCATGTAGTCGATCAATTTGTTGTTGCTTGTTGCGTTTTGAATTTTGTGAGACTGAAAAGATCCAGGGAGATGAATAGTCTGATGGCAACAGGATTTTTGAAAGAGGAAGACTCACTGATGTGCATAAGGAACGGTGATGGTAATGATAATGGTGATTGTAATGATGATAATCAGGATTGATGATGACAATGTTGATAAAAATGATTCTCATGATATGGCGCTTTTACTATGACGTTTTTGATGATGTCGTTGATGGTTATGATGGCAATGATGATGATGATGATGGTAATGATGATAATGATGATGATGATGATGATGATGATGATGATGATGATGATGATGGTGATGATGATGGTGATGATGGTGATGATGATGATGATGATGATGATGATGGTGATGGTGATGATGATGATGGTGGTGATGGTGATGATAATGATGATGATAATAATGGTGATGATCTACATCTAAATCTACCAACTGCTGTCTTTCTTCTAAAGAGAAGATTCTGGCAGGGGTGACAGCCAGAATGGATAGCAAGCAAATGGGCCTTTTCGAGAATTTAGGGAAGTACAACCCGCACTGTGTTAAGGGTAAAAATGCCGATTTGTTGGAGGAAATGCCCATGAGCTTCAAACTGTGCCTGGTCAGAAGGAATATATTGCACACTCTCCACCCAGGGTGTCCCAGCTAAAAAAAGAGATATATAGAGTTATTAGACAAATGTTTAAGGAGTTATCTAACAGTTCAGTGACGATGACGATTGATGTGCATGATGATTCTGATTATTACGGTGATTCCGACTACGAAGATAGCGGTTCAAACTGACAACGACGTCAATTTTAGGTTTAGTTAGACACTGGACATTGATCTTGTCATCAATTGGCCAACACCACAGGGAACCAAGGGTGCATTGATCATTTGATCACACGAACGTATGCTGCAATTTGTGACCAAATAGGACACAGAAGGTCGGTTGAATTCCAAGAGCTCAGGTGCTTAACAATTCAACGTAAATATCACACGACTCTAGTGTTTATGCAGCTACATTTGTTGCTGTTGACAGTTAGGCTGCCAGGTTACGAGCAAAAAGTGCGGCAAAACTACCTCTTCCGATTCGATAGCCTTTCATTTGAATGGTTTTGAGTCTCGCTAAGTCTGTTGTCATAGCTCGTCCCTCAGTAAATCAATCATACAATTAAGCTTCAAGAAAGCAGGTTTCTAACAAATCTGTCTTCTTGTTATTGGAGCGGGGAAAGCAAGACTGTGCAGGTATGAGAGAGGACTCACAGCTACATCCTCATGAGGGTCAAATTCGATGGTCATTAGTTGCAATGAACTATAATGACCGTGGGACAATTTGCGTTGAAGGACATACCTCATTATCAAAGACAAACCGATTGAATGATGTGGTTTTTTGACAAAATTAGGAAAATTTGCCGCTAAAGTTTTCTAAGTATGCTCTTACTTTTGAAAGTTTGCTGTGGAAAACGTAATTACACGAAACGTACCCAAAGTGATTTATGCATTTCTAAAAACAGACCTCATTCAATGTATCTTTGCAATCATATTCACAAGACAACCTTGGAGTGAGTGCAACTATGCTATGGGGAAAGTAAAGCCATAGTCTCTTAAACCCCAAAACATAACTAACAGCTGCTGTGATTTTGGAAGGAATTTGCAATGAGGAAGGAAGGCAATTTCTAACAGTTACTTCAGCTATTAATCTGCTGCTTGCCAAATATAACTAAAACAAAAGCATGCGGATAATAGCAATCTTATGGTGATTATCCTTTAAGCAGGGAGCAGCCATAGCACATTGGATAACATGTATGATGTATTAGAAAAGTTAGGCAGTTTGATTCTCATTTGTTTACTTGTAGTGTGGGGGAACTGCACCAACAAATCAATCACCTGTGCTATGGTCAAGATCCACCTTTGGAGCAGGCAGTTTCTTTTGGCAAGCGAGTGAAGATGTTTGTCTAATGATAATCCTTTTTTTCTTCTAGTAATGCTTGCATGAGAGATGCAAGCCACGTCAATATAGTCCGTTTATTCTGGATTTGAAGCATGGCACAAAAGCTGACTGAGTATCTATTGATTCTGGTTTTGTCTCTTGTCTGTTATTGGAACAGCCTTGAATGTGATTTGGTGCATGATGACATATTTGCCATCAAAGATAATCAAGACCTTCGATCAGAGACACCTTGGCTCTCCCTGCTCAAAAATGACTTTTGGGGAAAATTAATGTCAGATAATACAAGTCACAAGTCTTACCGACCCTTGACTGTTGTTACATTTAGAGTAAACTTTGGCCTTCATGGGCTACATCCATTTGGCTACCACCTTGTAAATGTTCTGTTGCACACAGCAGTCTCACTTGTCTTCTTCTATTTCTGCAATGTGCATGTTTTTCAAAAACAAGAAAGCTCACTGGTTGCAGCTTTGCTTTTTACAACTCATCCAGTTCACACTGAAGCAGTAAGTATTTCAGATGTGTGTTAAATTCTTAGCCTGTTATCTCTTCAATGAAACTGCCTTGAGTATTTTGATTTTATCAGTTTTGTCTACTTGCTAGTCACCAAGTGAGTGATTACACCATAGTGATCACTCTTATTTCAAGAATCATCAATATGGTTATCAGCAGCATCCAACGCTCATTTTCATCTCAAACTATGGTTTATTTTTGAAATTATTTATGTTAATATTCCAACAGGTGACTGGTGTAGTTGGAAGAGCAGATGTACTTGCCTGTTTATTTTGTCTGATTTCTCTTCACATCTACCTTAGGTGAGCAAATGTTCAGTTTTTATTGATTTCAAAGTACTGCGTGTACATATTAAATTTCTTGAAAGTAAATGCTGATCGACGTCAGTATTAGGCCTGTCCTGAGCAGTGCTGGTTGAACCTAGATAAACCTGAGGTAGGAAGTAATCAACATAGGTTATGTATGTGTAAGCATGTTGCTCTAGTGCTGTGAGTATGGATATTTATGGCTATGTATTGCTATAGATGTATGGCTATGTATTGCTTTGTATGGCTATGTATGGCTATGTATGTTGGCTATGTATGTTGGCTATCTATGTATGGCTATCTATGTATAGCTGTGTGTGCCTGTGTTTGGCTGTTCATGTTTGTGTGTGAATATGTCTGTCTGGAGCTGATACTTGAATGGTCTACGCATCTGATAACTGACTCTATCTCTCAAGCCTACCATAAAAATTGCACAAGATTGAGGAAAATCACCAGCTTTCTGTATTTCCAATAGCACAAATTGCATGGAGAATCCTCTATGACCTAAAACGTATTCTCTGTAGCACAATTTGTATCATGTATTGAGTTCTTCACAAGCATGGGTATATTAATCAAAAAGCCACAACATTGTATGGCAAAAATCTATCAGCAGTTGGGAATCATTGAATGTTACATAGAAAGGAAATGACAGTGTTGCTAACTGCAGTGCCTAATGGTGAGTAAGTAAGTAAGTGAATAATTATGTAAATAAGTAAATAAGTAGGTAAGTAAGTAAGTAAGTAAGTAAGTAAGTAAGTTAGAAAGTAAGTAAGTGAATAATTATGTAAATAAATAAGTAAGTAAGTAAGTAAGTAAGTAAGTAAGTAAGTAAGTAAGTAAGTAAGTAGGTGAATAGTTAAGTGAATATTTATGTAAGTAACTATGTAAGTATGTAAGTTAGAGAGTAAGTATGTAACTTAGTAAGTAAGTAAGTAAGTAATTAAATAAAGAACTATGCAAAGAAGCAAGTAAGTAATTGAAGTAATTGAGCAGTTAAATAGATAAGTAAGCAAGTAAATAGGTGAGTAAGAAAGTAAGTAGGTAAGTCAGTAAGTTAGTAAGTAGTGATTTGAGTAAGTAAATAAGAAAGTAAGCATGTAATAAAGATCTTTTATCTTTGTGCAGCTCAAATTTTTCATTTAGTAACATTGCTTATATCAATAAAAGTACTGGAAGTAGTACACCAAAGTATTATTCTACAGAGCATATTCATTTCTCCTATTTCTGTGTGTTTGGACACTCAATGCCAAGATTGTGAACTGCATGTTGCATGCTGCATAATGATAATGCTATCAGCGAGAAAGGCAAAGAAAGTAACTTCTTGAATTGAAAAAACTTCAGGGTTTCTGCTGACCTCAAAATCGAATGTGCTCTTAAGTTGTTTTTTCAAGCATTGTAAAGTTGTTTGCAAATAAGCTGAAAGTCAAATGGGTGCTTTGTATTTTGCCTTGTGAATAGGTTAAGCCAATAATCTGAAATTTATCTAATCAGATCAGAGAGGATTATCAAGAAAGCAACCAGTGCACAAAGCCATTAAACAAAAATTGCAGAATTCTAAATTGTATGAAAACAAAAGATTGACCGTGTTTGCACTGGCTATGTGTGTGTTGCTTAAAAGTTTTAATGCATAATTGGGGGCATATCTTTACGAGGAATCAGGTCTGGAAAACGCCCTATAAATGCGGTCAGATGGAATGACATTATTGTTTCTATTAATCTTTTTCGAAGTATTGGTGTAGGTTGAAGGCTTCGAGCCATAAACAGCATTCCTCAAAAATTCATTTAAATGTATCTGACTCCTTCAAAATCTTTTACATAAAGAGTATTTCAAATTTCGAAGGTGTCCCAATACTTTTGGAACGAAAGTGTACATATATAGATTTAATTGCCACAAGCACGACAGAAAGTCGAAACTTGTCGGCAAAATTTGAGTTTTTACTAGTATACACCTCTCTTCAACCGTTCAATTTATATATATTGTTCTGGGTCTGTTCTGACGAAGAGGTTGCTAACAGAATGGGGTCATTAAGCCTTCTGCAGGCTTCTCCTTTTTTGCTCCCACTTTCTTGCCCCCACAAAGTGGGGTTGTCGATGTGAACCGTCAGGCGTCAAGTTTACATTTTCATGACGGTTTGGTTTGGATTTTTGCGGTCCGATGCCCTCCCTGCCACCAACACCATTTGGCCGCCCTTTTGCGGCACGCAGAGATGTGCCGCGCCTATATTACCCCTGGAGCCATACAGGCAGAGGGGGCTGGTCAAATAAAACATCTTGCTTCTTACACTTTAATGCCATGTTATTCCATTAGGTCAGTGGAAGCAGAAGACGATTTCCCATCTGTAAACAACAACGTCATTTCGAAAGCTCGTAGTCACGATAATTCGAAGGTGCGTCTCGTAGTTTTGGGTTGTGCTTAACTCTTTGTTGGGCGCGCATCTTATCTTCTTTCAGGTGGATTGTGGTCTGATGCCGTGATTTGAACTATCGCGAGATTTACGGAGCCGGCGTGCAGTGCAAGTCAATGCCCATATGCTTCCATATGCTTCCACTCTCGGTTCGATTGCTTAAAGATTTGGTTGTTAAGGCTCGGTTGCACTACCACACCCAGGTGCAATTTTTTTCACGTGTTTTCTGTTATCACGGACAACAAGAGAACTTGATATTATAAATCACCGCGTCAAGTTGCTTGTATTTGCTCGTTGTGTAGAATTTTAGTCCATGTTGAGGGAAGAACTTTTGATCAGCGATCATATTTATAATTATATTTCATATATGTATATACAGACTAAACACACACAACATTGCACCTACACTTTCCTGGTCCATTCTACACCATGCAAACTCATACTCAAACAATGGAAAATCATGCCATTTATGCTTGACAGAAAAATTCGCCATCATGTCTCACTCCTCACCCGATAACATCCTCAACAAACGGTCAGAACTAATTGTCAAATGCCGCCATTCCAACAGTACCTCTTGACCAACTACAAGTCGAACCACTAGACCCATTCTCCTTTGATGTTCCATCCCACCCTCTGCTGATCATTCGTTTTATCTTTTGCACGTCAGGTTTCCTCTATTATTTTTTACGCATTCCGTTAAGATTATTTAGTATATGTTTAACTGATGATTGTATAGCATGAAACTCAGAGTTCTGAACTAGTACTGGTTTCTCTCTCGTTATTATGTCTATATATATATATATATATATATATATATATATATATATATATATATATATATATATATATATATATATATATATATATACATATATATATATATATATAAATATATATATATATATATATATATATATGAGGAAGCCCTCACAAGGCGAAACGTCTGAAGTAATCTATCAATAAATTTGCCTTAAAAAGTAGCCTATTTTATATTCACATTTTATCTGAGGCATGGCCACACACAAATGTTCAATATATATATATATATATATATATATATATATATGAATATTAAAGCTAAGAAGAGTGAGAGATCAGATCAGGCTTATTGATCTTAGATATATAACTATATATATGTTTATATATACTTATATTTATATAGATATTCATATATTTTATAGACATTTTTATATATATTTATGTATTGATATATTCTTATATATTTATATGTATTTATATAGATATAGTTATAAATACATTTGTATAGATGAAGTTGTTAGTCTTGTAAGGTGTTTTTTCTCATGAAATCAAGCTCTGGTTGTTAGAAAAGGAGCTTCATGCACTAATAAGAGCCATAGATACGGAAGATGCAAAAGATTTTGATTGTTTCAGTCAATTTTTGCTTTGAATCAATAGTAAAATCACTGATATTGAATATTATTTCAAGATGTTTATACAGTGTATTTGATGAGTTTGTTTTCGAAAGTTCTGAGCAAGCCATCTACGCCTATTTCCATTGTTGGGATTATGTAGTTTTCCATTCCTGCTTTGATGTTACTATCATTTGTTGCTTTCCATTAAATTTTGCACGATTCTTGCATTTTGGAAGGTATGTTTTCAATAGAGTCATTCAAATCCTGCATTTTGATTTTAATTTCAAGGTATTACACATGCACAATATTTTTGAGCGTTTCATATTGAACTCGAAAGTTTGTTTCAACAAATCATTGTAGAGAATTGATCTGCTTTGTGACAACAAAACATGGGCATTGTTCCCTCTTGAATTTAATTTCAAGCACAGGTTCTTGTTAAATTAATGCCTGCATTTTCAGGTAACTAGTCTGCCTTTTTTGGCCAACTTTCCTCCTGTTTGTTTCTGACTCCATCTGACACTCTTGTCTTTTTCAGTTGTGCAACTCGCTGCCAACCTTAGCCGTGGCTTGTCTTAGTTGTTTAGCAATGCTTTGCAAGGAAAATGGGATAACGACTATCGGCGTTTGCATCTCCCTCGAAGTATCACGGCGGAGGGAAGACATAAAAAAGTACGATTAGACGAAGACAATATTTCTTTTTGCAATTGAAACAGATGAGATTGATCTATTTGCGAGTTTGAACTTTGATCGTTTGTTTGCACAGAAGTAGGCCAAAGTGAAACAGTTTTGACAGAAAATCGGTTTTACTAATCGCGTTAGGTTGTTCTATTGCATTGGGAATTGGATTGCATGCTTTGATGTTCTTGGGGCTTACACAACCATTAATATTTGCCGTCGAGAACTAGAGAATTTGCAATAAGAAGAGAGTTTGATGATTGATGAGAGAACCGTTTTCTTTGCTCAACGACGGCAGTTTTTCCCCCGACTAATCAACTCCTTTCGTCTGTCTGCAGCCTATTTGTTTTTGACGGCGTTGTTAGTTTTCACGAAGAAGGGACTAATTCCTCGTTGTTTCAAAAGATTACGTCAATCATCTTTAGAATTCATTACTTTATTCCACCAGGTTTAGAAATTTTCTCATTATTTCGTTAACAAGAATAATTTTCTCTCATAGATTCGTTTTTCAAAGGTCACAGTTTTCTGCTTTTCAAAGGCTCAACAGAACTCTTCGTAAAGTGTTAATGCTGGCGGTTTCAGTGAGTTTAATTTCTCTTTCTTTTTCACGCAGTTCAGCGCCTCTTCCTTAGTTGTGGGAGATTTCAAAGCTTCTTTTGACGATCTATGGAGATCTCACCCTAATAATGGGGCATTTCAATGTCAGTTTGCTTGGCTCTGACGATTTCTCATACATTGTCTTATCATACTGACACGCTGCATTACCAAGACTTGCAATTAATCTTAGGATGCGACCAGACCGTGTGATTGTTGTCATTCATGTTTTTTGAAGCGGTACCATGGGGCCAGTGGTAGAATGGTCGCTTTGTACAGGATAGGTCTGGGTTCGATACCTGGTCGAGTCATACTAGAGACTTGAAAAATGCTACATGCTATTTCCCGGCTTAGCATTCAGAACTTTGGGAAAGAGCATGGGAATGAAACACACAGTGCTATTATCTGGCCAAGCCTTATTAACTGTAGCTTCCACTGTGCTTGCATAGCTGTGTGGCTCAAAGGTTAATGAAAGGAGATGGGCGCCGCTGTCGGAATCTTCGTTCAGATTGACAAAAGTGAAGACTCTCGCTTTGGTTTTCAAGCTATCTTAAAACAACAAACTTTACAGCGCTATAAGCAAAACTCCAAAACTCCTTATCACACCACCTCCCTAGTTCAAAGTCCAAAGTAAAATAAAGAGATTAAACAGTTTCTTCGGGGGGGGGGGGGGTTATTTCAGTTCTCCACAGCCGCCCTATTCACCAAAATGGTGAGGGAAGGAACTTTGACTTTGACTTTGACTTTGACCATGGGGCACAGCATGCGATATGCCCTGATTCCTCTATGGCCACGGGTATGGACATGAAGAAAATAACGAATGTACTATAAACTGAATGACTTTATTTGTCAGTACTTGCTGGTTATCTGTAATCATTTCAATGTATCTGCCTCCTTATTATCATAGTTTGTGATGGATGTTTTTGTCGGAGGACCCCTTGAAAACCAGCTTATGCTGAAGGACATCCCTCCTTAAAATAATTGAATATGAAAAATATAAGATATAGGAAATATAAATCTCACTATTACTTTGTTCTTAGGCTGTCGTATTGCTGGCATTTAGATTTTACATAATGAAGGGCCAACTCCCTGCATTCAACGAAGAAGACAATCCAGCCTCCTTCTCAGAGAGTATTACAACTAGGTGCATGACGTATTGCTACCTCTGTGCTTTCAACTTATGGCTTCTCATGCTTCCATTCTGTCTGTCCTACGATTGGCAAGTTGGCAGTATACCGTTAGTGGAGTCTGTATTGGATACGAGAAATTTAAATACGCTAGTGATGTTTGTTTTATTGGTCGCCTTGGTGATGCGCATTGCATTAGCTGAACAAAATGTAAGTGTAAACTTTTCAACTCGCTTTAGAGTGTCGAAAATCGCTAGATCTCTGTAATTCCAGGTGTATTTGCCCCTTACTATTCTTTTGGTGACGTATGTTTGATTCTTAACATTTGATTCTACAGTGTTTGTCCATTGAAATGCTCTGAGTTGTTCTCAGCCTTGGTCTTTCAAGACTGTATCTTTCATTTGTACCGTGCAAAAGTCGTCAAGAAACCAACTCTTGCTAACCAAGGAGGACTTCTTTTCAGGATAAGTCACGAGAAGCTTCCATACTTGGGCTAGCACTCTTGATCATTCCATTTTTGCCAGCGTCAAATCTATTCTTTAGAGTTGGGTTTGTCGTGGCTGAGAGGATTTTGTACATTCCTAGGTATGTTTTTACTGGTTGGACTACCCTGATTATTGCAGTAGTAGTTTCATTTATGGTCGCTTTGCTATCGAAGATTAAAGTAATGAAAATTGAAAAAGAATCTCTATTAGTGGTACATTATTTTTTTGCCAATGATGGAATTTCTCACGTACAACACTGGAAATATCGTGAAAGTAGGACAAATTGAGATAAAAAGTTCCAAGAGAACTGTATTACCAATGGAGAAATCGACGAAATTGGCATCAGTGATCGTAATTAGAATCATTGTTATAATTTTCATGAACATTATGAATTTGCTTATAAATATGGAGATAACTGTGATTATTATTGCGATTATAATTACGATTGTGATTGTGATTATAATTGTGATTGCAATTATGATCATGACTGTGATTGTAACAGTGATTATTATTCTGTTTGTGATGATCATAGTGATCGTGATTATGATCATTGTTGCGACTGCGATATTGATTGTGATTGTGATTATGATTGTGATTATTGTCATTACTGCAGTTGTGACAGTGATATTGATTGTGATTATGATTGTGATTATTGTCATTACTGCAGTTGTGACAATGATTGGGATTGTGATCATGATTATGATTATTGTCATTACTGCAGTTTTGACAATGATTGTGATTGTGATCATGATTATGATTATTGTCATTACTGCAGTTTTGACAGTGATTGTGATTGTGATTGTGATTATGATTGTGATTATTGTCATTGCTGCAGTTGTGACAATGATTGGGATTGTGATTATGATTGTGATTATTGTCATTACTGCAGTTGTCACAATGATTGTGATTGTGATCATGATTATGATTATTGTCATTACTGCAGTTGTGACAATGATTGGGATTGTGATTATGATTGTGATTATTGTCATTACTGCAGTTGTGACAATGATTGTGATTGTGATTATGATTGTGATTATTGTCATTACTGCAGTTGTGACAGTGATTGTGATTGTGATTGTAAGTATGATTATGATTTTAGCTACATTTGTCATGTTCATGATGATCATATGTATGATGGTTAAGTAAAATTGTTCCAACACCGACAATCCTCCACGCGTTATTTTGATACGTGGTACTTCTCGTCTCCTTTTATGACAAAATCAAAGAAGATTGCAAAGAAGTCAACCAGCTCATTTTAACCTTGTTCCCATCTTGTTGATTAAGCCAAATTTTACAACAACGATGATAATTTTTTCACCATGCTTCTAACTTTTCATTTCTCCAGCCTTGGTTACTGTATATTGATAGCGCATGGATACAGTGTCGTACTGGCACGACAAAGAGAAGGCAATGATGTGGGGTCTGAGAAAGCCGATAATGGTTCAGCTCATCATAATGGCGCCACCTCTTACGAAAAAGAGGAGGAGAAAGCAAGATGCCCGAGGAAGTCGAGAACCAGTTGCCTACTTCTAGCTGCTTTGGTCCTTCTGATAAGTAGTTTTGTTCTGCGCACTGTTGGCCGGAATAAAGTTTGGAAGAACAGAGAGGCGCTCTTCAGGTGATTCTATTTGGACCTCTCGGTTGTTGAACTTTAGGCTTTTTTGGAAGAGAAATTTCAGTGCGGGTGACTCAGCACATCGTTTTCAACTGATTTTCGTTAGGATCGTCAAGAAAGGGCCAGGAAGGGAGAGGGCGTGCAAATAACTATTTGCTTTCATTATTAACAAGGGCAATTTCAGTTAATCGGGCATGTGATGCGACTGGTGGCGTGCAACGCGTGGCACTGTCTAGGAAGAGAGACGGTGCAGGAAGAAGTTAATTCGCATCTTTGATGAAGCAAACATCATTGTTTTTTTAATATTTGTCCATCGATAAGTTGAATATTTATGCGCAATGCCATACTCTGTATTGGTATTGATAATAATGCAATGATCTGTTGAGATTGCATCGATTTGAGTTGGGTTGTGCTTTTGGTAAGTTACTCTCCCATCAAGGCCTTCCCCTCCCAGAGAGACAGGTGGAAAGCATTGGAGCTAATACTTCTTTACATTGCAAACAGTGCACGCTGGATACCAAATGCGTCGCATCCTTGATTCCGAGCGTAGCAGAAACCAGAGACATAACTCCGAATCTTGTCTAGGGAATCTTTTTATTTTACCAGATTGTTTTCCGTTACCTTCCTCACCGATGGTGTTTTTATATTGACACATGCATGATTCGATCTCACAGCCACTGTGTTATGAGTCCTGATCCACTACACCACGGCATCACAAAGCCAGGTTGGCAATGTGAATGTGCTAATGGTTGTGGTTCTACTGTAAATGCAGTGCTGAGAAGGAAATTGTCCCAGATAAGCAATGTCACTCAAAGACTCCTTTTTGTTGAAGATGCTTGAAAGCAAAGCTGTCCTGAAGGGCTCTATCTCGTACCCAACTCATTACCATGCCTGGATGCCCTCTGCCTACTTAGCAGTAGATGGGGACCTCGCGTATAGCTGGAGGCTACGTGCGGGAGGAGAGGAGCTATCCTCCCTGTGTTACAGGATGGTACCCCCCTGAATAGTACCCTAAAGCCCACGTCCTTATGATGGTATGACCCTTGATTGTTTATGGTCTTCTTCATTGAGTCTTTCCTTCAAATGTGCTGTGAGGGAAAGTGGTTGCAGAATCGGTTAGGAGCCGACAAAAATGAGTCGAGATCACTTTTGGCGGTCGATATCCAGGGACACTAACGTGGAGGTTTCTGCATTGTCTCCGTTTTCTGTGTTGATGAAAGAAAGTCTTAGCAATCTCAGTGGAATATTCTAAAAATGGTTTTGTTTTGCTGCTGGGATACTAAGCGCTTTGCAATGACGTTGGTGGAAAAGCCACCCATCTTATTTGCACACACATCTGGTCCCTGGTCCCTGGTCCCTGGTCTTTGGTCCTTCATATATCGCATCAGCTCCATAGTGCTAAGCAAGTTATCAAAACAATTGTGATTTATTCGGTCAAGCAATGCTTTCCACAACTTTGAAACAACTTGTGATGATACTCCCAGACGTTCGTCACGACCACGGGAAGAGTGAAATTTCATTAATTCATACTGAGTTTGACATTATTCTCCAGGTCTGGCATCGAAGATCTGCCGCACAATGCCAAGATGCACTACAACTACGCGAATTTAATGAAGGACAATGGCAGAACAGACGAGGCAATCACGCATTACAAGACAGCTGTAAGGTATTAGCGTATACAAATGTGCAATGTTTATCCGACCGCAGTATCTACGTTAATTGTACCTTATTTTCATAGCCATTTTCTTTCATGAAGCATTTACACTCTAGCCTGTGAAGGGATAACTTGTTTTTCTTATCTAACTAGTATTATTATCGCAATGAAAACAAGAATTAC
>OZ032116.1:3550000-3592500 GCA_964026355.1 Pseudorhiza aurosa
ATAACATTTTTTGCTGCAATCCTTCCCTACAAGAAATTTACCATACCACATTGGATCCCTTCATTTAACCAACCTTCTTTCTCTTTCGATCAATCTGCTCCTTCCTATGATAAAGTCACTCAAGTTGTTCGCAGAATCAAGTCCTCTGGTTCACCTTGTCCCTTGGATAAAATCTCCATCATCTGCTTCAAGAGATGCCCATATCTCAGAACATTTCTGACCGAGATTATCCGCATTGTTTGGGAATCGGGCCGGGTTCCATCAGAATGGAAGAAAGCTTGCACCGTTCTGGTGCACAAAAAGGGCACTAGCGATGATCCTGCTAACTTCAGACCTATCACTCTCGAATCTGTTCCTCTTAAAGTCTTCACTTCATGTCTTCGTGATTCTATCTTTTCCTTTCTTGCTAAAAACGAATTTATCGAAACAAAAATCCAAAAAGGGTTTACTCCGAAGATTTCAGGGGTTCTTGAGCACACCTCTATGATGGCATCCATTATCGACAAGGCACGCATCAAACAGCGCTCGGTTGTCATCACGCTTATTGACCTGAAAAATGCTTTCGGAGAAGTGCACCACAATCTCATCACAGAAGTTCTCAATCATCATCATGTACCACTCTCTATACAAACTTTAGTATCTAATCTTTATGAAAACTTTCAGACTTCCATCATTACTGATAACTTTACCTCCCCTGCTATTCCCGTCGGTAGAGGCGTCCTTCAAGGGGATTGCCTCAGCCCCCTACTTTTCAACATATGCTTTAATACATTTATTCAAGTCATTAAGCAAGATAAATACAAACAACTCGGTTTCTCTACACATGATTCTACTGATCGTCTCTTTAACCCTATTCATTGGTTCCAATTCGCAGATGACGCAGCGGTCGTTACAACTGACGAGCGCGAAAATCAACTCCTTTTAAACTGTTTTACTAAATGGTGCCAATGGGCAAACATGATTATTAGGGTTGATAAATGCGTCACCTTTGGAATCAAAAAATTCTCTTCCCGCTCTCTACAATTTCAACCAAAACTTTTCATCAACACCGAACTTTTGCCAGTAGTTAAAAATGGTGAATCCTTTAAATATCTCGGCCGCTTCTTCAATTTTGACATGGACAACCATCAACACAAAATCCACCTTGAATCATCTCTTCTCGACATGTTGAAACTAATCGATTCGTTACGCATCCTTCCCAAAAACAGACTTCTCCTCTATCAACGCTACGTTCTTTCTAAGCTGTCCTGGCATCTAACTGTTGCCAATCTTTCCAAGACATGGGTCATCGAGAATCTCGATAACGTTGTGGTAAGATTCGTGAGAAAATGGTTAGATCTTCCAATTAGCGCCACCCTCAGTGGTATTAGTCTTCCTCGAAACCAATTTGGTTTGAATCTCCTTCTTCCTTCTGTAAAATTCCTACAATGTCAAACTGTCCTGCGTACTGCCCTGAAATCTTCATCGAACGATGCAATAAAATCCCTGTGGAGAAGTAATAGTTTCGGTATGAACATACAATATGATACATACCGAAACACTAAGCAAGTTTTAAAGGCAGTGCGTCAGAACCATACCGACAAACTCCGATCTAACTTAACCTCTCAAGGCTTTCTCATTACTTTCCTCCTGAATCACTCTTTGAAAACTGTGAATTCTCTCTGGTCGTCTGCCCAAAGTAAACTACCGAAAAACATCTTTAACTTCACTGTCAGGTACCTTAATAACACACTTGCGACTCGGAAAAATCTCAAGCTGTGGAATCTCTCCCAAACGTCTGACTGTTCCTTTTGCTTCCAGCCAGAGTCTCTTCTCCACGTTGTTGCAGGTTGTAGATCTTATCTCAGCGAGGGCCGCTTCACATGGAGACATGACTCTGCACTAAACTTCTTGGCCTCAACATTTCAATATTTAAATCAATGTACTTTCTATGTTGACCTCCCACAATATCTTTCCCCTTCTCTCGTCACTGGTGACGACCTGCGTCCTGACATGCTCATCTCCACTCCTTCTAATACTCTCTATGTTCTAGAATTGAGCGTTGGCTTTGAGACAAACCTTGATAATAATGCTGATAGGAAATTTTCCAAATATCGCTACCTTCTGAATGACCTAACGTCGAAATACCGCCACGTTGAATTTGTAAACTTGTCAATAGGTTCCCTTGGAATCTTTGGACAATCTTGCGATTCGTTCATTCAGATGTGTAGCGATCTAACCATTGACAAGGCACACACTAACTACATCATTACTAAATTATCAACTATAATCATTCGTACAACTTACTACATATTCTGTATGCGTAATAAACCCTGGACTAACCCGGACCTTCTCTCCTACTAACAGTCTCCTTGCAACCATTAATTCTTCTCATTAAATTTCTTTTTTTTTTTTTTTTTTTTTTTTTTTTCTATTCGTCATCTTATTAGTATAATTCTTCATTCATTTTTTTTTTTATATTAGAAATACCTGTAATTAGGTCAGCCGAATACAAATTACCTATTACTAGAGAGATTTGTATTTGTATGTTTAGCTTATATATCAAAATGAAGTTTTAAAAAAAAAAAAAATTATTATTGTCAAGCATATTTTAACAGGTTAACTTTTTCAGAAATACATTCTGCTATCAATAAAGGACCTGCGTTTAAAATAAAAGGCTAAAAATAGAAATCAAAATCATAGTGAGTCTAAAATTTAAAGTTTTTTACTAAGCGTTTAAATATAAGAATAGATCTTTCATTTCGCACATGTTCGGGTAATGAATTGAAGATTAATGCTCCCTGCGTATTGAAGGGTCGTCTTCCTGCTTTGTTTTTCGTTTCTACTACAAGATTTCATTGTTTTGATCAATGAAGGATTCTCACGGCCTCCTGTCAAGGTAGGTTTTCTAAAACGATTAAATTGTTAAGAGTGGAGGTTTTCATTTGTAATATAAGCAAATTTTATGTGATTTTTATTTGCGAATGTGCCTGGCTTCTGCAACTCACCTTATTGAAAGTGAATTTCCTAGTCGAGACTAACCTTGCATTGTTGATTAATTTTAATTCGGATTCCAGGAAAGAAGGAGCTGTCTTTAAAAGCGTACGAAAGAGCTCTTCAACTCAATCCAAATCATAAACTTTCCCTCGTGAATTACGGTCGACAGCTTAAGATGATGAACAAATACAAGGAAGCAGAAGTGATGTATAGAAGGTATCGATAGAGTTTTTTTAAATTTTTTGTTCCGGATTGATTGTAAGCCTATCCAGGGTTTGACCTTGACTCGATCGAGCTTATCGTAAGTGACCCGAGGGACACTGTGTAAGTTTCCCGTCCACTTGCCCCACCTTGAATAAATTTGTTGTTAGCCTTTCGTGCCCCTCAGAATTAATTTGTTATCCTCGAAAAATCGTCGGCATATTTTGCTTAATTGTTAGAAGACCATGCCTTTAATCATAGAAGTAGGGAATGCCGAGGCAATCAAGAAGATTAGAGCAATTGATCTCTAAGACCGTTGTGTTACATTTTTAATCTTCGCAATGAAGCCATGGTTGATTCCGAACGCTGGTATCGTCTTCAAAAAGGCCTCTCGTTTGTTTTATTCTTTGTTCTTTGAATTAGTCAATCGTAAACTGTCTGTTTAGCGAGTTTTGCAGCTGACATAATGCCTTGACAACTGGCTGACCCTTGAAACAGGCTGACTCGAATACAAGCCGGGAGTTTGATTCATTATGCTGGAAAATAAGTCAAGCTCGAAAATAGGTACCGCGGTGCCGTGGTGCAGTGGTTAAGCGTGCGGACTCATAACGCAGGGGCTGCGAGTTCCAATCCTCCATGTGTCACAATAAAAATGCCATTGGTGGGGAAACCAACGGGAAACCACCTCATAAATTCCACTTCCCTAGAAAAAGCTCAGAGCCTGTCTCTGGTCTCTTCTGCGCTCGAAATCGAGTATGCTACGCAGTGAGAAGTGAGATCCCTCCGCAGTGTTTGATCTGTCATGAAATACAAGACACTATCCAAGGGTAAGATTCATTATGAAGCATTGTGAATTCTATGGCACTTAGATTCCCTTGAATAGAGTTTATCACAGCTCATATGTACCAAATTATCGCCACCTTTTCCAGAGTTTTCTATTTTCAAAACCCCTTGAAAATAAACCGATTCGAAAATAAGCTGACCCCGATTCCGAACTTTTTTAGAGAAAAATGAATAATTTTCTAGTGAGCTATGTCGAGGAAAGGCCATGGCGGTCTATACAAAGCCCTAACAAATAAAGAAAGAAGAGAGCGAAAGGCTAAGAGGAGAGAGAGGGAGGTCAGATCAAGTTTATCAATCTTAGATTTGAAAGGTGGCAAGTTGTTGGACTCAGGAAAGCAAGAAGAAGGCAAGACATTCCATAAATTGTGCTCTAAATGTCACGTTTTGCTCTCACAGGGCATTAAAACTCGGCAGAGATGCCAACACACTACATTTACTAGCAGTTTTGTTGTACCAAACGAGGCGACTCAAAGAGTGCGAGCTGACTTTTTCTGAAGCTCTGAAGCTTGAGCCGAGGAATGAAGACTACATTAAAAATCACGTAAGATTTTTAAGTTATTCGACTTTCATCTTTTTCATCTGTTTTCCAGCCTTATTTCGTGTTTTGTAGCTGGCATATGAAGTTGGATTCCTAGGACACTTAAAAGCTGTGGTTGTCGAGCAGTGTCCCTGTTCGGCTCTCAAATCCTACCATGCCTCAGGATTTCTACAGACGTAGATTTACAGAGAGCTAGAGACTCTCTTCACTCTAAGTGAAAGTCCACCTTGAAGTTGGCACTCGAACCACTGGCCGCAGAATCAATGAGCTAGCACCTTAAAACTGGACTACCCTGTTATGGTATTGTCGAGAACAGACCTGAGAGCTCCGGAACATGCCCCCTGATCTACTAAATGAACCAGATTTTCTTTGACATACACAAAGAAGAAGAAGAAGACTGGATTATCCTTTCTTCATACATATGATTCTACCCAGATGTCAAAGGTAGAAATTTGGACACTGAGAAGCTTTTTGCTTATCGAGCAGTGTCTAGGTCCTTCCTCTCGATGTGACCACACCTTGTGATTCCTAAGCCTGGATTTACAGACAGCTGGTGGCGACTCTCCTAACTGTAACTGAATGTTTAGCTTAGGGTGGACTTGAAGCACTGACGTGCAAGAATCTTTCCATTGAGCTATCCTGACACCTAAGGACTCTCCTTACACCAACATGATCTATGCATTATTTATAACGCAGAGTTTTTTGAATAGCTACGCTGGCCTTTGAGTCTCTTTTTGGTCCTTGTCTTGACTAGTTTAAATCTCATGAAAAACGGGCATCTCTTTGAAGCATGGTGTTCAAATAGTTATTCTCATTTCCTAAATCATCATTTGCATTTTATTAAGTTCAACTGAATGATCCCTGGTTTCAATTTCCGTCCATTTTTAGGCGACAGCTGTCTTTGAGCAAGGACAGAAGCTTGCTGCCGTCGATTTGTTGAAAGAAGCACAGAAAACGTTACCAAAGTCAACAAGTGTCACGAAATTATTGATCAACTTTCTGATGACTGTCAATAACCCAAGCGAGGTGATTTGAATTTGATCCTCCTTAGACTCATCTTGAAAGTTGTGTTTTGTATGCGCCTCATTTCATGAAAGTGATCACGCAGGCGATGAATCATGGCAAATCGATGGTGTCTGATTGTTCACATCATCACCATGGATGGGCTGCTGTTGCCGGGATCACAAATTTAAGTTTCGAGTCAGTTCTGTCCAAACTCCTCTGTTGTTTCCTGCTCTGGTGATGTCTTCGATGTCTAGTCCAGGCAGGTCTTCAAGCATTTGATTGATATAAGTTTTCAGATTTCCCTGTCCGATGCTAAATGGTTCCTGAGGTTGCTGTAAGACCAGGCTTGTCACTGGTTGACTGCCACCGGTACAACGTATGCAGTGGCCGGTGAACTGTAGTCTGCGTAATTTGATGACTGAGACAGCTCTTGGATCGTTTGATTATTCATTCACAAAGGCGCAAAATGGTTGCACGGGTCGAGCGCCACTTCATCTTGATTCTCAAAAGTCAAGAAAATGTTCGCAGATGTTGTATGTAAGCTTTCTTTCGTTTGAAAAATGGTTTGTCAAATGTTCTTTTTTACGTTTGAATCTGAAGGTTTACTCACTTTAGGCCCTCAATGTGGTTACTGCTGGTTTGATCGACGATACTGACGATTACGAGCTGCATTTCATGAGAGCAAATGCGCTCAAAGATCTCAGCAACTTGGACCTTGCCTTAGAAGTAAGAGTTTATACTCCCTTAGTTTCCTTCTTTTTACTAGTATAAGCAACCACAATACATCGTCCGGTCACCAATCATACAAACACTACAAAACGATGCCATAGTGAGCAAAATATGCGCGGACTACCCCAGGCCTACGGCCAGTAAAGTAAAAAAAAACGCTTAAAAACAAAAAGAAACGAAAAAAAGGAATAAGGAAGCAAAAAAAATAGATTCAAGAACAATACTCGACGCACAATAACTCCACAGCCCGAATTTAGCACTTCTGGATTGATGGATCAGAGTATATGACGTAGCCATATCTACCTTTTTTCTTTTTCGCCATCTTGGTTGACATCTATAATCATGAAAAATACGGCTTTGGTGTGGTAAGACTCGAGCATATTTATGGAGTGTATGCTTAATGTGAGAAACTCCACTTATCCTCTTCTTCTGCTTTCGTTTCCATTCCTGGGGGCGCCGGTTCGGATCAGCCCAATCCATTTTTCCCTGTCCCGTGTGTCCTCCTTCACTTTCAGTAAGAAAAATGCAGTTGAATAGTTGTCCCAGAATTTTCTTGATTTGAAATGCTTCTTTTGATATAGAGCTACAAAGATGCTGTTAGATTCAACCCAAAGCACTTCAGCTCGTTGCAAAATATTGGAGTTATATACCATTTAAAAGTAAGTTTTCTTGATTCTAATTTGAGTTTTATTTAAAGTTCTTATCTGTAAGGTACAGTCTGTTCCATCTTTTATAGATGCTTCCACGGGCATTTTCCCCAAGCAATCAGGTATATTAAACATGATTCCCTGTTGCGTTTCAGAACCGCTGGAAGCTCCCCCTTGCATAACCTTTCCACTTTCCCTACCTATTCCAACAATCCAAACCTCACCAAATCTCTCCAACATCTTTCCCATCGTCGTTTAGTTGCAGATATTTCCATCTTTCCCAGATACTTTCACGGAAATTGTTCTCAGAAGATTAGGGATATTATTCCTGTTCTTCTGAGGCGTATCAGGAACACCAAAAGGTCAACCCACACATACCCTTTTCAGATTTTCCTACATAATCGCAGAACTCCATACCACAAATCACCATTCATTTCAAAAACTTGCAATCTGTGGAACTTCTTTCCTTCTTCCTTTCCAGAATCCAACAACTTGCTCTCTTTCAAATCTAAAATCAATAAACCTGATCTCATCTCCCTCTCTTCTTAGCCATTCTCTTTCTTCCCTTTTCGGGGTCTCCTATAGGCCAGCAGGGCTTTCCCCAATGTAAGGAACTGGAAGCATTATCAATATGATAGGAAGATTTGTGAGAGCTCAACTGGTGGGTTGTCCTGTCATTTCGCAAGATGGTTATAACTTTGGTGCGGCGTTCGTCTGATGTTCTTTATCAGAGATGCCTGCCTACCCACGGTTGAATATTTGGCTACACAATCGTTAGAAGAGTGACACAAGTCAATATTCATCGACAGTGTAGGTTTCAAAGAATATCTCCCCCAAAAATTCAAAGCTCGAAACTTTCATTTTTTACTGATAAAAGCATGCCTGGATGAAGAGCCAAGTATTCATTTGACCTTGACTGACAGCAGCTTCTGAGCAAGCTGACCAAGTTTTTTCCTGTACAAATATATATTATTATTATTATTATTTGCCACAGTTTTTTTTAACCATGATTCATGTGCCATTTCAGGGTTTTAAAATCGAGGCCAAACATTTCTATGAAAGAGCGCTGGAAATCGACCCGAACAATAAAATCCTGAAAGACAATATTGCAAAGCTTCTGCGGACTATGTAGTCATGAGAAGTTCCCCGGGCGAAAAGCTTTTTTGCTGCAACAGACCCTTTATACCATGGAGGCGTGTGTGAAAAGGGATCCTGTATTGGTGGAAAACGCTACATTGACTAATACAGAACACTGCCACAATATTCGGTTGCAATCTTTTCAACTGAGAAAATCGTTCCCGATTGTGCTAAAAATGCGGGACTTGACTCTCAAGGCTCAAAGCTCGATACCGGTCTTCGCCAACTCAATTTCAAGCTGAAGGCATTCGGTCCCAGTTAGGTATCCTAGTGAGTTTTTTACCATTAGTACTTTTCAGACATTTTTTAATTTTTCTATCGGCTACCACTACGGAGAACCACAAGGATAAAATGGACACCTTGAATGTTTTCAAGGTTTTTCTAAGTCTATATTCTAATTAATTAAGTTGACATTTCTAGAGTCTTTTTAGTTGCTACTAGGACCCGTGAAAGTAAGTAGATTTTCTCGGGTTTCGGGAGAATTTATCGATTTTGTAAATTGTCATTCTGTATAAATTTGGGGTGTGTCCCACAAGATTAAGAAATTTGGGTGGGGTTCAGTATCGTTCCAAATTATGGAGATATCTAGAGTTTTGTAACAACAAATTTTGGTTCTTGACACTTGAAATTATAAATTGCTATGGCTAATTTCTAGAATTCATTGATCAGATTCATTTTTTATGTAAGTGGCGTGTGTTATTTGGTGCTAACTTGGTCCCTTTCTTGTTTCAAAATAAAAAGGAAGAATTTAAGCAGGGGCATTGAGGAGGAGTTGAGTTTTTGATCAGAGGTAGCATGAAATTGATCCAAGAAAACACAAGAAATTGAATTGTCTTGATATTCTATCTGGTATAACAAAATACAATGCAAGTTTAACGCTACGTTCTCTATGAAATATGTCACTATGGAGCAAGACGAGGTTTGCGTTTTTGACATAAATACCTTTGCCTGAAGCCATGCATATTCAACTTTTATGGCACTGCTTCTCAACGGATAACAACCTGGCTATTGAAGATGAGTGCAATCATTGTTAACTATTTGCTTCACACCTGTAGACTATTGCGAACATCCATTTCCTGTTGAATTCATATAATAAACTCAAATTGTTCAGCATTCTGGGTTCTGGCTTAAGGGGGTGACCTATCAAGCGGGGGGGGGGGGTTTGGGTTCAAACCCTGCCTGATTTATGATAAGAATTTAAAATGATGAAGGCAACGGAAAACCACCTGATAAAAATCCGCTTCCTTAGGGACAATTCGGAGGCCTGTCTCTGAATTCATGTACTATAAAAATTGAGTATGCGATGAGTTATACAAACAGTTTATTGTGCACCCTTGATATACATAAAGACATACGTTTAATCTATTGATCAATGAAATTGGAGCCCTGTCTCTCTGGTTTCTGCTTAGCTCAGAACTGACGTTGGTGTGCAGTTCTCATATAGAAATACCCTTATAAAAACCCAGTGACAAAGAAAACCAGGCACCTTGCCTCTGGTTTTTGCCGTGCTCGAAATTGAAAATGCTCGTTAGCAAAACAAAAATTGCAAAATGAAGCCCTCTTCACCATTCTTATTTGATTACAATCACTTTTGCTAAGCTACACTCCACCTTGTAAAAATTTCCTTTGGAAAGCAGCAGATATTAATATTGCATACGCAAATTTTTCTTGGCAATTTTTCAGGTAATGTTTAAAGCACCGTGAATCCGCTCCTTGCTGGCCAATCTGATGGCTATGTCCTCTGCAGGCTAAGTCACCCTTTCATTGGAGATCAGAGGGGCAAGTGCAGCCCAGATCTCATCTGATATTACACTTCAGTGCCACTAACACAAGGCTTATGGAGGGGCAGCAAAAATGGGCTTCAAATCTCTGTTGCCAAGTTCCCCTTGCCTACTGTTCAGTCTCTTGAAAGTAACTGACTTGTGCTTCCCAGTTGAGCAGATATTGTGTGAAAACTAAATTACAGAGTTGAGACAAGAGCCAAAGTATGAACTTTACATTGTTGAGTAAATAAAAATTTTACCATGTCCACTTCACGTTGTGGGAATAATGCACACACTGTGTACTGACGTTTGAAGGTGTCTGAGAACGAGTCTAACTAGCACATCACAATTGTTGATGAATGCTCTTTGCACTGCATAAGATGCAACCATAATAAAAAGCCAGATGACATGTCTTCTCTGTCAGCTGATGAGACCTGCAAAATGAAGTTAAACGTTGATACAGACGCTGAATTTTGCAAGGTAAGCTTCAATCCTGGAAATATGACACAATAAAACTGTGAAAGGCTTTTTGCCCAAGCATCGCCTGCTAACAAATCATGATTTGAGAACGTGAAGAAACATTACAGCTACGGCGATAAATTTTTAATTCTATTCCTAACACCACCAATGGCACTAGTAGAATTTGAAGCTGAGATCACTACCAAGCTGGTAGTAACAGTTGCTGTTCAGTCCATCTCAGTACATCACCAGATGCCCAGTTACAGAATTACTGAAACGCTAAATCAAGAACGACAGCTGATATTCTATGTGCTCTATGCAAATATCCACTGTGGATAGCACCATCAGAATTCAAATGGCACATCTTCTGTTTACAGTCACGCATGCATTCCAACAAACAGATGAATAACTAGTTTGCCGAATGTCACAAGGACTGGGTGTCAGATGAAATGGAAGATTCACAAAAACATACCAAGATAATCATCCATGAGAGTTCCAATTGCAAACTATAAACAGGACAAGAAAACTCATAAGCCAAGCAAGTCCATTGGTTTGGTCAAAGATATCCCGATTCATACGAGACTGGCAGGATTGAAGAATTTCTACAGGATTAGATTTCATGGTTAGACAAATGCTAAATAGCTGGGGAAGACTATTCGTTTCACGGTAACAATGAATACTCGTGACTTGCAACTGCTTGTCATAGAATACTGCAACTATCCAACAGGATTGGAATAAACTAAGTCCGTTATGAGTACTATATGGCATCTCTTGTCTACAATTCAACTCTGCTCATTACAACTCTCCAAGCAAAGGAAGAAGAAAAAATTCAAGCTAAGAATGGCTAAATGAATAGCTCACAATGTCAGTTGCATCAACTCTGGTCCCAATAATTCGAAGTCTAATTTCGTCATCTTGCTGTATAACTTGATCCTAGAAGAAAACAATATCTAGCAGCTCTCCACTTACACACAGACCCAGTGATGCCATAACAAAGCCATATCAACCATGCCATCCCAAACATATACTACCCTGCTGGGGCATTGGTCTCCTTAATGTACTTCAACTTTTTAGTTCTATTGTATTCCCTTAAGGTTCTCAGATGGGCCCATGGCCTTGATGGGTGACCAACCTGTGACCCAATCAAACAACCAGTTGACAAAACCCCAAAACTAATTGCTTCTCACACCAACGAGAGCAACATTTGGAAAGAAAGACTTCCTATCGTAGTTCCACTTTTAAACATGCCAAATGCTGAAAAAATTGAAAAATGTGGATGCTTACCTCGTCTTTAGTTTTATAGCAAGGTGGGTTTGAGTTTGGATCAAAATCCATGTTCGGTGGAATAGACTATTAGAAAGAGATTATCAGCTATGAGATAGAAATTAACAGATACACCTTAACAACTAGTTTAGGCAAATCAATTTCAAGACACTGAAATATTGGACAAGGGATGAATGGTCAATAAATCCAATGAACAAATAAATGAATAGATAAATAGATAAAAATATCAATCCATTGACCCAAAATCATCTGGCCAAGCAATTAATCAGCCAATACAATTAATGAATCATCTGGGACAATCATGGAATCAGTTATCAATCCATGAATTAGTTAATCAGTTTGCCAACTAAGCATATTATCTAATTGAACAGCTATCAATCACAAATTGAATCAAAGAGTATACACAGTGAATGAAAGTATGATAAATTTTCATCACTCTTAGGGACATTACTTACATGTCTTGAGATGAAGCAAGACAAAGGTCCAATCTCTGTAAAGAGCCCAACCTGAAATCATCCAAACATTGAATTAATCATTGCATTCTATCAACTTTAAAAATTTCCAGCCCCATGTTCATCTTCAATTGAGGGCTCATAGTAAGCGATTTCAGTTAGGATACAGAAATCAAAATTCATCTAGTTAGTGAATAATTTTGACTAACCTTGTTCACTTGTGTGACAACGGCTTCTAGCACTTCCCCTTTAAATGGTCGGAAAACAATCGCCTACAAAGCAAGCAAAATTTATTCCTGAGATTTCAGTCTCAAACCGATTCATTCAATAAAACCTCGCTGCAGCAACTCGAAATCGCAAAACAAGTCAAAGCACTAGCATAAAGGAAAGTATTATGAGCAGATTATGTCTTTCATGAAATAAGCTAAGAAATATCAGCAAGAAAACCGCTTAAATGGACATATTTTGTACTTCATTAAAACTATGAGTATTGGAAGAAAAGATTTGCGGATTTCAAAGACTTGCCAATATTTGTGTTTTACAATGGGGGCAGTGGTAGAAAATCCGAAGTTATGAGGTTTAGTAACTATGGGACAGAAGATGAAATTCGCGATGGGGAAACGCCTAGAAGCAGGCAAGATCATAGATGCAACAAAACGAGAGGAATCACAATGAATGCTTCCAAAAGGTTCTAATGAATGGACAAAAGTGATGCAGATGAACGGATAGAGTGAAATTAAAGGGCATAACTTCACCTTATATTTGACAGGGTATACCACAAAGCCTCGTCCTGGTTGAATTTCTCCAACACCAATGTTGTCTATAGTTGTTACAGCTATCACAAATCCATATCTAGAAAGGTATGAAATTTTACGAATTCATAAGAAATCACAAAGACAAGATTCTACTTGCATTTCGTTTTGAATTCTCAAAGCAATTATCCATCATTCTTTCATTAGTTCATCAACTCATTCTTAATTTAGTCATTCATTTTTTACCCATTTATTCCTTATTCACATCAGGTCATTCAATTATGAATACACTCATTCATTCATTAACTCAATATTTATCCATTCATTCTTTATTTTTCATTCATTTGTGCTCATTTGTTCACTTATTCACTTATTAATTTTTATTTGTCTATTCAGTCAGTCTGTCCTTCCCTCGCTTTTCTGACCCAGTACAAATTTTCATAACATCTGACAATATCCAAACCATTGGTCGTAATATTGCCTACAAACTAATTGTTAGGAAAAGTCTTCCCTCCACCAACCTAGCTTGCATTTTCTTCTTCAAATCACTAAGCGCACACCACAACAATTTGACAACCAACTAATTCTCATGCTGAGATTTTAGAAAATTCCAAACAATGGCAAGCATCGATCTTTTGCTTTGCACACAAAACCTTACCAAGAATCAACATGCCATTGGGACTGTTGACACATCTGCTTTCAATTGGAACATTTTCAGCTAGGTGAGTCAGAATTAGACTTACTTTCCAGTACAGGTCCCTTCAACTTCAGTGAACAGTTTCTGCTTGACAGTTTGTAACAAGTTTGGACCAAAGTACCGGGGATGCAGAAGTATATCATGTTCCAGAGATATCTTGAAAAAAGATCAACAAACTATTCATGAGATGGTAAGGATTGTTTGATTTTGCAAAAGTTTACTAGACTCAAGAGCAAAAGATAGTAATGCCCCAGCACGCTGAGTGTATTCTGAGAAAGCACAGTTTCTCTTATTTAAGTAGATCCTGTATTGGAGAAGTCAAAAAGTCAAAGTACCTTCCCTCACCATTTTTGGTGAATAGGGTAGCACCCATCTCCATTCATTAGCCTCTGGGCCACACAGCTATGCCAGCACAGTGAATGCTACAGTAGGGGGCTGGCCATCTGGTGGCACAGTGTGCTTCACTCCCATGCTCTTTCCTGAAGTGCTGAATGCTAAGCAGGGAAATAGCATGTACAATTTTTCAAGTCTTTGGTATCAATCAACTGGGTATCGAGCCCTGAACTACCACGTACAAAGCGAGCATTCTACCAGTGGGCCATAGACGCGGTATTGGAGAAGGGACATGATAAAAAATTCTAATGTAAAAAACACAAGTTTAACATTCAACGTACATGCATCATTTGCAATAACCTAGGTAATAAGCACCATAACTTTCAAACAATGTTGAAAAGACGTCTGATCATAGTTCAGCTATGAAACCTAAGTATGTGATCAGCACCCTTAAGTTAAACCCCAGGAGAAATGAATT
Source organism: Pseudorhiza aurosa (assembly GCA_964026355.1). Lineage (NCBI taxonomy): Eukaryota > Metazoa > Cnidaria > Scyphozoa > Rhizostomeae > Lychnorhizidae > Pseudorhiza > Pseudorhiza aurosa. The sequence goes on from OZ032116.1 coordinate 3,564,295, forward strand.
TCCATAAACATATCACATAAAGCACAGTGTTCACATGCCTACTTCACTGAAAGGTAACCTACATACATACATATGCATAAAAACTTCAATGCTGTATGCACTATTGTGCTTATATGTCCGTCTAAAGAAGGGGCGTAAAACTCAATAGCACAGGTGCCACTATTTGCATTGCTGTTCTACATGTGAATTTGTAATTTACAAGTATATAGGCAACCTCCATTCCACATTCATTTGCATTCCGGGATGCCTTGTGTCTGTCCACCCAGTAAGAAAAGGGGGTACCTAGCAAAAAGCTAGCAGTAACGTGGGTTGGGGGTTGGAAAGCCACCCTATCTCACAATGCCGTGACTCAGGATGGCACCCCTGTAATATGATGCTCCTCAACCCTCGAATTGAGCATAAAAGTCAACTTGCATTACTACGGAAACCATTTAATAACTAAAACTGTGTTGTGTGGGTCTCAAGGAACCATAGCTCGCGAAAACTGCAAACTATGTATCCTTTTTCCTTGAGAAAATTTCATGACGATATTTTTGCCTATCTGTTCCATTTTTAAAAAAGGTTTGGTCCAGATTAATAGATCGCTTTTAACATGAAAAATGAGATCGGTACAAATGGCCTAAAAGCACATGAATGTTTGTACAAAGGCCTATCAGCAACTGAAGATCACTTACATGATAAAACATATTTGCAGATTTCAAGAGACATTGACATCAAAGGAATGCCTAGCTAAAGCGATTCCAAGGACTAGAGTGGCGAAATTATATCATGTTTAAATGTTTCCTCTGCCGCACCGTTCGTTCACGGTCGCCATGATGCTCTGATAACATTCGTTGTCGCGCCTTGTACCCAGTCTTCCCAGTGAGAAGAAATTCCTTGACCTCCGTCATTCTGCATTATATTATTGAGAAATACACGAGAGGTATCTTCTTGTCAGGGGGCATTTTCAAGCTTGTTTCAGACTTTCTAATGGAGGACTGTTTCTCTATCACTCTAATATAAGTTAATTTTCGCAGGCAGTGGACTATGCGATGGAATATTCGCCGCAAAGCAAAAAGGCTCAACGGAATAGAAAGTCAAAGCAAAGGAGCGATGGGGAATCTGGTGGGACCAAAAACGAGCAACTGGAAGAGAGTTATTCCCCGTTCATGAAAGCATTTCTCCAATTCCAGAAGGACCTTGACTGCAAGTACGATAAACGAGAGCGGATAATCAAGCTCAGTAGAGATATTACAATCTGCAGTAAACGAGTGATATTTATGCTGCATAGATCTTCAGATGAAGAGAGCTTTTCGAACACTTTACAAAATGCTGACAAAAAGGTTGAGGAAATCCAAGGATACCTTGCCAGTATTGCCAAAGAGTTAGTAGATGAGGACCCATACAAGTTTGCAAGAGCTTATTCTGGTGGAATGCAGGAATTTGTAGAAGCAGTGACGTTCGTGCATTTTATCAGAGAAAATGAGCTTCTGAGCTACAAGGACCTTCACGAAAAGTATTTGTCATTTGAAGTCAATGATGAAAGTGAAGTGCAGTCATGTGTGGGTAGTTCTTTACTGACACCAATGGATTATATTTTAGGGGTTGCAGATCTGACAGGGGAACTAATGAGAATGTCTATTAATCAGATAAGCACTGGAAATCAGGAAAAAGGCATTGAAATTTGCTGTTTCTTGCAAACACTACATGACCATTTCTTGACTCTGTCTGGTACAAAAGACCTTGGACAAAAAGTGAAAGTTTTGAAGCAAAGCTTGAGGAAAGTGGAAAATGCTTGTTACACTATCAAATTAAGAGGCTCAGAACTTCCACAGCACATGTTGGTTGATTTGATAAAGATGGGAGATTTGTTAGCAAAGGCTCCAAATGCTGACGAATAGAAGAGATGCATTGGTTTAATTGTCTTAAGATGTTGAATTCTCAGGCCATTCAAAAATTAGTGTCTGGTCATTCACTTGATTAAATTATATTGGGAGCAAGAGGCAGAGGTTTTGAATGAAATCTGCCCCATATGGTTTGTTAGCTGATGAAGAGTAGAAACTGAAGATTTTGGCAAAGTGTTATTGGGTTTATGAATGATACTACCTTTGCTTTCATTACTTTCCATAATTTTTTAAGCTTGAAGCAGGCTACTAAATATGCTTATATACTTATTTCATCATATGTGGCAGTATATTAAATGCCACGTCTGTGACCCAGTGCCTGCTTTGTATGCGGTAGGTCGGGGTTTGATACCCAGTTGAGTCGTACGAAAGACTGAAAAATTGCCCATGGAATTTCCCTGCTTAGAATTCAGTACATTGGGAAAGAGCATGGGAGTGAACCACACGGTGCCACCAGATGGCCAGCCTCCTACTGTAGCATGCATCGTGCTTACACAGTTGTGTGGCCCAAAGGCTAATGAAACGGAGATGGGTGCCACCTTATTCACCAAAAATGGAGAAGGAAGCAACTTTGACTTTATGTTGAATTTTTTTGGCAGAATCATGAAGTCCCTGTTAACTAGCACTTTTACACATGCCACAAATTCCTTACCAACTAACATGAAAAGTTACAGAGCAGCCACAAAAGTTGTTTCTACTTTCAGGCTATTTTTTTCACAGCGTTTCTCGACCCCATCATGCGTGTGCTCAAATTAGTGCATATGATTGGTTACCCTGTAGGGTAGATAAGTTGTGAATCTGTCCTCTCACCGGTTCTGACATGCCCCCATGAAAAAATGATGATGACGATGATGGTAGTGATGATTATTATGATTATATTGATGGTGGTGGTGGTGGTGGTGGTGGTGATGATTATTATGATTATATTGATGGTGGTGGTGGTGATGATGATGATGATGATGATGATGCGGTTCTGTTCTTTACGTTAATCCATTGTTTTTGTTTTTTCATTTTTCCTGCTTTTATTTCCCACTCCTATTTGCTTGATGCATCTGCAATGGTCTATTCTTCAGAAGTACACTTCACTTTTTCCATCCTCTGATTTTCTGCAATTTGCCAGCTGAGATTCAAGAAACTTTCAATAAACTCTCATAAAAAAATTTCTGTACTTGAAAATCTCTGGGTTCCTTGCAAAAAAGTGTGCATGCTGATTGTGATGATTGTGATGATTGTCAGAGTTAGGTAGTATTGATATGAAAACTGCACGCAAAATGCACAAAACCATATTCTATATCGGTCAGACAAAACGGAAAGATCCACCAGTATTTTAATAGCATTCTTGCTTTGCAATTTGTGCCAGAGGTCTGAAAGAACTGCCAAGCCTATGCTGAGGACCTTAATGTTGAAGGCAAGAACGAGTCCTGGCACACTAGGTCATTATAACTTCTCATTGAAGGCTTATAATAAGATGCACTAGCTCACACTAACTGACCTATGCACATTTTCTATGGTGAATGAGATGCATTCAGCAACATCTTGATTCATCTGCTTTAATTGGCTTCCCTATCACGATCATGGGTTGCCAATGCAGATCCTCTCCCAAATATCTTCAGTTTTCTACATACTCTTGTAGGACACCAACTTCCCCCATATCTCACCATTAACAGTCATAAAATCTCCACTTTGGTATTATTTGCCTTTTTATCACAATCTCCTTTCCTATAATTGTTCTACCGTCACACCCTTTGCTCCTCTATAGTATGTGTCCCTACCGTCTCAACAGCACCTCTTGCATCTCATCTTCCATTCTTGGCAATTTCAGTCTTCCTCTGATATATTCATTCCTCATCCATTCTCTTGATGGCAAGCTTAGGGATCATCCCAAAACTTGCATTCCGCTACATACAGCTGTCTTTCTTGAGTCTCAGTGAGTGCTGTAGTCTCTTCTGTTGTGTCGCTAAACAGCACTCTTCCACATCATTCCAAATTCTACCATTGCTGCTGAGGTATATGCAAAGACAGTCATCCATCGTGCATTGCTGCTTTAACGGTTGACGACTTTGCAGCAGATAACCCCTTGGCCTTGGCTGAAAACATTGTCATCACCAGTGAAATGTTCTGACAATTGCTTAACATTTGTGGAAGTCACACAAAATGTCACTTCTGTTGTAGCCTCTAGGCCTCATATGGTTGGTCCTCCAATCTTTTCTTATTCCCACCCTTCATTTACTCTTCTTTCACACAAATCCTGCAACCTTTCCCTAGTTGTTCTACCCTGCTTACATTCTCTTTGCCGTTCTGCAACCGATCCATAATCCTCTCATACTGCAGACCCAATCTATCTGAACTCATTCACTCCTTGACCACTTAACCTGTCAGACCATACCTTTATCATACACATCTTTTTACATATAAATTCAATTCACATCTATATTTAAAATTCGTTTTACTGGGTTATTGTCTGAGAATTGGAAAATGGAATTGAGTTAGAATGACAAAAAATGACTCCTGCCAATGTTTACTCCTGCTTAGACAAGAATAGACAAGATGAAAGAAAAACATCACACCACTCAGATGGCTAGACAAATTCTTCAATACGTCAACTGATTATCACAAAGCAGGATAGAACCCATGCATATTATCGTTTGCAAACTAGTCAACTTCGTCAGCGAGGATTGACCTAAATCCAACCTTTTCTAGTTCCTTTATCAGCTCACCGGTTTGATGTAGTTGAATCATAATATCACATCCACCCACAAATTCTCCATCTATGTAAACTTGAGGAACTGTAGGCCAGCTTGAATAATCCTTCACCTTTTGTCTCAGTTCTTCGTCTTCTAGGACATTGCAAGCGTGGAACTCAACAATCCCGTGCATCTGTAGAATTGTCACGACCGCCTTGCTGAAACCACACATCGGCTCTAATGGTGTGCCCTTCATAAACACGACTATTTTGTTATCTTTAATCAAATCGTCTAAAGCATCATTTGTCCATTTTGCTTCAGCTGCGTAAAACCGCACTGTTGTCTGCATATTTTTCCTGCTTTTTGCTTGCACCATTCGCTGCGCCATCGAAACTGGCCTAGGCAAAAGTCTGGCTGTAAATTTCATAGAAGCTGTTGTAGCTAGTCTGGAGCAGACGCGATGCAACACACTCATTTTTGCAACTGGAAGAAACGAATAAATGCGTGACGATTGAGTTGAAATGTATCAATTTCTATGTTTATTGCATAACACGTTAATGGCAGTTCCTTGATGCTCACTGGCATCCAAGGATATAAGATGTAAATTGCTGCGAAGGCGCTCAGTCTCGCTCTGATCGTGGAGGAGCCTCTTTTGCCCCACGTGTGCCACCATTTTGTGAAGGAATGAAATAGCCACGGCTGAGATGAATAGGACTTTGAGGAGCATTCTCAACGTACCGAAAACATGTTTTTGTCTGCTGAATTCTGCGTTCAAACAACCGAGGGTGCTGCCAGTCTTTACGGTGCATATCTATCCCATTTATCTTGGTTTATTTGCAATCATGCCTGCTGTCTGCCTTGTATCCAAATGTAACCAAAGTTAATTGTTGTGTGGAAACTTGCTTTGATTTAGAGTAATCAAGTAATTAAAACCGCCTAAGTGATCATGCATTTATAAAAATGTCGTAAAACTGGATATCTGTTCACTTACGCGTAAAAAGCATAAGATTTTTTAGTTGAACAGAAACGCATAGCCTGCAACCTGACTTGTTTCGAGATTTGCAGCCACCTCTAACGACGTCTACTATTTTTCCGCCTTCTGTATCCATCTGCCATGTTTGCCTTGATTTGTCCAAGCTTTAAGCCAATTTTACGTTCAAGTAGATCAAAAGTTTATCATTTTGTTTTGCAACTGCTCAAGATTATTGCTTTGTCTTAGTCCTGCATATCTTACATGGCCATAGAAAAGATTCAAGCTGCAATGTTGTGCCGTACTTCATCGTTGTTAAATCTATTGATGATCTTTTTCTTCAATCTTTAGGCTCTTCAGCAAAGAAACAGGCATGAGCCGAGGCCAATGGTGAAGCATAATGTCAAAAAACCAAATCTTGATATGGAAAAATATGATCCTAACAGTAAGGGAAAATGTTCCTTGTCAAAACCTTCACTAGGGAGCTTGAATGTTCATAAATAATTCCCCTGACCTGTGTCCTTGCATATGATCTTAAAGTACCAAAAAATATTCCCTTGTTTCACTATGTCTGAGTTATTTCAAATTTTAGTTCCACATGCTCTGTTCTTCTTATCACAGTCCCATTCAATTTTTGCATGAAAAGAATTCAGATTTCCCAGAGTTTTTACTTAGAATATTATAAATGCCAATTGCCAGTAAAATTCTTTTTTAGGGTTATTTAGTGAAGCCGTAAATAAATTCTATGAAGCACGATATTTGGAAAACGAAAATGGAAGACCTGCCATTGTAACAAACTTTAAAAATGGAGAACCTGTTGGCATGGTTCCACTGAATGATTTTGTGTTTGGCACTAACCCAAGGTAAATTTTGCCGTTACAATAAAGTCAAATAATTATCAATGAAAGAGAGCGATTGAATTTAATAGTAAAGCTCTTGTTGTGGTCGGATTCCACTCGCAGTCCAAGTTTAGTGCGTGTTCTTCCCTTACACATCCTTTTGATGTCCCCACGTGACTGAGCAGGCCCAGCCTGCGACGGAAAAGTCTTTGGCATTAGTCACATGGCAGAGTGGCCGTCTGAGGGGTGGCTACTTGTATGCACTTTTGTTCCTGGCGCTTCAGGTCCACCTGGTGCCTCCTCTTGGCTTCAAAAGCCTATACACCCTTTCAAACTCTGCTCATGAGCCATAGTTTCCCAGTTGTTAGCAGGGATATTGGCCTGTGCTAATGATTGAGTTGAAAAAGGAAGCATAACCAAGGACAAGAATGCTTTTTCATGTAGCAAGGAAGGTATAGAGATTATTATGAATCAAAATGAGAATGAGAACTGTTAATATAAAAATCATCTATATCATCTTCTTTTTTATCAGGAAAACAGGAGAGGATTCTTTCCCTGTTTTCATACTACTAGAAGAGGGAAGCCCATTTTCTGAAGTAGAGCATAATCAATTTATCACAGGTCAGGTTACGCAAACTGGATCATGAGTTGGAAAGGCCCTCCACCAAACCATGCGACTCCCAGACAAGCTCTCTACCAGCTTTCTACAAGCCCCTTGATTTGCACTTATGCTGAAGTTGTTGCTTTGCATGTATGTTGTTTTATAAGTAGAATGAGATGCAGATCTGGAGACAATTGACAAACTGTACAAAGCATGACATGTACGACCATTGTTGACTTTTTGAAGACTACAGGTATCATGCAAGCGGTGGAAAGTATTGTTTTTTAATCTTACTTGTATATCGTTGTGACACATGCTTATCCTAACAACCATATCCTCCATTTATCCAAGGATTGACATCATTCATAGAGTAATGGTATGGCAAAGAGCCTGCATGAGAAAGGTTTGTCCAAAAGGAGTTTGATTGTGTTATCATATTGTTCATATTGTACTTCTTGTGGTTCCATTTAGCTGACAAAAATAGACTTTATGACACTTGCTCATCAGGGAGTGTGCTTGTCCTCCCTTACTGGTGTCATCCTTGCTTCGGAATCCTTTGGTGAAGTGAAAGAGTGAACAAACAAAGCAACTGAGGGAAAAAACAATGAAGCAACAGACAAAAGAAAGAAGCAAAAAAAGAAAAAATTATGAATGAATGAATGAGGTGGTGTTTTGCTTAACTTAAAGTGAAAGTTATTTAAAGGCCAATTTTGACTGCAAACCAATGATTTTTAATCTGTGATCAGTTGCCTTGACCACCTCCTTACCCTTTCACCACACAAGGGGCTTTACAATGAACAAGGCTAATTTGATTGATCAAATTGTTGCCAGGGCACAGCATGTGTGAAAAACAGAGCACAAAAGCGTGGTGGTGGAAGGAAACCATGGAGGCAAAAGGGAACAGGGAGAGCAAGACAAGGGAGTATTCGAGCGCCTCATTGGAAAGGAGGTATGTCTTTTCAAATTAGCCCTGTAAGCTTTAATAACCAGTTGGTTATTGCATTTTTTATAGTTATCTCAAAAATCATTCTGAAAGCAACTGCCTGTATGGAAAATAGAAAACCAAGCATGACAAAAATTTTCAGGTTAAAGTAGATTTTGTGAATGGTTCAAAAATTCATTTGCTGTTTGGTTGCTAGATGTTACTGGAGCATTAATTTTAGTTTGGTCTCCTTGTAACAACAAGCTCATACCCATTATTGAAGATACCTAGGTATTTTATAATTATGTTGTGGCTTATTCCTGCATTGCACCCTCAATTTTGAGCATAGCAGAAACCAGAGACAGGGCACTGAGTTTTTTGTAGTAAAGTGAATTGTATGAAGTTGTTTCCCATTGTCTTCCTCGCCAATGGTTTTTTATTGTGACACACAGGATTCAAACTCACAACCCCTATGTCATGTGTCCGCACACATAACTACTACACCGCAGCACCGCAACCTTATACTGAATAGATAAAGCGAGTCATGTTGATGCTTTTAGCAGTTGATTGAAAGATTAACAAATCTTTTAGGCGGTGTTGCACTTGGACCAGTTCCTAGAAGCTACAAGTACTTCTTACCTGTAAAAGTGCAGAGATTTGGTCTACGAGCTATTTTATCATGCAGATATGCCCAGGTATATTTCATTTTAATCCCACACATTGAGTCATTCTAGTTTTGCAACTTCTAAGAGGTCTTTCCTGGTAGTCTTTTTACAAGTTTACTTTGTGATTTGGTTTTTTATATTCTCATAAAGCAATTACAGTGCACAATGCAATGGTGTCACAGAGAGCATTGGACTATATGACAACCCTGTGGCATTTAACAATAAACTAGAAGTCAGTTTCAAATTTTGTGTCAGGTGAATCAGAGTAAAAATTCCGTTGTGCATGATTAATGCATAGCTTTAGGTCATTGGATGAATGCAAAATTGGTAAATAGCAAACCATAACGTTATGTAGCTTGTTTATTTATCATTTTTCTTTAGACATGATTGTAAATTATATTGTAAATAGTTGGTTTAATTAGTTTTCCTTCCTCTAACTATGTAAACACCGACTTTAAATAATGATTATGATGATGGTAATGATGATGATGATGATGATGATGATGATGATGATGATGATGATGATGATGATGATGATGATGATGATGATGATGATGATTATGATGATGATGATTATGATGATGATTATGATGATGATATTGTAGTCATCCTGGTCCTCATGATATTTCTTTCACAAGGTTTTTTTAACGTGAATATGCTTTAATTGTTTGTAATGTCTCTCAAGGGTGATCTCCACATTGTTGAGAACTTTGATGATTTGAGTCCGCATGAAGAAGTATGTATATCGAATTTACCTTCAAAGGAAACTCATTTTAAGATGTTTGTTACATGGCTTGATTAGCCACCGGACTGCTAAGGGCTGCCATGACAGTGTATAAACTGGTGCTACCTTGTGTTGGTTCGCATTTTTCATAAATGATTTTGAATGTCTTATCTATAAACTTCCAGCATTTAGTTGCCTATAAAACGATTTCAACCAGTTCGAAGAACTATTGTTGAGGTAACTTTTCAGAAAGAAAGCAAAAAAGTTAAGTCGGAAAGCTTCTACCATGGCGTCCCCAAGGAAGTCGAGAATTGCTTTCCTATCATCTCTTTTCCTTTTCGAAAATGTTCGATCCGCAGTTCTTCTGAAATCAGTTCAGATGGCACTCATACATGGCATACCAGGTCAGGTCAAGTCAGGTCAGGTCAGGTCAGGTCAGGTCAGGTCAGGTCAGGTCATACCCATTGCCTGACGGCCGTTGGGGCTCTGGGATCTATGGCATACCAGATTCCTTTTATCGTCAACGAAGTCAACAAGGACAGCGGTGTCCGGAAAGGAATCAATTGACACGACGGAGCGACAAGCAAGCAAATGATTTAGTACATTTGAATTGGCATGAACCCTCAACATGGCAAATTAAACATGCAATAGTTCGTAAAACCTGACCCGCTACATCATCCCCTCTCTTACGATAAAACAATAAGCATATGATTAAGTAAACCTGGACTGTCGATTCGTTGCACTTGCAGCGTCAATGAAAATTTTGCTATTATCATATTAGTCGTTGTCTGTCATTTGTTGATGTTCGTATTTTGAAAAATTTCGTTCATAGGACCTCATGCCAATCCTGAAGGAAAGAGGCTGGACTCGTGCTACGCTAGTCGATGGGTACGTGTGAGTTGCGTGTTATTATTCATCGAATGAACAGAAATTCAACCAAAACACGTAATTAACCATATTTATTTAAGCAGTTAAACGTTTCGAGAAAAATGAACTTGCTGTCATCAGCCAGGGACATGTGGACGTATTTTGCCCAAAGCTGAACAATTTCGTTCAGTTTTTTCAACTTACAACTGACGTCTTAATAAGATGTGAAAAAATCATGTCAGAGATGAAAATGATGGAATGAGACCAAGAGACCACTTGTTGGGGCTTTGTTTAGGCCACTATGGCCTTTCTTCAACATAGCTCACTAAAAAAAGGAGAGAGAGTCTACACTTGATCAATATTTATTAGCGTCGGAAGGAAAAGCTTTTACTTGTGTTGTCATGCTGTTATGCGCATTTTTAGAACATTTTTCTGTCTTCTGCTTGAAAGAATTATTTATGTAACATGGAACAATTTTTCTTCGAGATTAATAGTCTATAGCATCCAATAGGTTCTGGATAGGTCGATGATTTTAGACTGATTTTTTTGTTCGAAACAAAGCTTTGTTATCTGCTAGAAGAAAATTATCAAGTGAACCACAACTAATTTCTAGTTCCCTTGAAAGTAGTATTTATGGAGTCGACCCTAAACTAACTTTCAGACCGTTGGATGGTTTTCTTTGAATGCACAGGAGTGTAGCATCCTCTTTGACGCGCGCATTTCCAGAGTTAAATTTTAAAGGATTTTATTTGTAAGAGAACTCAAGGCGTCATGAATTTGTTCTTAAAGGTTTGAAAACCAAGCTTTAAAAAAAGCAACTGAAAAACTGAGAACAGTCATAGCAAATAACTGCCTAGGTGAGTTGTCTCTTTTTGCGATAGCTTGCTCTATTTTGGTGTATCACATGTTGAAATTTTTTTCAATATTCTATGAACTGATCACCGGACATTGGTTCGAATCAAGGTAGCACTATATCTAGCATCGGTCCCAGGCTTGGGTAAATGGGGGGGGGGGGTTGCAATAGGGACGGTATCCAATTGTAGAACGAGGCAACCCCATGTGCCAGACGACGCATGAGCTTAAAGCCGGATGAGAAAGATGACGATGATTGTAATAATGAAGTTGGAGCTACGATAGCCAGTCAAATTTGTCTTTGACATTAGAATTACCGTTTCTTGTCTTGACTGACTGCATCATGACTAAAAAAGAGTTCATTAATTGCTTTCATTAGTGCAACTGCTGTCATTAATTGCTAACTTTCAAAGCAATTCCTCCTTTGCATTTTGGGATTTTCTAGCAACTTCCAACGACTGTTGCTTCAGCTCTTTGTTGAAATCCTGATGCTAGAGCTTTCGTTTTTTTCCAGACATCAACGTGCTTGAAATTCTCAACACTGACAAGTTAGTCTTGTCCTTGGAAGCTATAGAATTCATCGAGAATAGACTTTGTGAAGATAACAGGATCATAACAGAACCGATGTATCAGTTCTTCACCCAGAAACCGTACCAGCAATCACACTTGGAGGAACTGTTCGCAGAAAGAAGGGAAAAATATGAAAGAGAGAGCGAGGAAATAATTGCGAGTCAGTCTTGATTGGATATCAGAGTACGTAATGAGGAGTATCTTAAACCATGGAGTTTCAAAGTATGAATGTGCAATTGTTTATGTGAATAACCTTGTAGCTATTATCAACAAACCAAGTTGGATCAAAGTTGCAAGAGAATTCAAGTTTTCGTTTTCTAGCAGATTTAGTTTGGCAATTCGCCTCATGCTTTTTGTCATACCTTAGACGTAATGTCGTAGTTGTCACGAAAGCTTAGTCGCTTCGGACTAAACTGTATACCTTCATTGCCATGGGGGATCCTGATTTGAATTGGTAAATTCACACAATAAGCTTTGTTCGGGGTCCTTCACGATGCCATGAGTCACTCAACTCTGCCACCAAATTTAGCAATATTTAATGCTTTCTACGTAGAATCCACAGGTAGATTTTAGGACACACTAAGAAGCTAAGCTAACCGAGCAGCGTAATGTTCCATTCTCCTCTTGGGACGTCCTTTCAAGACTCTTATGATGGAGCACTCGTGAGGTCGATTTTATAGCAATGAGATGTGTCAGCCGAGCAGTGTCCTTGCCCGGTTCTCTCTATGCTACCAAAGCTCTCCTTTCCCACACCAGGAAATTCACAGGACCAGCGTCCCTCTCACTCTAATTGAAAGTAAAGCTTACTTTGAGGCTCGAACCATAGCCCATAGGATATACGAGCAATTGCATTTCCACAGAGCTATCCTAATCACACCATTTATCAATAACTTTTCTACAGCCCCTCGATCATTTTTAATGGTATTTTTTTTATCAAGGCTATATACTATCAGTTGTGACTTTTCCCTGCCAATAAATTTCGTTGGAGCAAGAGAAGCTGGCGAAGGACCACATTAAGCTCTTCGTGTTAATGAAGTGATCTCAAAATATATTTTTTCCTTTGGCGACTTCAGTTCTAGAAGAGGATCGCAGGCAAATTCAAACATTTTGTGCAATGAATCGAAGACACTACCTTTCACACAATCCCTCTAGCTGTGACTATTTTCCCTTGAAAGCTTGGAAATTCCACCTAGTAATGGTTAAACAGTAAGGTGTAGCTCTTTCTTGCTTTTTGGTCTTTTCTGTGAATTTAAGTACCCATGTTTTATGCCGAAAAGAGTGAGTTGACTTTCCATAGCGCTTAATTAAATCTTCATTTACATACATGAAAGATTCAAGGACAGCATTTTACTCAGTATTCTTTCTCATGTATTCATTTTTCTCGTCATTTTCTTTGTGATCTTATCGTATACGCGCTCCGTTGCTCACTTCTGCCCACCTTTCAACTCTTTTGTCCGTAAGGGTAGCGCGTTTTTGCCGCGTTTTTGTGTTCCAGGATGGTACCCCCTGAATAGTACCCTAAAGCCCACGTCCTTATGATGGTATGGCCCTTGATTGTTTATGGTCTTCTTCATCGAGTCTTTCCCTCAAATGTGCTTTGAGGGAAAGTGGTAGCAGAATCGGTTACGAGCCGACAAAAATGAGTCGAGGTCACTTTTGGCGGTCGATATCCAGGGACACCAACGTGTAGGTTTCTGCATTAGCCGTTCGATCTCTTCTTCATCGAGTCTTTCCCTCAAATGTACTTTGAGGGAAAGTGGTAGCAGAATCGTTTACGAGCCGACAAAAATGAGTCGAGGTCACTTTTGGCGGTCGATATCCAGGGACACCAACGTGGAGGTTTCTGCATTGTCCCCACGATGATGACGATAGTTAACACGATATTGCGTCATCGGCCGTGATAACGAGGCATATCCATGGCCGTTAGCAGTGGCCTATTGCCATGATAGCTTTAGTCTTAGAAGAATTTTCAGAATGAAGTCAAGATACACAACTTTAGATATAAAAGCTTGCCTAAAAGAACTCTCCCGGAGGTAAGTTGCATCTTGGAATCCAAGACTATGAATGGTGGGAATTTTTTGAGGGGCTCAGTTCAGTAAGTTGCATACTGACAGTTGCTCATGAACTGACTTACATAGGCCTGACGATTCAAATTACGTGGTATGACGATTCGCACCGAAACAGCGCTTCAATGTAGCTCTGGTAACTTTTTCTCAGATGTATTTCGGACAAAGATTTCCACTTTTGATGATTATTCAAACCTTTTTCTAGGTGTTATTGATGTTTTTTTAATCGATCTACAATGTAATGCACTTTTTGTACTCCACCAAAACTGCTGATAATTCATGTAAACACGGATACTAGGGGTCAATGTAGGTCTAATAACTTTTTTCAAGCGCACACCACGCTTCCCAATCAAGGTTTTGTCGTTAGCTCAAGTATGGCTGTCGGTGTTATTCATATTGGTATTGAATATTGCAAAAAGACTCAATGTTAAAAAAAATAACATAAATAAAACCTACAAATACCCTTAAAGTATTGAAAGATTACTGTCTTGGGTGCATGGTGTGCTCATGAGAAAAGTTATTAGAGCAACATTGACCCCCAGTAGCAGTGATTTCACAAAAAATCAACATTTTGCATCGGGTGTAAAAATTATCAGAAGTCGTTAAATGAAAGACCAATATAAATAACACCGACAGCCATACTTGAGCTAACGAAAAAACCTTGATTGGGAAGCGTGGTGTGCGCTTGAAAAGTTATTAGACCTACATTGACCCCCAGTATCCGGGTTTACATGAATTATCAGCAGTTTTGCTGGAGTACAAAAAGTGCATTACATTGTAGATTGATTAAAAAACATCAATAAAACCTAGAAAAAGGTTTGAATAATCATCAAAAGTGGAAATCTTTGTCTGAAATACATCTGAGAAAGAGTTATCAGAGCTACATTGAAGCGCTGTTTCGGTGCGAATCGTCAGACCGTGTAGTTTGAATCATCAGGCCTATATAAGTCAGTTGCTCATAAGTGGCCGGACAGTTTTGTGTAATTTTTATTTACTCCTCAGGCCTTCACAAGCACAGCACTGAGTTCCTCTGTGTAAGAGCTATCCAGTTTCTTTTTTGTAACCTGTATTCTATACAAATTCATATCTGCCTGTTTTTAACAGCGATGCATATGGCCTGAGAGTCGTCAATGTTTATGATGTGGATAGCAAAACATATCTTATCAAGCTATCAAGGTATGAATGTTGTAAAAGGCTTCTCCTAAAAATTTATCCCTGCAATTGCTTGTTATACGATATATGCTATACCATGATATACTGTAGTGAAGCTCAGAGAAAGTTCCAGGAAAGGGATGGGACAACATTGCGGCCAGATCTGGTCCTGTTCAGTCAAGAGACAAAGAGAGTGGTGTTGGTGGAGCCAACGGTGCCATAGGAGAGCAGAATCAAGGAGACAAACGAGAGGAAGAAAGGGAAGTATGCAGAACTAGTTGCGGAAGTGAACTGGTCACAGAAGCGAGGAGGCGGAAGAAGGGTCATGCTGGATTTTGAAGGAACCAACCCGTGGGTGACTAACTGAGAGTCCCTGGGCCCCACTGGCAGAGCAGTTGTAGGTTGAGGGGCTGAAACTGCTGTGATGTCAGACACCTACCTGCTAATCCGGGTTGGTTTCTTGGGAGCAGCGGAGGTCACTGCATTGGGTTTCTTCTTTTGGCTCAGTTCCAATTAGTGGCTGCCACAGCGAGTCAATGTCTTCCACTTATTTCTGTCTTTGGCTTCTCCAGTTCCTGTTCTGCTGCTTCCCTGCTTTCATAATAACATAGTACTGTATAGCACAGTATAATGCATTATAATATGATGTGATTTCAAACTGCCATGACTGAATAATCATGTAGCTTCAAGCATATTAAAGACCATGAAAGCGTAATCTTCGTGTTCAATTTTAGTGCAGACAAAAAGTTGATGATTCTTATTGAATCTGGGAATAGGATCCATTCAACGGAATTTGAATGGCCTAAAAACATGATGCCATCAGGGTTTTCAATGAAGGTAAGTTGATCATTTTGACTCAAAAACATGTATGTATGTATGTTTACCATGAACGGAGACCGTAGTTCAAGTATGCGCAGTTGTTCAAACACTATCCGGCATTGTTGATCATTGTTGATAAGTTGATCATTTCATGTTCTGCTACTTCAGATTCCCATTCTACTGCATATTTACTGATGTTAATCTCTTTTTATAGCACTATGGTACTAATGTTGTATTTGCAATTAAGTTTGAGTTTTTCATGGTAATGTAGTAGAAGTAGTTGACTTGGTAGAATAAAAACTGAATTTAACTGAATACTCCTGTAGTGACCCTACCCAGAACATATTGGAAATAATGGGAGCACTCTCCCTGATAATTAATACACAAGTCAGCTGCTGGCAGTGTCAACTTGACTTTAAAAGTGGCCAAAATATTTTTACAAGCAGTAAGTGATAATTATAAACTATATATGTTAGACAGAAAAGTCTACATTGAAATCAGGATAAGTTGGCATAGTGGTTCAGCATAGTGGCAGAGCAGATTTGCTGATGAATTTCTCTGGTTTAAGCCACACCTGTCACCCCCTATGTACTCCTCCCATCTTTCCACATTGCAGCAAATAAGTAGCTGATGTAAGTTTGAGGGAGAGTAGTGCAATAATGCGCACGTTTTTCTTCCAAGAATGGTTCTTTTTTCATCAGGAACAGTTGCCACTGTCGGTCCCTATAGAAAATGCTTATATGAGTGGGATCAGCCCCAATGCCAAAGTCATGGTAGCATTTTTCAGCAATTCAAAGGTTTCTCCTCTCACCATTGGGCTATAGGGCATCTTCCATCCCTGTTGTGTGAACCTTTGGGCTTCTTAGCTATGCCAGCACAGTGAATACTACAACTGGGAGCCGGCCATCTGGTAGCAATTCCTTTTTAAATACCCTATTAATTCTAGAAAAGGTTAAATGCTAAGCAGATAATTAGCATATGTCATCTTAAAAGTCTAAGGTGTGGCTGACACAATGCAGACCCCAACCTCTTAAATACAGAAAATGATTCTTCCACCCCTATGGCACGGGTAGCTTGAGTTTTGTTAGTCAACCTTAACTGAATGCAAAATAACTTTGCAATAATTACTCTGTGCATTTAAGAACTTCAAGAATTTTGTAGTAGCTAAAACTGCATGACCGCTAAGAACTCTAACTGTCACCCTGGTTGGAATCTTCTTATAAGAAGGCAGACAGTATTTGGTAAAAGTAGAAGTAAAACTTACTGATGCTTCTTCCTCAAATTCTTCAGTGATTATTGTCATTATTTCAAATGCTCTTGTAAATCAGTCATCATCATTCACTGTTGATTCTTCTTACTCTTTCCCCCTTTCAAGGGGCTCTGAACATGCATTCCCCCCAGTGCTCCTACCTCTGCAATCCTGCACATCCCTTTCACTCAACCCCTGCTATTTGGCACTCTGTCCTCACTATGTCTTTCTTGTCTTCCTAAGTCAGTCCCAGTCTTCCTTTTTGTCTTTGGCCGTCCATTTCCTACCTCCATCCTTCTCTTTGGTATGCAAGAGAGGATAATTACTGTATGTCTAATACTTCTAACAGTGCAGAAAGCATTTGAGAAACAAGAGATTGGTTTACGCAAAGCAGCTTGGAGAAGATAGAATTGTTGATTTCTGTTTTGGATATAATGAAGCATCTTACCATCTCATTGTGGAGCTATATGACAGGGTAAGTGACTCAAATATTTTTCAGGTCTTTCTGTTTATAAGTGTATTTGATCCATTCCTTTGCTTTGTAAGCAAGATGAGAAGATGGCTCAGCAAATCAATTCTGTTCTCTGAACACAGCCAAAGCATCTCTTTTTGCATGTTTACTTCTAACCTTTACACACAAGTCAACTTGAAAATTCTTTCAAATTTCAGGGAAACATCATTCTGACGGATCATGAGTTTACTATTCTGCAGTTACTGCGTGTGAGAATTGATGATGATGATGTTCGTTTTGCTGTCAGAGAGAGGTATCCTTTTGAGAAGGCTAGGCAAGCTGAGCCTCTATTGACTATTGAAAGGTAAATACTCAGAGAATACTTGTCTTTGTTTCAAGAAGTCCTTTCGTAAGCCCTTTATTGATCAACATTTATGAAGTTCACCACAGTTTAAGTAAAAAAAAATAGAAAATCAGGAGTATAGTTTTGTCATAAAAGAATGTTGAAGCCAACTCCCCCTTATTATTTCAAAAAAGTAATTTTGCCAGATTTAATAATAAATAATAATAAAAGCATTTTTATTGCGCCATATATCCACATGGCTCATAGCCGCATAGTTCTGCACAGAGTTGTAGCTTTGTGCCACATTCAAAGATATGAGTACAAGAACATAACAGAGTCACAATACTTTTAGGACAGTAATATTTATGTCTGAATTTTAAATGTTTTTAAGGTTGAAAGAAATCTTGCAGAATGCTAAGGAAGGAGAGCAATTGAAAAGACTTCTCAATCCTTTGCTAGGTTTGTTATAAAAATCTCATTTTCTAGAAGTGATGTGTCAACTTTTTCAGTATTGTCTTTACCAAATTGTGGGTACATTTCCGTTGTTAAATTTTTTTACTTTATTGCAAGCAACAACCCAAAGTTCAAATGAATCTGTTTTGCGAATGATTTATGAATTTTCAGCAATGTGTGTGTGTGTTTGTGTGTGTGTGTGTGTGTGTGTGTGTGTGTGTGTGTGTGTGTGGATGTGTGTGTGTGTGTGTGTGTGTGTGTATGTGTGTGTGGATGTGTGTGTGTGTGTGTGTGTGTGTGTATATACGTGTGTGTGTATACGTGTGTGTGTGTGTGTGTGTATGTATGTTAGTTCTGTCTTACTTGAAACAATGCAGCGGATGGAGCATTGAAGGATTGAGAAAAGCAGCAAGGATAGGGATGGGGAAAGGGAGCAGTGATGGAGGTTTGTGCATAATTGGGTCTGCCCACTGCCTGATGGCTAAGGTGCAAGAAGAGGAAAAAGAAGAATTTCATCTTTGGTCTGACGTGTGGTTCACATCAGAAGCAAATGGCATCTGCTTCTCCTCCAACATAAAAAGATTTAAATTCTTCAGTATAACTTTTTGTTGAAATGTGTTGTCTATATCATCTCAAGAGCAATCTACTGAATGGTTGAATCCCTAAAGGCACATCATCACTGAAAAATCTTGATTTAATTGACTTTGTAGCGCACCTTTGGTAACGAATTCATGCTGTCATTTCTTCTAATGGTCTTTTTGAATTCATTGGCTGTTGCGAGAGGAATTTGTCTCTCCTTCATGGTATCATTGATCCATCCCTTGCGTGGTCGCCCTCTTTTCCAAGCATTTCCAAACACTGTTCCTTCATAATTTGCTTTTGAGTGCCGTTTTCTGGCATTCTGCGTACACACCTGTTATGAATTGCTAAATTTTTCCATATTTTAGTCTTTGGACCAGCTCTTTTGGAGCATTGCCTGCTTGAAGCAGGCTTCAAACCTAGCTGCAAATTTGGCTCTGATTTTCAACTTGATAGAGGTGAACCTTCATTGCCATGTTGCAAATTTTTTATCTTCTTATGGTTTATTCTTACAGCTAAGTTTATGAATCCATTAACCTAAAGAAATATCAAATTTGTAACTGGGTTTAGATACTGAATTTTAGAAGACACATTTCTTTTTCTACATCTTTAAGTGTTAATTTATTCATTCAATGGATTAGGTTATCCTCAGTATACATTTTTCTTCTATATTGTCGTGATTTTCTTGCATTATTTAACAATTTATGCTGAACTGCTTCCTCTACAAAATTTGTTTATCTGTTGTTGTAAAAATATCGGTTTTTTTCTTTTTCATGTAGATGCTGAAAAGCTTCACAGTGCTATGACAATGGCTGAAAATATAATGGACAGCATTTCTAATGGAGAAGCTCAGGTAGGGGAGCATTTAGTGGGATCAATCTCATTTCTTCTCTCAATTGGTATTCATAGTGACTTTATCAAGTTATTAAGTCTTCATAGAGTCCAAGTGAATGGCTTTTTCATAACTGCTACACTCTTGCCATTGAGGGCTGATTAGTGGTATAGAGAGACTGCATTCATTGCCAGAATCTCTGTGAATCTGAACTATTCTTTAATTTGCCATTAAATCGAACTAGCTCGGACTTCTTGACAGATAAATTTCCTCATGTCATATCTATCTTCCACTTGAGGGTATATTTCGTAATGGGTGGGCATTTGTTTCCTCGCAAATGCCCACCCATTGCAAATACAATTTTCTTAATTGTTGTCCTTCTCTTTCGTCTCAGGGCTTCATCACTCAAAAGATAGAAAGAAAACACGCCATTGAATCACCTGCTAGCAGTGAAGAGCTGTTGACGTAAGTTCCATTTGGTATTTCTGATATTTTGATGTTGGATGTCTAGGTATTCACGCGGCTTGATTACAGATCGAATGGTCGGTATTTCGAAGTCCATCCCAAGCTATCAAAACATAAAAGATTCGGTATTCAGCAAAGTTAGATATGATAAAATATATCTCGAACTTTGCCATCACCATCAGTTAAGACTAACGTCAAGTAAACAGGTGCCTCTATATACAGAATTCCTTTGCCAACAAGAAGTCCTATGTGGGTATAAAATCAAAAGGCAATCATTAAAATACAATAAAGCAATGAAATAAGATGATGCACACACTGTAAGTTGATAATCGAGTCTTTCTTCCTAAACTCTTTCTTGGTTTCTAAACCCCAAGCTAGACTTTCGCTGAGCACGAGGAGAGCCGCCAGCCCTGTATAGTTCCAGGCGTAGGAATCGCGAAGTTCCTTAAGCTGACAGCAGTAGCCAGGACTTTTCCGAATAAGCATGGCATCTTCGGATGCTAGGTAGGATGCATAATGAGATGTTTATTGGACGCCGTTTGGGTTGGGTGGCAAATAAAGTCGGAGGCAACGAGACTTGTTACCATCAATGGGATCAATGTTTTGTCGCAATATTTTAACGCAATGTATCACAAGTTATGAATGTTTCAAAAGATGTGTAAATGTCAGTTTATAAAAAATGCCATCAACATGTTTCTTTTAACCTTGTACTTGAAACTTCATACGATGAGGCATTAAAAGAATCAAAAGAAGGAACGCTTTTTACCTAGCACAAGAAGTTAAGAGATCAATTTAAAAGTACTTTATGACTTTCCTCTTACTTTCAGGTATTCAGAATTTCATCCGTTCCTGTTCAAACAACACGAAAATGGCCCTTATGTTGAGTTTCCATCGTTCAACAAGGCAAGTCTTTCCATCTGCTCTACAATCCTACGTGTGTTTCTATTCTTATCTACTGTCTAGAGCTAGCTTGATTTCGATTTTCCGGGTATAGACGTGGTCCAAAATGAATCTCTCTTGTGTAAAAATCCATTCTCACCCTTTCCAAGTTTCACTACCCATTCCACGAACACTATCCCACGAATTGTCATGTATCCCAAGAACATGCAATTTATAGAACGTCTTGCCTTCTTCTTCCTTTGTTGGGGGTTTGTATAGGCTACCATGGCCTTTCCTCAACATAACTCATTAAAACAAATGATTGTGCAAAAATCTATCTTATGTAAAAGTAATATCATTGTAGGCCGTCGACGAGTTTTACTCGAAACTGGAGAGTCAAAAACTGGACATGAAAACTTTGCAGTTGGAGAAAAACGCATTGAAGAAGTTAGAGAACGTTAAACAAGATCACTATAAAAGATTAGAAAGTTTACAGCTGTCACAGGTTTGATTTGTAGAATTGTTCATATAATTGTTTGTGCTATAGAGAAGAAATTTTGTATGCTTCATAAGTGGATTTTGCTATAAAGATGTGTTCCATGTGGTGGTATAGTGATGTGATAAAAGGCAATTTTACACAATAGAAAGTAATGTCGAGTGGAAATTTCGAGATGACTTAAATGCTTTAGAAGGAGTAAAAAAACCCCACATTTCGTCAATTATTCAATCGCCTAATCAAACATCAATCATTGAATCAATCAATCAGTCAGTCTATCAGTTCAGTCAAATATTCCCGCTATTGTTGTTGGTTAATGAACTGCAACAGGACGAGAATTGTAAGCTGTTACCAACTCTATTTTATTCTTCTGCAGGACTTGGGACTCCGGAAGGCGGCATTGATTGAGCTGAATTTGCCACTTGTAAGCATCGAATAGAATGTTCCCTTATCGACTGAGAATTAACTTAAGTTTTATAACCCTTGTCTCTTACGCAGGGAATGGCCTGAATGAAAAAAGTTATATAAACCGTGTCACTTCGGAAAGGAATGGCCTGAATGAAGACTTCTCGCTTTGCTCACCGAAGACTCTGGCTATATTTTCCTCACAAATTGTATGGCCAGAGCTATTAAAGAAAGTTATTAAGATTGTGCGCACCTTTTTCGTGGTCAAGGATGCTTTGCACACTGTCTAGAGCATATGTGTGTGCTGTGTGTAAGGTCCCGATTTGAGCTGGATTGGTTCTCATTTCTGAGTACCCAGAAGTGGAATGGATATTGATATTTGACATAGAGTGGGAGATAAAGTGCAGTGGTAATAGCAATCGAAAAATTGTCCACGATAACCAATGATGTAACCAACGAATATAGCGAAAAATAAGTGCGAATAAACCTGCAATTGTCAAGAATTCGAAAGGTAAAACGAGAGCTGTGTACAGTGCGACTTGCCGTCAGTGCTCAACAATGATGATAATAATAATAATAAGAATGATAATAGAATATTACTTTGTTTACAAAGTTGGTAGAACAGTATAAAATAGCTATATACGAATGAATCCAAGTTACAAGAAATAGCTAGTGAAAGCCAACTATAGTTAAAACCAATTCATAGTGAAAGAGCAGAAACGGTAAGAGTCTTGAATAACCTAATGAAAGAATGAGATTTATGAAGAGCCTACACTAGCATCGGCATTCTTGTGAAAGATGCTTGTCATCCTGCGTCAGAATAACGTGGATCAGAGTGATACCGGCTAACTAGGCTTTAACAAGACGCTGGCGTCGAGCAACGGACTCAATTGACAAGTACTGAGGTCTGGATCCTAAAGGAGCCTGGACTCTGCTAACGCTTTACTTCATGATCTACGAATAACGCTGAGTTAGTCACTTCACTTTGTTTTCGGATTCGCTTCTCTCTTCGCTTTCGTATTCGCTTACGACTCGCGTTCCTTTTCGTTCACCCGTGTTATTCGTAGCACATTCATCCGATATCCATACCTTTAGCTGCCAGCAACATTACGCTTGTACTAAGTTCATAACTGATATATCCACGTTTCATATACAAATGAATTTTTTTTCTTTTAGTGAGTTATGTTGAGGAAAGGCCATGGTGGCCAGTGCAAAGCCCCAACAAAAGAAGAATGAAGAAAGCTAACAGCTAAGAAGAGAGAGATATCAGTTTATTGACTAGTTTATTGATCTTCACATACAAGTCCATACATTTCTGCGCTTCGCACCAACTTTGCTTTGAATTTTTCCCCTTGCTTGACATCACACGGCTACTACGCAATAGCATTTTAGTTGGTTATTTGAATGCATTAATCATGTCTTGCTTTTTGGCATGGCGTTTACTGTGTCCGCATGAGTAAGTGTTTATTTAGCACGACTAATCGACGGTCGCTATAGCTCAGGGGTGGGCAAACTACGGTCCGCGGGCCATATGCAGCCCGCCGAGTGCTTTTTTTGTGGCCCGCCAAGAACTTGTATCAAGCAAAAACAACTCTCCCATTACCTCGTTTTCTAATCGCTTGATACCGTATAAACGCATTATAAACATGCAAAGCGTTACCATACTGAGGATGGATTATATTTTCAAAATATTTAAGCATATTTTTCATTTCTATTACATGAAAATCTTATTTTGAAGCAACCTTTGCAACTTACTCTGCGGCCCTCTAAAGCTTAAAATTTGTGACTGCGGCCCTTGTGCTGAAAAGTTTTCCCACCCCTGCTATGGCTGAATCAAACATTTAAGTGCACCTTTGTATTCTGTTTGCTATTCGCGCAGGTGGACCAGGCGATCAAAGTCGTGAACAGTGCCATCGCTAATCAAATCGACTGGGAAGAGATCAATGAGATCGTGAAGGAAGCCCAGGCACAGGGTGACCAGGTAGCTTGTTCCATCCATCAGTTGAAATTGGAGATGAATCAAATAACTATGAAGCTTGGGTAAGACTTCCACATATTCGATTTCCGAGTTTCACCCAACTATCTGTAGTTGCAATGTTGCTCGAAATACCCTAGTAATGATAAAAATCCTGTTCGTGCAATGCCGAAAGGTAGAACGACAATAGATTGCCTGCGAAGTGGCCTAACATGTGGTGTCAGTTGAGCAGCGAGGGAATCTATCCCCCTTTCATTCGCGCTTCTACCTTAGGTTGTAACTCTAATGTGTGCATAAACAGTCATTGAGTACTTCCATCCTCAAAGAACGCCTGAAAGGGTGGATAAAAAACATTCGTAGCAAAGGTTGGGCTCTTTAATTGACTAGTTGTGTCTTTGAAAACCAACCATGTTTATATGAAGATATCTTTAATTGTTGCTTAAAGCCGTTAAGTTTTTTATAGTAGTCATAATTTGTTTCAGTAAGCGCCAATTCAAAGCGCCTAATATACAGAGTAGAAACCTTTCGTTCGAATTCAATTTAAACTACAATTACAAACCTCTCTTATACATAGGTAATTTGAAACTGGCTTGCCTGGCTAGGGGTTTACAATATAGAACTAATACAATGGGAAAAGAACAGAATAAATGTAAATATGTATGAAGATGGATATTAAATCGAGAGAATGGCAAAGGTCTAATAGGGAAGTATTAGTGGTGGTGGTAATACTAATAATTATAATAATGATGGTGATCATGATAATGATAATGAGAGCTTTGATATCAGTGATGATAATGTCAATAATGGTGACGATGATCGACCAAGGAAGCTTTTTTTGCTGAAGTGGAGTGCTACATCTGCCGGCGGCTTGCTGGCGATTGATCGTCCAATTCAGATGAACCGAACTGTGCTAGTCACGCGTTGAGTTGGTGGAGACCATATTCGATCACAAACGGACTCTCTACCGACTTAGCTACTAGTCAAACCAAGCCATATCCCTTGATTGATTGATTGATTGATTAGTTGGTTGGTTGGTTGGTTGATTGAGTGATTGATTGATTGATTGACTTTTTCATTGATTGATTGATCGACTCATTGATTGATTGATTTATTGATCGACTCATTGATTGATTGATTGATTGACTCATTGACTCATTGATTGATTGATTAATTGATTGATTGACTTATTCATTGATTGATTGATTGATTGATTGATTGACTCATTGATTGATTGATTGATTGATTGATTGATTGTTGTTTTATTCATTGATTGATTGATTGACTCATTGATTGATTGATTGACTACAGAACCTCTTTAATGACGCGCCCATTAGCCATAGTCATTCGATCCATTAATTAAGCAGATAAGTTCTTCGCAATGTTGCTCTGGCTTCCTCCTTAATTGAGTCGTCATGGAACTTCTGTAACGTTTCACGCATGCTCAACCATGTTCATTGAAAATGGAAATTTATTGCTGCATAAAAACTCGAATTCGTTTGCGGGAAGGAGCCTATCATTTCCTTTGTTTTTACCTTGCGTTTCGAACCACGACCGCCTTTTTGATTTCGCAATTTTCTTTCGACGTTAATTCTGATGCTTTTTGCAAGCTTCGAATAAACAGGCGTTTTCAGCTTCGTTTCGTTTTGCATTCGATGTAAGTCATTACCGACTGAATCAAGCTTCATTTTTGCCCCAGGGATCCGTATGCAGAATGGGCCGAAGAATTCTCTTCAGACGACGACGTAGGTGATGTGAAAACGACGAAAAAAAAGGTTTCCCTGCTTCTTCCTACTTTTTTCCTTTTTTAGCGTATTTCTTTATCTATTAATTCATTTACTTCCATCTATTGATTCATTCATTCATATGCTCATTCGCATATTCATGTATTCATTCACGTATCCATTCATTCATTCATGCATTCATTCATTCATTCATTCATTCATTCATGTATCTTTTCATTCATCCTATCATATATTCATTAATTTTTCATGTAACCATTCATTCATTGAGTCATTCATTCGATCATATATTCATTCATTTTTTCATTTATCCATTCGTTTTCTATGTTGTATGATTTTGTTTTTGTCTGAAAAACTGGCAAAGACAGCTTTCGTTATTTTTAGATGTATTTCGAACGAATTCAAACTTTTTTATTCTCTCGTAGAAAAAGCCTGATATTACCCTGATTGATATTGACCTTGGGCAAACAGCTTTCGCCATTGCAAGAAAGTAAGAATTACCTTCCAGCTTACTTTTTTCGGACATAATTTGTGATAAGGAATGCGCATTTAAAAAAATTGGGAATTAGGCCGTTGTTGTAAACGAACCAGTAGACACAGTTAAACTTTATAGAAGTTTAAATGGTGAAAACGAACGAAGCTCAAAGTGATAGATTTTACATGTTTTTAACGTATTTTCATTTAAAGCTATCACAACAAAAGAAGGCAATCTGCTAGAAAGGAGCAGAAAACCATTGACGCTTCGAAAAAGGTATCAAGCCTATTGAAACATCAATATTTTACTTCCATCTATTCAGTCATTTCATCCTTCATCCATTTTTATTCATCTACTCTTTATAGTCTATTTAGTCTATTGATGTGTTCATCAATCTTTTCATTCATTTATTGTCTTCGCGATTCGTTTGCTTGTTCATTCATTAAACGATTCTTTGATTTCTTAAGTGAATTTTCTTTTTACTTGTTGCTAATCAGGTGAAGCTTTTGTTAATTCATCCTGTATTTGATATACTCATTAGTTCCTCCATTTTCTATTGGTTGAATCGTTCATTAACTGATTCCATTGATTCATTAGATCTTTCATTAACTCGTTCCTTAGTTTATGGACTCTTTCATTCATTCTGTGGGTCAATTTTTAATTGATATGAACCAGATATTCAAATTTTCCAATGCTAGTTAATTTGTACTTTGCTGACCTATTTGACTTACTTGGCTTAATCTCCGTGGGCCAAGTCTGGCCCGTTGGTGCCAACAGTGCATTTCGTCATGTCTTGCCATGTCTCTCGGTCTTCTGCCAGTCGTACCAGTTGCGCAATCGACATGTCCGTCCAGCCTTTGACGTCATGTAGTCATTGACGTTTCGGCCGTCCCCTTTTCCTAGTGCCACAACTCATGACCGTTTTGATTAGCCTATTTACAGGTGAATTCGTATAAATCTGTGCTGATTTAAATGCGAATTATAATTGTTAATTCATTCTTCTAAATCAGGCCTTGAAGTCTGCTGAAGTGAAGGCGAGACAGACGTTGAAGGAAGTTGCCACGTCCGCCGTCATAAATAAAGCAAGAAAGCAATACTGGTAAGGTGAATTTATCCATAATGATAGTTATCATGATAATAACAGAAGCGTTTTAATAAGATAAAAGGCTTCAAAAAAACAACTACTGTTTTCACTGCCTGTCCTGTTTAAAGCAAATGGAAAGAAATGTAAAATCCTAACTTAAATTTCATTAGTATGGATAAATAACGCCTTAACAGTTCATGACAAAGTTTAAAAAATATGAGTGAATCTAAGGTACTACGTTTGTTAAAAGCAAATCCAGTTCTTCGTGAAAATCCTCTCCATTTTTGGCACTTCTTACAATTATTGGCAAATCATTAAATAGCATATTCCCCATGTAAAAAGAATCCCTGTCGCGCACATTCAGTGTTGATCTTTGCAAAGATGCTGAAAGTGCGATGGAAATCAATCGAATGCGGTAGACTAAGATTAATGTTACCGATGTGAATGCAAAGTGCGAAGCTGCGGCTATTCTTCTCTCTCGATCGTTGTTCGAATTGCACACTGTTTCGCCCATTTTTTAGGCACTTTTTGTTACTCGTTTAGGTTCGAAAAATTCCTGTGGTTCATCAGTTCGGAGAATTATCTCGTCATAGCTGGAAGAGACCAGCAACAGAACGAGCTGCTCGTTAAACGGTACCTTAAGCCAGGTAAGCATTGGCACGGTCGACTAGTTGGGTTTGGCAATGATGGTCGCATTCTAAAGAGACTTGTTTTGGGTCATCGGCGTTAAGCGTTGCTGATCATTCAAAAAATGGCCGATTCGAGTCATGAATGCTGCATATGAAGGAAAGGGAGCACGTGAAGAAATGGAATTGTGCTTAAGCATTTGAATTCCTCATCTACTGCTTTATCCCCCTTCTATGTCGCTGAGCAGTCGACTTTCTTCAAGCTGCCACCTTGCTTGTCTGCTTTGCTTGTTTTCTTAACTGCGGTAGGTCTTGGCTTGCGCAAGTGTGCCTCTTCTGTCTTCCCCATCGCTCTTCTCCACCACCTCCATCGGTGTCACTCCTTTTCTAGCATTGGGATTTTCAAAAAGTATCGATTTCAAGAATTTATTTCAGTATTTTTAAATCCGAAGCATGTTTTTATCTTGATAACTTTGAGGTAGCTCCCCTCCTTTAGTGCTGCCAGCAAGTGGCTAAGGAGAAATCTATTTCCAGTTGAAAT